>JAQQAF010000006.1:17127500-17707500 GCA_029747655.1 Ensete ventricosum
ATGTATCAACAATCCCTCATCCAAATAATATCTCAACGACCGTATATTGGACATGATACTATCAGGTCACATACGGAATCAGTTTGTCTTGCTCTAATCAGATTCTATTGGAGAACTCCTCTCTCAATCCGAATGACCCTGGTCAGGGATTTATCTGAGCAAGCACATATGAGATATTCCTCTCGTGATATCGAGAGTGGATGATCCTCTATTGACACTCAATTGCCTTCGTAAGGTTGGCTACCAATCCCGATAACCAGTTGTACCAGATCTGGAGCTTTCTAAACCTGTAAGTCTGACGTCAAAGAAAAGAGTACTCATATAAGGCATCTTTGGTGTCTCATATAAGACACCCTTCTATCTCACCAATGCTCCCTCTACTTTTCAGAGCCTCATGAATGGTATTTTCTGAAGTTATCTTTATACGTTCATGCTAGTTTTCTTCGATGACATTCTCATTGTCAACCCCTCGCTTGAAAGCCATCTTTATAACTTACGACTTGTTCTGACAATTCGTTAAAAGCGTACACTTTTTGTCAAACAATCGAAATGTAATTTTTTTCAAAAAATGATGAAGTATCTTGGGCACATAATTGGACCCTTCAAAAATCAAAGCAATGCAAGGCTAGCTGACGCCCAAGAACATAAAATCACTATGTGGATTTCTCGGATTGACCGACTACTATAGCAAGTTTGTAAAAGATTATGGGAAGACCAGCGCCCCCTCACATCCTTGTTGAAGGACATCTTCTTATGGTCGGATAAAGCCTCCATAGCCGTCGACGCTCTCAAGGCTGCAATGTCGTCTACACCCGTGCTGGTGCTACTCGACTTCGACAAAATATTCATAATTGAAGCTGACGCATCAGGAGCTGAGATAAGTGTTGTCCTCATGCAAGAAGGCCAACCCCTCACCTACACCAGCAAAGTCTTATCTCCTTCACACATGAAGATGTCCATCTACGACAATGAGATGCTTGCTATCGTGCACGTGGTGACAAAATAGAGACCCTACCTAATCGACCGACGCTTTTAAATAAAGACTGACCACAATAGCCTTAAATATTTTTTGAAGTAGAAGATATCGACCCCTGAGCAGCAAAAATGGGTAACAAAACTCCTTGGATATGATTATGAAATAACTTACAAGAAAGTAAAAGAGAATGTAGTGGCAGATGCGCTCTCCCGACTACCCAAGCAATTTGTATTTTCGGCCATTTCTATTCTGATCAGCGACTTCCTCGAAGACATCAGAAAGGAATGGCGAGATGACCTAGAAATTCGAGAGACCCTCAAAAAATTGAAGGAAGAACTAGGCTCCGTAGCACATTATAGGTAGGATGTATAGTACTAGTGCTAAATTCCCCCTGCATAAATTCCATCTTACATGAGATGCATTCCTCACCATCGGTTGGGCACTCCGAGTACCTTCGAACTACAAGAGGATCAAACAAAATATCGTTTGGAAAGGGATGAAGAACTCCATTGGTGAATTTGTAGCACGGTGTGACACATGTCAACGACATAAAGGTGAAATAGTGGCAAGCCCTGGGAAGCTGCAAACTCTACCCATTTCGGACTCAGTTTGGACTAATATCTCGATGGACTTCATCGAAGGGCTGCCCCAATCCTAAGGAAAGGTACAATCCTCGTTGTGATTGATCGACTCACCAAATATGCTCATTTTTGCATCGTCCATAACTCTTACACTACCACTAGCATTGCTCAGATCTTCATGGATAATATTATAAAACTACATGGGATGCCTATATCTATAGTGAGTGATCGTGACAGGATCTATTTTGGACAGAACTCTTCCAGTTGCAAGGCAACAAATTAAAAATGAGCATAGCATACCACCTACAGATCGACGATCAAATTGAAGTGGTAAATAGGTGCTTGGAGACTTACCTCAAATGCTTCATCAGTGATCGGCCAAAAGAATGGACGAAGTGACTCCCCTGGACCGAGTGGTGGTATAACACGACTTATCACTCTTCCACTAAATGTATTCCTTTTGAAACTGTGTATGGTCGATCGTCCCTTGTAATCCCAAAGTATGTAATCGGCTCATCCAAGTTAAACCAAGTAGACAGGGAACTCATGGACAGAGACAAAATAATGAAATTATTGAAAAAATAGGATAATCTTTTAGCAATGTAGGCCAGGATAAAGCAGCAATACGATATGCACAAAAGCGAAAGAGAGTTCTTAGTGGGAGATTGGGTCTTCCTTAGGCTCCAGCCCTACAAACATATATCTATCCACACTAGAGCATCTACGAAGCTATCACCTTGCTTTTAGGAGCCCTACCAGATTACAGAGCGTATCAAAGCAGTGGCATATAGGCTGGACCTACCTATAAATTATAAGATCCATCCAGTCTTCCACATATCATGCCTGAAGCCTAAGCTTGGTGAGAATGAGAGGGCCCAGAGTCACCTACCGAACACTGTCATGTTAGGATCAATTGACACTAAGAAGGGGGGAAGAGGGTGGGCGGGGGTGGGTGGGTCAGGGGAGTAGGGATAAATTAGTACAAGTATAAATTCTCAGTTTAAACAAAAACTTTTCACTTTAAGTAAGATAGGAAGATCAAAAGCTTTTCATTCAAGTAAAGCAAGTGAGTATTGAAAGAAGATTGCTAAGTTACTTGCTTACAAATTACTTAAGAAAGAACAAGGAAATCCCAAAGATAAGCAACGTCGTAAGTGAAGTGCTTGACATGAAAACCTTGCTTTCAAAGAATAAATTAAATTGGAAGCGTCAATACAAAATTAGTAAGTAAAGAAAGCAAAAGAAGAACTCATAAGTTTTATAGTGGTTCGGCACCAATGGGCCTACGTCCACTCTCGAGTCCTCCTTGAGGCACACCAGCGTCTACTACTAATCTTCTTTGGGTGAAGACCAAATCCTTCACTTTTTTATAAGGGATACTTGATTACAACTCTTTGATCACTCCCTTACCCCTTTTCTTTTTTCTTACAAATCACACAAGGTTTTTTCATAAAATTTTATCCCCAACATTGTTGTATGGAAAGCTAGAAAACTTGGGGTACTTATAGGTCCTAAATGGCTTTAAAAATTGGAGCCAAAAATTCAAACATACCCGTAAAATTCAGGTACGGGAGGTTTAGCCACAAGCTTGGGTGTGTCAACCACCGAAAGCACCCAAAATCTTAGGTATAGGCGGTTCAGCCGCCCAACCTGGACGTTTTACTCGTCATCAGCCCCTAAAAACCAAGTACAAGCGATTCAGCCACCGACCTGGGTGGTTCAACTGTTGGCAGCCGCCTTGTTTCCAGGGTATGGGCGGTCCAACCATCGCTCACTGGCGGTTTACCCATCGAAATCTCTGGAAAAGTGGTTCCTTCCACTTTTTGAATTTTGGCTTAAACCTAATGTTGACCAATTCTTTGGTCAACTATTGAGCTCAACCAAACCCCGCAATGACCCGGTTGTCTTATTGAGTTGATTTGGATTTCATCCAAATCTAACTTAATTATGACTCAATCCCTAACTACGACCCAATGATTATAACTCTTAATGATAGACAAGCTAAACCAAGACCTAACTCCGGCCAATCTGGCAACCTCCGGCATTCTCACGGTAAGTCTTCTGATCTTCTTCCGGCAATCTCCCGGTGTGTTCCCAGCGAGTTTCTGACCCCTTCGGTGAATCTCCTAGTGAACTCCCGGCGAGGTCCCACTAAATCGTCTGAACTCGGCCCGATGCCCAAGCTTGATCTTAGCTCATCATCTGGTTATAACTTCATTGCTCCTGTCATAGTTAGACCTACGATTCTTCCTCTAACATACATGTTAGACTTAAACACTCATCAATCGATTTCATCATCAAAATCTGAGATTCAATAATCTCTCCCTTTTTTATGATGACAATCAATTGATGACGGGAGTTAGTCCAAACTCCCCCTAAATTCATGCTCTTGAATTCAAGTAAATCAAGGCAATCAATATTTCAAGCAAATCATATTTCAAGGATACTCATATATCAACAAAAATTTGTTTTTTAATTATCAAGTCATCAACTTATCAAGGATTTAAAAATTTCAACTCATTAAGGATTTTCATGAACTTCAAACATTTAAAAATTTCCCCTTAAGTTATTACATAAGTCATCAACATTCATTTCTCCCCCGGGGTCATCAACAAAAAGGTGAAATGTTGGGCTAAGCATTTAAGGCATATGAGTTTTTACTCCCTCTTTTTAAAATATGATATGCGTCATAAAGATTTTTCTTCCTCTTGAGAACAAGAAGGAAAAAAAATAAGGGATGAATTATAAAACATCATTAAAAATAGCTCTCAATTTTGTAAAGGTGAATTTTGAAGATAAACTCAAAACTCCAAGACATTCAAGGAGATTCAAAAGTTTAAGAGCTACCCATGCATTTAAAATCATCTCATGTAATTTCTAGTAAATAAGTCCATAAACTAGTAAAACATCATGTAAATTTTCTCCCTTTTTGTGAATAACAAGATAATCATCTCATGGGAACAATAAGATAATTTCATGTGAATAATAAGATAATTAAAAAAAAATATTATCACAAAGAAAAATAACTCATTCTCATGAAATTAAGCAATTCATATATTTTCATGCTTTAGCATTCCAAGTTCTCTTCTAAGAAAATCAAATTATTATTCATTTAAGGGTTTTGTAAAAATATCCGCTAATTGATGCTTAGTGTCAATAAATTTCAAAGAGATATCTTGACAATTTACATGATCCCTTATAAAATGATGTCTAATATCAATATGTTTGGTTCTTGAATGTTGAATAGGATCTTTGGTTAAACATATAGCACTTGTATTATCACACTTTGTAGGAATATTTTTTAATTTTATTCCATATCTTCTTGTGTATTTTTCATCCAAATGACTTGGGCACAATATGCACTAGCTGCAATGTATTATACTCCCGTAGTAGATAAAGCTACTTAATTTTGTTTCTTGGAAGTCCAAGAAATAAGTGCATACCCTAAAAGTTGACATGTTCTGGTAGTGCTTTTTCTATCTGTTCTATATCCACCAAAATCGATCTCCGAATAGGCAATCAAGGCAAAAAAATTTGATTTTAGATACTATAATCCTAGTTTAGATGTTCCGTTTAAGTATATAAAGATTCATTTAACTGCTTTCAAATGAGAGAATTTATGATTAGATTGAAACCGTACACACAATCCAATACTAAACATGATATATGGTCTAGTCATAATTAAGTATAATAAACTTCCTATCATTCTTCTATAACTATTTTTATCAAAGTTTTCTCCTTCATTATCTATGTCTAACTTTATAGATGTGCTCATGGGAGTGTTTAATGCTTTAGCATTTTTCATCCCAAACCATTTTATCAAGTTCAATGTGTATTTAGTTTAAGTAATAAAAATATCATCATCAAGTTGTTTTATTTATAATCCTAAAAAGAATGTTAACTCATCCATTAGACTCATTTCAAATTTTTGGCGTATTTCTTTAGCAAAAAACTAACATAAAGATTCATTTGTAGATCCAAAAATGATATCAACATAAATTTGAGTAGCAAGTAAATCATTTTCAAAATGCTTAAAAAATAATATGGTATCAACCTTGCCTTTTGAAAATTTATTTGAAATAAGAAAAGAACTAAGTCTTTCATACCAAGCCCGAGGGGCTTATTTTAATCCATAAAGAGCTTTTGTAAGTTTGAAAACATGATTTGGAAGAAGATTATTTTCAAAACGGGGGGTTGTTCAATATACACTTCTTCGGAAATAAAACCATATAGAAAAGCACTTTTAACATCCATTTGAAACAACTTAATATTTTTAAAAGATGTAAAGGCAAAAAACAACCTTATGGTTTCAAGTCTAGCCACGAGAGCGAAGGTTTCATCATAATCGATTCCTTCTTCTTGGTTGAAACCTTTGGCCACTAATCTAGCCTTATTTCTAACCATGATACCATTTTCATCTTGCTTGTTTCTAAATACCCATTTAGTACTAATCATCAAATGATCATTAGGTCTAGGAACAAGCTCTCATACCTCATTTATCTCAAATTGATTAAGCTCTTTATGCATTACATTAACCTAAGAATCATCTCTTAGGGCATTATCAATGCAGTTTGATTGAGAAAGAAACGCGGCATTCGCACAAAAATTTCTAAGAGAAGATCGAGTTTGAACTCCTTTTGATGTTTATCCTATTATAAGCTCCTTAATATGATCATTCACATACTTCCAATCATTGGGTAAGGATTTGGAAGAAGATTCATCCAAGTTAATTTTAGGAGTATTATCATTTAAATTCAAGTTACCAAGATCAACTTCATCATCAAAATTAATTTTTTTAAATTTAAAAAACTCATTGAAGACAACATGAATGGATTCTTCTATTACCAATATTCTTTTATTAAAAACACTATAAGCTTTTGAAATAGAAGAATAACCTAGAAAATTTCCTTTATCGGATTTTACATCAAATTTACCTAAAGCATCATTTTCATTTAAAATAAAATATTTACAATCAAATATTTTAAAATAAGGAATATTAGGTTTTTTACCATTCCATAATTCATAAGGAGTTTTAGTGAGTAATGGTCTTACAAGAACCCTATTTTAAAACATAGCATGTCATATTAGCGGCTTCGGCCTAAAAATATTTGGGTAGACTATGTTCATTCAACATTGTTCTAGCCATTTCTTTTAAGTTCCTATTTTTTCTTTCTACTACCTCATTTTGTTGTGGATTCCATAGAGTCTAGAAATTATAGATATACTTATTCGAATCACAAAAATTTTAAAAATTATTATTTTGGAATTCTCCACCATGATCACTTCGTATTGAAGAAATCATACATATTTTTTCATTTTGAATAATTTTACAAAATTTTGTAAAACATTTAAATGTATCACTTTTATGCATGCCAGACTTCAAATTTAGTATTAATTAGTATCCCCTTATATATCAGAAGCATCGTGTGAAATGTAGGGAGAGCCTTAGTGTAGATTAGGTGTCGGCCAACTTGCAAGAGGGTGGTATCGATCTCAACTCCTGTTTTGTCTGCTCCAATTTCAAATACCTCATTTTAGTCTGTAATGCTAAAATTGATATAGATGGCATCGTGGCTGTGAAGGCCCCGTAGATGGTGGTGTGGATGTCTTCCTCCTGTTCTTTTAGAATTTTGATCTCCATCCAATCATAGATTTCATGTTGGTACTGTTGCTGGAGAGACCTGATCTTCTTATGATCGTCAATAGGGAAGACTTTGAACAGCATAGTCCACTCCTAGGAGAGGTAGTGGAAGTAGCCCGAGATCTGGGAGTGCTACATCAAAAGCCATAAATGGTTCAGTTGGATGTGGCACTTCAGGAAGAGCTTATCCCTGCAGACAAAGAGGCAAAGCTTTTGGAAATAAAGTGTCGTTGCAAGGGAAGGTCATGGCCGAATGATCTGTGTCTCTTGTGTCTCCTAGATAATCCTTTTAGTTTCGATCCTCTAAGGATGTGGACAGCAATAGAGCCAAATATGTGCTAGTGGTTCCTCCTATAAGATCAACATACAGAGGTCGTGTAGTATGGTAGGATGAAATTGGCTCGATTTGGTGGAGGTAGCAAACTTCTCCAAGCATTGTGTCTTTTCTTCGCTCCTACGTTTCTCGTGTAAGGTCACCTGCTTTACTTTGCCATTCATAAGGTCACTGGGCTCCTGGTCTTGATGAGGATGGTGACCGACTGCTGCTTAAGAGATTCTTCAACTTTCATTGCTTGCGGGTTTACATGGCCGGCTAGAGTGTGAGTCATGCAATCAGCCGACTGCAGGTCTTCTTTCGTGTTCTCCTTCTCAGGTTCAAAGTCATCTTCTTCATATTCTTCTATAGGTTCTATCATGGAAAGCTTCCTTTTTTTGCAGTGATGGTTGCAGCTCCAAAGTTCATTGCAATGTCAATAAAGGCCCTTCGTCGATATATAGCGAAGTTCTTCTCTCATCAATTTCTTTGGCAGCGAAGCATGATTGGGAGCAGGGGGTGTTGAAGGTTTATATGTTGCTGGTCTAGGAGT
Source organism: Ensete ventricosum (assembly GCA_029747655.1). Lineage (NCBI taxonomy): Eukaryota > Viridiplantae > Streptophyta > Magnoliopsida > Zingiberales > Musaceae > Ensete > Ensete ventricosum. The sequence goes on from JAQQAF010000006.1 coordinate 17,135,565, forward strand.
AGTTCTCATCCTTTGAGCATCTTGGTTCAACAGTTCCTCTTGGATTCGGGCGAAAGAGATTGCAGCCTTCACGGTGGGGGGTTGTCGCGCTTTAACCTCTCCTTTAATTTCTGTCTTGAGTCCTTCGATGAACATCCATAATAATTGTCTGTTAGACCAATCACAAGCAAAGTAAAATAATTCCTCAAACCTGGTTTGGTATTCTTGGATCATGGAGGTTTGTCGGATCTTGGCAAGTTGTTTGTTGATATTCTCGTACTTAGTCGGCCCAAAGTGGTTCAGCAGTACATACTTGAATTGTATCCACGTCAGAGCCCCATGGTTGTATTCAAGCCAATTATATCATCGTATAGCATCTCCTTTAAGGTGGATGACAGCGATGTCCACCATGGAATCCTCCGGTGTTTGGTGATGACGGAAGTAACATTCGGCGCGTGAAATCCATCCCATCAGGTCTCCTTCTTCCCATCGAGGGAAGTCCTCCCTCATGTGTGGCTACCTTATATAAGTGGCTCATTCTTTCTTTTTGAGAGGCCTCTCTGAACTTGCACTTTGCTAAAATTTTGTTGGGCTCGGAGATCGGCCCAATCAGAATTCGACGAATAAGATGCATCTGTCCTCTACACGTGATTCAAATGCCTCCAACTTGGCATCGATTGAACCTTGAGATGCCATTGTGTGTACCTCTAGATTTGAGATGTCAATATCCTTCTTGTATTGTTGGGTCAGTGATATGAAACAGTTTGGTGGATTGATGGCCGAAAGAGGTGGTGGATCAAAGGTAGATGACTGTGGTTTGGGGCTGAAAAGTTACTATTTTTGGTTGCTATTGGGGCTATGATTTAGAGCTACTGTAGGGGTCATATAGGGGGTACAATGGCTAAGGTTTAAGGTTAAAGGAATGGGTTAGGGTTGCTATTGATGATAGCAACGGATTTGGTAGGAATTGGGTGTAGATGCAGCAAGTAGTACCGAAGGTGTGCAACAAAATTTTTCGGCAAAGAGGGTGTTGTTGATGCTGCTATTTGGGGCTATTGCAGAGGCTGTAAGGGGGGTTCGATGACAAAGATTTTAGGGTTAGAGGGTTGGCTTAGGGTTGCTGTTGATGACAGCAATCGGTTTGGTAGGGATTGGTGGCCAAAAGGGTGACGGATCAAGGTTACGGTTTAGGGTTGATAGCTTACAGTTTATGTTACTGTTGGTTCTACGGTTTGAGGGTGCTATGGAGTCTGCAAAGGATTTTTGTGGTAGTGGTTTGAGGTTGGGAAGGAAGGTTTAGGGTTGTTGTTGGGGTAGCAACCGGTTTAGCAAGGTTCGGTGGCTGCGGAAGATAAGGATCGGTGGAAGGTTCGGTGGCTATGGAAGACCGTTGTTTGGGCTACGGTTTGGGTTGGCTATGGAAATCGAGAAAAGGCTACGTCAGCTGCATCTTAAGGCTATAGGGGTGCCCTAAAGATGACATGGGTGGCAGCAATAATTTCAGTAAGGGCGTAGCAAAAAATACCGAAAGGTAGTGCTGCAGAATTCTATGTCGATAGGCTGCGATAGTTGTTGTTTTGGGCTACTATTTTGGGTGCCATTAGGATAAGGAAAATAGGTTAGAGGATTGTGTCTTAAGGCTAAATGGATGCCCTAAAGGCATCTTGGGTGGTGGCAGCAAGATGGTTGGGTTTTGGTGGGTTAGGAAGAAGAAGGAAGACAAAGGTGCAGCAGCAGATTTTTCATCAAAAAAAGTCTAGCAGTGAAGATGTAATTTTTTCTAGAAATTTCTAATGAAAATTTGAGTGAAACTCAAGGGGGGTCTACTTCTAAGTAAGAGTTAATGTCAATAAAAATTTCATGGAAAGAAATAACATCAATAGGTTCGGCAAAATCAAAGATCACGAAGAAGTGCGGTAGTAGATTTTTACGTCTAAACTATAGCAATTTGGACGTAAAAGATGAGCAGGTTATCTTGATGATTTTTCAATGAAACTAAAGGGAGACCCAAGGATAGGAAGTTATAAATCCGTGGTAGAAATTTTGTAGCAATTTGATCAGTAAAAACACAGTAGCAAATCAAATAGTAAGGGGTGTGCGGCTGGAATTCTGCGGTGTAACTTTCGTCATAAAGATGGAAACTTTGTGACGAAAAGTTTATGCAACAATATGAGAATATTTTTTTGGGGGTTTTGGATTAAGGATAACTAAATTATAGTAGCAGTAAGGTAGAAAACCAGAACCTGTTGCAATTCACGGAGAGATCAAAGGATGATCTGCGATAATGGAGATGACGGAATTCAGTGATGATCTTTAAGCAATTGTGGGAATTACTTTGGATGGCTATGGGGGGCTAATGGATGGCTATGGAAGGGCAGCGAAATGCCAAGAACACTGCTCTGATACCAAGTGTTAGAACCCTTATAGATTCTAAGCTTGGGGTGATCTCTATAGGGGATCAGCCTCCTTGGAACTCTATAGGGGTTCCTCCCTCCTTAGTTTTCTGCTATATGAGCTGAAATATAATTGATCTATTGAAGATAAAAATTAGATGATTACAAGGCTATTTATAGGTCTTCAATCCCTAATTCCTAGTATGACTCATACTTCAAGACTCCTACCTCAACCAACTCCTAATGTAACTCTAAGTCCAACCACCAACTGGCCCATCTAGGGGTGGCCAGTTGCTTTATTATTTCCTAATCATATTCTAGTTTAACCCCTCCTCAATCAACCCCTCTTTAACTAGGATAAGGGGTGGTTAATTAAGGTAACATGCATCTTACTATCCCCTCAAATATCTTCCTCAACTAATCCTAACCTAGTCGGCCTCCTTACTTTCCTTAATAGGGGTCGGCTATATAGGATTTATATGAATACCCCTTAGATTTTATATGATTGCCCTCTTTCATGAAAATAAATTAGGACTCCCCTAGCTAGAGTCCTAACACACACCCAAAAAAAATAGGTACGGGCGGTTCAGTTGCCGACCTAGGTGGTTCAACCGCCGTCAGTCGCCCGAAAACCTGGGCTACCCTATTTTGTTAGGGATTTCTATGAGTAGAGAAATTATGATTGTACCCATTTAAATCATAAAAAATTTAAAAATCATGATTTTGAAACTCATCACCATGATCACTATGTATATATGAAATTATAAGACCTTTTCATTTTGAATAAGTTTGAAAAATTTTGAAAAATATTTAAAAGAATCACTTTAATATATGTCAAGAAATAAGTCCAAGTGTATCTAGTATAATCGTCTACAATAATAAATGCATATTTGCTATCTCCTAAGCTTCTAGTATCAATTGGTCCAAATAAATTCGTATGGATCAATTGTAGTGGCCTAGATATACTTATTTGTTTTTTTTTAATTTGAAACTATTTTTTATTTATTTTCTTAGTTTGCATGCATCACAAACTTTATTTTTTACAAACTTAATGCTAGGCATTCCTCTTACTAGATTTTTAGTTGAGATATGGTTTAATAGTTTCATGCTATTATGTCCTAGTCTCCTATGCCAAATCTATGCATCATCATTTAAGGCCAAAAAATATATTTCATTACAAAAAATATCAATATTAATAGTATGCACATTATTGCTTATTAAAGCAATCATAGACTATTTTTGTATGGTATTTCAATTATATAAGCATTAGATTCAAATTTGATAATTATTATTTATCACATAATTAGTTAATGCTTAATAGATTATGTTTCAAACCATCAACTAATAACATATCTTCAATCAAAAGGTTTAATTTGTTACCTATGGTTCCTTTTCCAATGATTTTTCCCTTGTTTTCTCCCAATATGACAAATCCTTCATGTAGGCTAGTAAGCTTAGATAAATGAGTTGGATCTTCGATTATGTACCTTGAACATCTACTATCAAAGTACCATTTTATGCTTCTAGCTTTTGTTTGGAGACATACCTACAAAAAAGGGGGTTTTGGTTTAGTCATTCATTTGACTTTAGGTTCCTTATAAAAACTCTACCTAATTTTACTAATGGCATCGAGTTGTTTATGGTTCCTTTAGGAACCTAAATTAATTTATGTGGACTATGCCTTTTAAATGAACATTTATAGGCAGAATGTCCATTCTACCACAAAAATTATATTAACGAAGATGGTTGGCATTTGTTGAGTGTTACTCGCAAAGCTAATTCCTTATTTTCTATGAACATGACCCTTATTAGAAAGGATCATATTTAAGGATTTGTCACATATTTTAAAATTTTCTAATGCATCTTGTAATGAAATATTTTCTTTTTAAGTGTATCTAATTCTTCATACTTAGTGCAAGTAATTATCCTACATTCATCATACTCCTTTTTAAAAATTGTAAATTCACTAGCAAGTGAAGCACGATCCTTTTTAAACAATTTATACTTTTTACTAACTAATTTCAAATCAGCAAATAAGTCATTAAATGTATTAAATAATTCATCATAAGATAAGGAAGACTTGTTTGGGTTACATACCTCATTGCCAAATGTCATTAAAGCGTAATTTGTAACTTCTTCCTTGTTGGTTGGCTCCTCGTCTTCAGATGAGCTTGAGTCGTCCCAAGTAGCTTTGAGTGCCTCCTTCTTATTTGGTTGTTTCTTCTTCACTCGGGGACATTTATTTTTTAAGTATCTCGTCTTCTTACATTCGTAACATATTATTGAGTCCTTTTTTAGTTCACTTTTGTTCTTAGCATCTTGTTTTGTTTTGGTTATTTTTAAAAATTTCTTAAATTTTCTCGTAAGAAGTGCTAAGTCTCTTCATCATCATCATCACTTGAGTTTTCTCTCAAATTGTCTTCCTTGGTTCTAAGTGTCATGCCCTTCATATTCTTTGGGAGGTTATTCTCGAGTTCATCATGTGCTATATACGTCATTTTGTAGGTCATCAAAGACCCGATTAGTTCTTCAAGCGAAAAATTATTTAGGTCCTTTGCTTCTTGTATTGCCGTTACTTTAGGATCCCAACTTTTTGAAAAGGATCTTAATATTTTATTAACAAGTTCAAAATTAGAAAAACTTTGACCAAGCGCTTTTAGACCATTGACGACATCCGTAAAACCAGTGTATATGTCTCCAATGGTCTCGCTTGGTTTCACACAAAACAACTCATAGTTATGCACCAAAAGATTAATTTTTGACTCTTTGACTCGACTAGTCCCTTCGTGTGTGACTTCGATTGTGTGTCAAATCTCATGCACAGTTTTGCATATAGAAATCCGATTAAATTCGTTTTATCAAGAACACAAAATAAAGCGTTCATTGCTTTAGCATTCAAAGAGAAAGTCTTATTTTTCGAATCATTCCATTTATTCATCAGTTTGGAAGACTTTTCAAAACCACTTTCAATAATATGCCATAATTTAAAATCCATAGAAAGTAGAAAAATTATCATTCGAGTTTTCCAATATGTGTAATCTGTCCCATTGAACATAGGAGGATAAGTGATAGAAAGTCACTCTTGATTGCCAACAAAAGCCATATCTCTTGGGTTTTAAGCCAATAAGAGAGAAACATGGCTCCGACACCAATTGTTAGGATCAAAGCGGCATTAAGAGAGAGGGGCGCTGAATTAGTACTTATGAAAAATTTACATCAATTTTAATATTCGCTCAATAAACCTGTATCGAAAATACGTTTAAGTGTAGAGATGTTTGTAAGAGTACAAGCAAAGGTAGTCGATAGTTAAATAAAAAAATAATAAAGAAAACAACAAAGAAGAGGAAGCAAACCAATTTTATAGTGATTCGGTCTCGTGACCTATGTTCACTCCTAATTCCTCCTTCGTTGAGGTCACCGGCTTCCACTATTGATCTTCATTCAATGGGTGAATATCAACTACCCTCTTACAGCTTTATTCTCCTTTAACAAGTTTAGGAGATAACATTTACAAGTCTCTAAGCTCCCCCTTAAACAAAAACTACACAAGAAGAAATGAGAGGGAGCTCTCAAAGAATTACAACAGCATTTTCACATGTTTTTTGCTCTTAATTCTTGCATTCTCTGTTAGGATCAATTAGCACTAAGAGGGGGGTGGGGCGGGGGGTTGAATTAGTGCAAGTGTAAAAAATATGGATTAAGGAAAACTTTTCATGAGAATCAAAATAGAAAATCGGAAGTGTTTCATTGAGTAAGTAAGCAATAAGCTATTGAATGAAGCTAAGTTATGATTATGCCAAAAGAAAGCTTTGTATAATAACATGCATAATAAAAAATAACAAAGTAGAGATATGCTCATAAATTTATAGTGGTTCGACCTTAACATGGCCTACGTCCACTCCTAAGTCCTCTTCTCCGAGGTCCACCAGTGTCCACTACCGATCTTCTTTGGGGGAAGACAAAATCCTTACCGGCTTTCATCTCAAGGGAGAGTTATTGCAAGAAATACAATACTTGGCTTACTCCCTTCCCCCTTTTCTTTTTCTTGCACACTTTTAGCACCTAATTTTTTCACATAATTTCTAGCCCAATTGTTGTGCAAAAACCTATGCTAAATGTAAGAAAACTTGGGATATTTATAAACCCCAATTAGCTTTAGAAGAATAGAGCCAAAATTCAAACACACCCAAAAAATCCAAGTACGAGCGATACAAACGTCGACATCGATGGTACAACCGTCAAAAGCCATCCTAAAAATAGGGTACGGGCGATACAACCGCCAGCCTGGGCAACCCAACTATTGCCTGCTGCCTGGATTCCTGGGCGGCAGCAGTACAACCGCTAGGATTTCTGAAAAAGTGATTTTCTTCATTTTTTCAATCCCGACTTGTACCTCCTGTTGATCGATTCCTAGGCCAACCAATTGAACTCGACCTGAGCTCAAACCTCTCTCCAAAGTGGACCCAGTTAGCCTCACTTGAGTTAATTTGGATCCCATCCAAATCTAACTCAAACAGGACTCAACCTTAATGATACTAACTATGACTTAATTAATTACGATCAATATGACCAACAAATCCACTTCAAGACCTTCCCAACTCCTAGCAAGCTTTTCGGCTACCCCCAATAATCTTTCGGTGAGTCTCGATCTTCTTCCGTCAAACTCTCTTGTGCCATTCTGACAAACTCCCGATACCCTCGGTGAGCTCTCGACACATTCCAGGCAAGTTCCCAACCACATCGTCCTACTCCGGCCCGATGCCTAAACTTGACTTTGGCCAAACCTTTGGTTATAATTTTCTCTATGTCGTAGTTAATCCTGCATCAATCAACTCTAATAACATTATTAGATCAATAACCCATCAATCAATTTCATCATCAAAATTTGAGATTCAACAATCTTCTCCTTTTTTATATTGATAATCAATTGATGACGTGAGTTAAACCTTACTCCAGCTAAACCTATGCCATCATTTAAATAAGAACAACTTAAATTCAAGAGAATCACATACCCTTGAATTCAAGTAACAAATCATTCACTTATCAAATGATATAACATAAATTTCAAATTCATCAAATCATATATAATACATGATATTTATTTCAACCAATCATGAATAATCAAATATTCAAGAATATTCAAATAATTTTATGTAAAATTTCCTTCTTTCAAAACATTATGCATTAATCATACATTAAGTTGAAATTCTCTTCCTTAAGTTATCAATTATTTCTCCCCTTTGTTTATAAACAAACAAAGATAAATACCCATGTTGAAAAAAAATTTACATGTGTCATCAATATCCATTTCTCTCCCTTTGTCATCATCAAAAGGGTGAAATGTAAGCGCAAATGATTTCAAGGCACATATGTCATTATACCCCCTTAGTAGAATAGGATATGAGCAATAATTTTTTCATGAAAAATTTTATTCTCCTTTAACATATATGTATCATTTTTGCGTCATCAACTTGTTATTTCTCCCCTTTTGTCATCATCAAAAAGATGTGAAATAGCAAGCAAGTAATTTTTATGATACATAAGGTCATCATGTATCAAAGTTTTCATATTTTTACAAAATAAATTTTGCATTGCCCCCCTTAATAAAATAGGATAAAAATCTAATTTTTTTATGAAAATTTCTCTTCCATTTCTTTGAGTAATAAAGAAGAAACAAGAGCGACGTGAAAAATATCATATCATAAAAATATAACTTAATCTTGAAAATTTTGAAATCCAAAAGTTAAGAACTACTCATTCAATTTAATTCATTTCATTTCAAATAAGAGCTACAAATTAAGCAATTCAAACATTCTCATAGTTTAGCATTCCTAGCTCTCAACCTCAATCTTATAGATATAAATTTTGAAATGATTATTTTAAAGATGAGCTCAAAGATCCAAGAAATCTATGAAGATTCTAAATTTTAAGAGCTACTCATATCATCTCATGTAAATTTCAAGCAAACGTAGCAAATAAACCCGTAAAATAGCAAATCACCATCTTCATGTAAATTTTCTTTCTTTTTTGTAAACAAGAAGGTAGAAATAAGGAAGGAGATTTAAAAAGCATCATCACAAAAATAAATCTTAATCTAGTAAATTTTGATAAGAAGCTCAATTTGTATAGGTCAAGAAATCCAAACGAAAATATGATAATACATCAAGCTCAAATCATGAATTATGCATTTCGCATGTATTTAAAAAATTTAAATTTTTAAATTTTCTTCTAAGCAAATTATTTCTCATTCATTGTTATCATATCCAATTTACTTCTAATCATATTGATAATTTTATCACCCTCTTTGGTTATTGAAAAAAATATGATAATATGATTTTTCTTACATCCATGTTCAAATTACGCCCAAAAGTATAAGGAGAATTATGTCATTAAAAATATAAAAAATCAAATATTTAGGTATCAAAAGACATGATTGAATAATTCTCCTAACAATCTTGATTATAAATCTTATGAGATCTAAACAATCTTGATATTAGATTATAATTATTAAAATCATAGATCTCATTTTTACCAAAAATCATAGATGTTAAAAAAAATTGATTTCCATTGAGGATATGACAAGTCTAGAAACCAAGAGAATATTCATGATACAATAAATCTCATTTAATATTTGACTTATCATAAATTTAAAAATATTAATTTTAGTGGTAAGTTATACCATTTATGAGTTATAAAATAAATCATGTCAAGAAGGATATTATTATTGAAAGACATTCATAAATACCAAAAGACATGATTTAATAAATCTCCTCTTAGATGATAAAATGGAATCTTAAGAGATCAAATAAGAAGAATCTTGATTCATATAGAAATATCAAGTTATAAACATTGAGAAGTCAAGATCATGATTAGGATGAAAACTTTTTTATGTTTAAATCATCAAATCAATTTTGTAGTTTAAGAGATTCAACAATAAAGATATAATTTTATCTCTTATTGAAGGCTTGATAGGATAAAGATGTTTTCAAAAAATATACTCTATTTTAGTTGTTTCATGTGATTTGTTTCAAGAATGTCTTTATACATTGTCATCAAAAATTGAGTTTTATTTATAAAAGAAAACATCAAAATCATAATAAATATGTCCAACTAAGTAAAATATTTTCAAACATTTCAAAACTAAAAATCCAAGAATTATTTCCAAAAGAAATTATCAAATTTATTACAATAAATATTTTCAAACAAGAGCTTTGATTTATTCCAATGATTTTTCCTTTTTAAGTGAGTCTAATTCTTTAGACTTAGAGAAATGAGTTAACTCATTTCATTCTCCTTTCAAAAATAACTTTTTTTTTAGAAAATATTAATAAATGAAGCATAATCTTTCTCTCCCTTTTTTATTCCATCCTCAAATTCTAATATTCAACCATTCAATCATATTTCAAGTTACTTCTTTGACATTAACATTAACATTAACATAACATCATCAAGGTCATTATAATAAAAAAATTTCTTACGAGTAAAATATTTTCAAACAAAATCATTTGTTTGTTAAATGAGTCTAATATATTACCAAAACAATTTCTTTCTTATTTAAATTTTTAATTTTTCAACCACATTATAAAATAAAGTATGATTTCATATTTTTTTTTTTTAAGTTCAAATTTCACATTTAATCATTCCATTCAATTTTATCTCAAGACATTGTACACTCATTTAACCATTACAAGTCAATACAAGCATACAAGTATAATCAATATCTCTTTTTTATATTTTTCAACTTAGATAATTTTGCACTAAACTTTCTTTGTTCTACTTTTAACATGCTCTAGATATGCAAAGAGTCATGCACCATTGGGAGCAATCAAGATTAATTATAACATTGAATCACCCAAAGATTCATTACCAATAATTTTTTTTAATAAATTTTCTTGTTTTTACTTAGACTAGTTGGCTTGAAAGAGTACTAGATCTCAAGTCATGTGCCTTGAGCATCTACTTTCAAAATATTATTTAGTGCTCCTAGCCTTGTTATGAGATAAATTTATAGTATGTGAGGTTTTAGTTTAGGTACCCATTTGAGTTTGGGTCCTTCATGGAATGTTCTTCCCATTTTCTCTGTTGGTTTGAGGTTGTTTATGGTTCGTTTGGGAACCCAAACTAATTTATAAGGACTATAATTATTAACGAATATTTGTAAGCCATATGCCCTAATCTACCACAAAAGTTGTATTTTATTTTCGATGGCAAGTTTAGAGTAGGTCCTTTAATAAAGGTAGTTGACTTTTGTTGAGCATGATGTTTTCTTCTAAGGTTTGCTTTAGCATGATGTTTTCTTCTTTAATATTATCTAATATTTCACATTTAGAAGAAGGATTGTGCGATACTAATGAATCATGCATTTCATTAAATCTACTAACTAAGAAATCATGTTCATTCTTAAGTAACTTATAAGATTTACTAATTTTTCTAAATTCATCAAACAATTCATGAAATATATTTAATAATTCAGAAAAAATAATATTTGAACATTCACTAACCTCGTCTCGCATGGCCATTAGAGCGCAATTGGCTACTTCTTCCTTGCTTTAATCTTTTTCTTTGGAGCGACTTAGCTTCTTGCGTTCATAGCAAGAGGTTTTGTCCATCTTAAGATCATTTTTATGATTCATGTTCATCAATTTGTCTGATTCTTTTGTCAAGAGTTCAAGTTCAAGGTTCTCATCACTCGAGGTTTCACTTGAGAAGTCATATCTCATTCTCAGTTCAAATTCCTTCATTTCTTTAGAAGGTGTTCTTCAAGTTTATTTTTGTAAGTCTTTTCATTAAATGAATCATTTAATTTAGTTATGCTTTCATATATGATTTTTAATTGATGTCATATATCAAAAGTCGAATCATAAGAAGAAACCCGATCAAACTCATTTTTGCTTAAAGCACAAAACAAAATATTCATAGCTTTGGCATTTAAAGAAAATATATGTTTTTCATGATCATTCCAATCATTTATTTGATTGGATGAATTCTAAAAATTATTTTTGATAATACACAATAAATCAAAATCTAGATAGATTAAGAAAATACGCATTCGAATTTTTCAAGATGTGTAATCTGTCCCATTGAATATGGGAGGACGTGAAATGGAATATCTCTCTTCATGCCAAACAAAGTCATTTACTCAAATGGGTGTTAATCTAATGAGTAAGTACTTTACTTTGATACCAATTGTTAGGATCAATTGGCACTAATAGGAGGGAGAGAGGGGTGAATTAGTGCAAGTGTAAAAAATATGAATTAAGGAAAACTTTTCGTGAGAATCAAAATAAAAAATTGGAAGTGTTTCGTTGAATATGTGAGCAATAAGCTATTGAACGAAGCTAAGTTATGATTATGCTAAAAGAAAGCTCCGTATAAGAACATACATAATAAAAAAATAATAAAGTAAATAGATCCTCACAGATTTATAGTGGTTCAGTCTCAACTTGGCCTACGTCCACTCCCAAGTCCTCTTCTCCAAGGTCCACCGGTGTCCACTACCGATCTTCTTTGAGTGAAGACCAAACCCTTATAATCTTTCAACTCAAGGGAGGCTTATTACAAGAAATACAATACTTGGCTCACTCTCTTCCCCCTTTTCTTTTTCTTGCACAATTTTAGCATCCAATTTTTTCACACAATTTCTAGCCCAATTGTTATGCAAAAACCTATGCTAAATGAAAGAAATTTTGGGGTATTTATAGGCTCCAATTGGCTTCAAAAGAATGGAGCCAAAATTTAAACTCACCCGAAAAATTCGGGTACGGGTGGTACAACCACTGGCGCCGACGATACAACCATCGAAAGCCATCCTGAAAATAGGGTATGGGCAGTATAACCATCAGCCTGGGTGGTCCAATCATCGCCTGCTACCTGGATTCCTGGGTGACGGCAGTACAACTGCTAGCCTGGGCGGTACAACCGTCGCCTGCTGCCCGGATTCCTAAGTGTTGGTGGTACAATCATCGTTCATCGGTGGTACAACCGTCAGGATTTCTGAAAAAGTAATTTTCTTCACTTTTCTAATCTTGACTTATACCTCTTGTTGACTAATTCCTAGGTTAACCAATTGAGCTCCACCTGAGCTCAATCCTCTCTCCAAAGTGGATCCAATTAGCCTCACTTGAGTTAATTTGGATCTCATCCAAATCTAACTCGAACATGACTCAACTTTGACGATGCTAACTATAACTTAATTAATTACAATCAACATGGCCAACAAATCCACTTCAAGACCTTACCGACTCCCGACAAGCTTTTCGGCTACCCTTGATAATCTTCCGATGAGTCTCGATCTTCTTCCGGTGAACTCCCTTGTACCATCCTGACAAACTCCCGATACCCTCGGCCAGCTCCTAACGCACTCCAGACGAGTTCTCAACCACATCGTCCTCACTCTGGCCCGATGTCTGGACTTGACTTTGGTCAAACCTCTGATTGTAATTTCTCTCTGTCGTAGTTAATCATGCATCAATCAACTCTAATAATTTTGTTACATCAATAACCCATCAATTAATTTTATCATCAAAACCTGAGATTCAATAATCTCCTCCTTTTTTATGATAACAATCAATTAATGATGGGAGTTAAACCCTACTCTCCCTAAATCCATGCTATAATTTAAATAAGGAAAAAACTTAAATTTAAGAGAACCAAATACTCTTGCTGGGAGGTGATCGAGAGTGTGTCGGGAGTTCATCGGAAGATGATCGAGAGGCTTGCCATGAGTTCACCAGAGGATGCCGGGAAGTTTATTGGGAATTTGAAAGATCGATTGACATGCTGGACAACAAGAATAATTGTAATTGTGTAATGTGTCATAGTTAGTATCATAACTGAGTCCTAATTGAGTTGGATTTAAAAATATCTATATTAACTCAATATAAGGCAACTGAGTCCACTTTGGGTTGGATTTGAGCTCAGCTTGAGCTCATTTCACCGACCTGGAAAAGGTCAATATGAAGTACAACTCGGGTATAAAATAATACGGGAAAAGTGCTATTTCAGGATTCCCAATGGTAGTAACGCTGGTGGGCGATGATGGTACTATCGCCACCCAAGAATTCTGGGTGCTTTCAGCGTTAGTACCGCTTATACCCTAAATTCCATGGATTTTTAAGTTTTGGCTCCAAATTTTGAAGCCAAAGTGGGGTTTAAAAATATCCTAAGTTTTCTTGCTTGGGAGAGCAAAAAAGTAAAAGAAGAAGATATGAAAGTACTGGGAAAATACTATTGTAATTTGTTGAAAACTTCTCTTGTGTGCTTCAAGTGTAAAGTGAGGTTAAAGGAAGAGTAGAAGACTGTAAAGGTTTCTCTCCTGAATCTATGAAAAGGAGAGTGTAAATATTCTTCTCCTTTGCTTAGGAAAAGGAGAAAGGTGTAAAAGGTTTTGAACTTCACCCGTGGAAGAATATCAGTAGTGGATACCGGTGGACCTCGATGAAGGAGGACTCAGGAAGTGGAAAACTTAAATCCTCCTAAATCCATGCCATAATCCAAATAAGGAAAACTTAATTCAAGAGAACTAACCACTCTTAAATTCAAGTATCATAACATCCATTTTTTGAAATGATCTACCATAAATTGTAATCATCTTAAAAATTATCAAATCATCAATGATATTAATGTCAACCATCAAATCATGTAACATTAAATTTTCAACAATATTCTAAGAATTTCAAATTTCATTCATTAGTCATACAATGAATTTAAAAATTTCCTTCTTTAAAAAGAAGAAATGCCTCATTTTACCGTTTATCCATTTTCATCAATATGTTATTTCTTTCCATTTGTCATATATGTATCATTTTTCATCAATATGTTGTTTCTTCCCTTTTGTCATATATACACTATTTCTCCCCTTTTGTCATCAACAAAAAGAGGTAAAATAATGAGCAAGTAATTTCATGATACATAAACTCATCATGTGTCAAAAATTTTATATTTTTATAAAATAAATATTGATTGAATATTTAATATTTCATTGCTCCCCCTTAGTAAAATAGGATAAAAAAATAATTTTCTCATGAAAATTTTTCTTCCCTTTTTGTAAATAAAAAGAAAGTAGAAACAAGTGAGGGGAGTAAAAAATATTATATCACAAAAATAGGGCACAATATTATAGATTCTGAAATCCAAAAAAGATTAAGAGCTACCCATGTAATTTAATTTATTTTATGTAGATTTCAAGCAAAAGTAGCAAATCATGTATTTTGAACATAATCTCATGTAAATTTTTATAAGAACATCAATTTATAAATGTCAAGAAATTTAAAAGAAAATATGATAATAAATCAAGCACAAATTGTAAATCATGCATTTCACATGCATTTAGAAATTTAAAATTCTAAATTTTCTTCTAACAAATTATTCCTCATTCAATGTTATAAGATTCATCATATCCAATTTTCTTCTATTCATATTGATAATTTTATCTCCTCCTTTGTTTATTGTCAAAAAAGAATATGATAGTATAATTTTTTATTTTGACATACATATCATAATTATGACTATAAGCATAAGAGGATCATGTCATTAAGGATGAAAAATCAATTTGTAAGTATCAAAAGACATGATTTCTTTTAAAAATTATCTTCCCCCTCTTTTTCTTTGTTAATAATAAAAATTAGTCTTAGGTGATTAAATAATCTTAATTCATCCAAGACAAATCTTAAGACACCCAATTCATTTAGATAAATCTTTTTAATAAAATAGAAGAATGATCTTAATAATAATCTTAATTAGAACTATTAAGATCATAAATCTTCTTTTTATTAAAAAGAGAAAATCATAGAGATTAAACATGATTCCCATAAAGGATAAGTCAAGTCAAGAAATTAAAGGAATGTTCATGATAAAACAAATCTCATATAATTTTCAACTTATTATAAATTTAAGAAATGTTATTTTAGGTGATAAGTTTTACTGAGAAGGAAGTCATAAATAATCATGTCATGAAGAATATTAATATCAAATTATGATAACTAAATGACATGACTTATTTTGACAAATCTCTTTCTAGATGATAAAAAGAATTCTTAGGAGATCAAATAATAAGAAGTGTCTTCATTTATCAAGTTATAGAAATCAAGATTGAGTAAGTTACAAAGGAGAAAAAATAAAAGACATTGATTTGTGTATAGGAAACTTCAAGTTGTAAAGATATGGTTCATAAGAAGATTTTCAACTTATAGATCCAAAGAGACAAATTATGATTCATTTCTTTGAATGAACTTGATTTATATAAGTATTTCAAATTGTAATTTCTTAAGATGTCAAGATCATGATTTAAGTTATCGAATCATCAAAATCAAAATATCAATAAAGCCGAATAGATTCATTAATCTTTTTAAAAATCATTCAAAAATATATCCAAAATCATCATCAAAATCTTTTTTTGAAAAATTTCAATGAAGGCAACATAGATTGTTTTTAAAAAAAAAAAACTAAAGTTCTCTAATTCATTTTTGTAGTTAAGAGATTCAACAATAATGATATCATTTTATCTCTTGTTGAAAAGTTGATAGGATAAAAATATTTTCAATAATGCTTTTCAAATCAATGAATTATCATTTAAGATCAAAAACCAAATTTCATTTTAAAAGGAATCAATAAGATCATTAATACAACATATAAAATGTCTTCAAAAAATCTTATTCATTTTAATTCCAATGATTTTTCTTTCTTAAGTGAGTCTAACTCTTTAGACTTAGTGAAAGGAGTTATCATGCAATCTTTATTCTCATTTCAAAAGTATTTTTAATTTTTTAAAAAATACTTAAAATGAAGCATAATTTTTCTCTTTTTTTATATATTTTATTATGTGCTTAAATTCAAGAATAATTTATCATTTAACACACATTCAATCTCAATATATAACTATTCAACTATTTATATCAATGATTCAATAATGATATTTATAAGCTAACTTAGTCAAAAATACCATAATATTTAAGTCATTCAATAATACGTTGCATTTAAATCAACAAATATCCAAGCCAATGATTTTGAACATATCATTCAATCATCATCAAAATCTTATTTTGGTAAATTTTAATATAAATATTTTTTATTAACAATAACTAATCTTCTTTAGTTCTAGTTTTAGCATGCTCTAGTTGTGCATTATCATTCATAATAGAAAGACAATTAAGATTAACTTTATAATCATGAACCATCATGAGATTTTTTATCCATAAACTTAATTCTAATATTTTTTTTCTTATTTTTTGTTACTTAGGCTAGTGAGAGTGAAAGAAGTGTTAGATCTCAAGTCATGTGGCTTAAGCATCTACCTTCAAGATACTATTTAGTGCTCCTAGCCTTGTTAGGAGATAACTCTATAAGATATGGGGTTTTGGTTTAGGTACCCATTTGAGTTTAGGTCCCTCATTATAAGTTTTACTTAATTTATCTAATAGTTTTTAGTTGTTTATGGTTCCTTTAGGAACCCAAATTAACTTGTGTGGAACTATACTTTTAAAAAAAATATTTGTAGGCTTTATGTCCTAATTTTCTACAAAAGTTGTATTTAATTTGTGATGGTAAGTTTAGAGTGGGTCTTTTAACGAAGATAGTTGGTTTTTGTTGAGTGTTGCCAACAAAACCTATACCTTCTTTCCTATTAACATGACCCTTATTTGCAAGGATCATGTTTAAAGATTTATTTTCTATTATAAATTTTTTTAATGTTTGTTTTAATACAAGATTTTCTTTTCTAAGTTCATCTAAGTTTTCACTAATGATGAAATATTTGATGATGGTGCTATATGTATTTGTTCAAGTTTACTAACTAATGATGTATACTCCGTCTTAAGTAGTTTATAGGATTTGCTAATCATTCTAAATTCATCATATAGCTCATAAAAAACATTTGATAATTCATCAAAAATGAATGAGACATTGAAGGAATCACTTACCTCATTATTGATGGTCATAAGCGCGAGATTCTCGACTTCTTCTTGATTGTGCTTTTCATCTTTGGAGTGTCTCGGCTTCTTGTGTTCATACCAAGAGGTCTTGTCTAATTTAAGTTCATTTTTATGATTTTTATTCATTAATTTATCTGATTCATTTGTCAAAGATTCCAAGTTTTCATCACTCGAGGTTTTACTCGAGGAGTCATATGTCATTCTTAGTTCAAATTCCTTCCTGTTCTTTGAAAGATCTTCTATTTTCAGTTCACTATCCTTTCTATTCTTTGAAAGGTGTTCTTCAAATTTTTTTATAGAAGTTTTTTATTTAAGAATTTATTTAGATTAATTATGCTTTTATGTGCCATTTTGAATGTATACCAAATCTCAAAAGCTGAATCACATGTAAAAAATCAATCAAAATTATTTTTATTTAAAGTACAAAACAAAGCATTCATAGTTTTTCATAATCATTCTAATTTATTGGATGGGATGACTTCTAAAAATCTTTTTCAACAATATACCATAAATCAAAATCTATCGAAATAAAAAAGATATGCATTCAAACTTTTTAAGATGTGTAGTTCGTCCCATTGAGCATATGAGGACTTGTGATGCATTGACCCTCGTTAATGTCAAAATAAGTCATTTACTCATTTGGGTGTTAATCTAATTAGTACGACATGGCTCTGATGCCAATTGTTAGAATCAATTGGCACTAAGAGGGGGGTGGGGGTGAATTAGTGCAAGTGTTGAAAATCCTCGATTCAAAAAACTTGCTTGAAATAAAGAAGAAAAGTCAGAAGTGCTTCTTGAGTTTCGTTGGAAATGAATAATCAAATTATTTAAGAGAAAGTCATAAAATGATGCTAATATCTTTCTTTAAACTAGTTAAGAGCAATTAAAAGCAGCAAATAAGATAAGAGTAGAGAACTCTGATTCATAGTAGTTCGCCCACAACTTTACCACGTCCACTCCCTAAGTCCTCTTCTCTGAGGCCCACCGGTGTCCACTATCAATCTTCTTTGGGTGAAGACAAAACTCTTACACTTCCCACTCTCCTTTTCATAGGCTCAGGAGAGGAACTTTACAAATTTACAAGGGAGACTTTACAAGAATTATAACTTTTTTTTCTCACTCCCTTGCCCCTTTTCTTTTTCTTGCATAATTTAATCACACTATTTTTCATATAATTTATAGCCCAAAGTGTTGTGTTAAATGCAAGAAATCTTAGGGTATTTATAGACCCCAATTTGTTTCAGAAATGGAGCAAAAAATTCAAACGTATTAGGAAAAACTGGGTACGAGCGGTACAACCACTAACCTGGGCGGTACGATCATCGCTCATCAGCGGTACAACCGACGGGAATCCTGGAAAAGTGATTCCCTCCACTTTTTAAATCCTGACTTGTTCCTTCAGTTGACCCCTTTCCAGGTCAACCAATTAAGCTCAACCTATGCTCAATCTAATCTAACTCAAGTAGGACTCAAACCTTAACTGATGCTAACTATGACTAATTAATTACAATCAATATAACCATCAAATTCAATCAAGACCCTCCTAACTCCCGGCAAGCTTTTCGACAACCCCCGACGATCTCCGATAAGTCTCTTGGTCTTCTTTCGGTGAACTCCCGACTCCATTCTGGCAAGTTCCCAATCACCTTCAATGAGCTCCCAACGAACTCCCGACAAGCTTCTGATACATTCAGCAAGCTTCCGACGAGTCTCTCGGTAAGTTTCCACTGCATCGTCCATACCCCGGACTTGACTCTGGCCCAATATTTGATTATAATTCTCTATCTATTATAGTTAATCCTACATCAATCATCTCTAACACACATGTTAGATCAACAACTCATCAATTGATCTCATCATCAAAATTTGAGATTCAATAGATAGTGGATGCTTAAGGCACATGACTTGAGATCTAAGACACTTTTCAAGCTCACTAGCCTAAACAACAATAATAATAAAATTTATTAGAATTAAAATTAGTAGCAATAAATAGTTTGATAATTCATGATTGCTTTTTCATGATGCATGGCTTATGTATAACTAGAACATACTATTACAAAAATGAATTACATTGAAGAACCTTAGTTATTGTTAATAGAAAATTATCTACATTAAATATTGTATGATTGAATCTTAAATCATTCTTTAATTAGGCCTTGAAATAAAGTAAAAAAATACTTTGAAAAGAGCATAGTAACTCATTTCACTAAGTATACAGAGTTAGACTCACTTAAGAAAGAAAAATCATTGAAATTAAATTAAATCAAAGCTTTTATTTGAAAATATTTTATTATAATAATCTTGATGATTTTCTTTCAAAATGTTACTTAGTTTTCAGTTTTAAAATGTTTGAAAATGTTTTACTTGGTTAAAAATATTTTATCATAATGATCTTGATAAATTTTTTTAAAACTCGATTTTTGGTTTTAAATGATAATACTTGAATTTGGTATAAAAGATAAAAAAAATTTATATAAAATAAATCACATAAATTGAAAATAAAAAGAGAAAAATTCTTCTTGAAAATACCTCTATATTATCAAGCTTTCAAAAAGAGATAAAGTAATATTATTATTATTGAATATCTTAAACTACAAAGATGATTTTAATGATTGAAATTTGAATGAGATTTTTTTTCCAACCAAATCATGAACTTTCTCATGATTTTTTATTTAAGATATCTTTTATGGGAATTCACTTTTTACTTCTATAAGTTTTTTTTTTTTTTTTTTGCCAAAGAGGAGATTTATGGTCTTATAACTTGAGATTTTTATTATAAACCATGATCTTGATCTTTTTTTTTCTAATCATGATTTTGACTTTTTGATGCTGATAAGTTGATTATTTTTAATGAATCATGATCCTTTTTATTAATTGATATCCTAAGATTCCTTTTTTTATCATCTAAGAGAAGATTTGTCAAAATTAAATCATATCTTTTGTTATTCATGAATTGATATTAATATCCTTCATGACATGATTTATTTATGACTTTCTTATGTTCATGAATGGTATACCTTATCAACAAATTAATATTTCTTAAATTTATTATGAGTTAAAAATTGAATGAGATTTATTTCATGAACTTTATATTGACTTCTTCACTTGACTTATCCTTTGTGGGAATCATTTTTAACCTCTATAATTTTTTCTTTTTAATAAAAATAGATATTTATGATCTTAACAATTATAATTTGAGATTTTTAATCAAGATCATTCTTCTATTTTATTAAGAATAATTATCTAAATAAATTATATATATTAAGATTTATCTTATACGAATCAAGATTATTTACTCTCCTAAGACTCATTTTTATTATTTATAAAAAAAGAAAAGATTTATTAAAATAAATTATATCTTTTAGTTCTTGCGAACTAATCTTTCATATTATATCCTTAATGACATGATTTTTCATTATTTATCCCTTTATATATATTTGTTATGACTTGAAAATTGATTTTATACTATTGTATTCTTCCTTTCTTTTTTACAATGGCCAAGGGAGAGATAAAAGTGTTATCTTACAAAAAAAACATTGAATAATTTGATTAAAGAAAATCTCAGCTCTTGTAAATTAAACTATCCTTCGAAATAATTTGATATTATTCTTTCTCCTTGATATCTACAAAAGAAAAAATGAGATTCAAAATTCTCTTGTGATGAGATTCATGAGTTCTCATTCAACATTTTGATTCTTCCCCAACCCCCTCCCCCCCACCCTCTTTTCTTCTTCTATCTTACTTATAAAAGGGGAGAAAAGATATTTGATGTGACATTTGTGATATATAAAATTCTATCTTTATCCTCTTCTTATTTTACAAAGGGAGAAAAAATGAATTAAATTATTTAGTCCTCTTCTTATTTTAATTAAGGGGGAGTAATGGACTAACTACCTCACTTCATGTACTAAATGTTGTGATAAATATCTAAAAAATGTTCAAATATAATTGAGCATCTTTTTCATTTTGTTGATGACAAAGGGGGAGAAATGGTCTGATTGATGACATAAGAAAAATATTTGTTTTGAAATGTTTGAAATTTTTATGTGATATCGAGAAGATGAATGTTGCTTTGAAATTTTTTATCATGGTATCATGATTGATGATATAAAATGAATGTTTGAAATGTTTATCATGTGATACTAAGAAGATGAATACTTTAAAAATTTTATCATGTATGGTATCATGAATGGTTAAATTGTGATAATTTTAAAATTATAAAATGATATACTTAAATTCAAAAGTAATGGTACTTTTAAATTCAAATTTGTTATATTTATCCTACAACATATATATAAGGGGGAGTTAAGGTTAACTTATCATCAATTGATTATCATCATAAAAAAGAGAGAGATTGTTGAATCTCATATTTTGATGATGAAATCAATTGATGGGTTTTATGATCTAACCTGTGTGTTAGAGAAAGTGATACAGGATTAACTACGGTAGTGAAAATGCAATACAATCTAATGTTGGACTGAGGTCAAGTTCGAGCATCGGGCCGGGGTTCGGACGATGTAGTGGGAACTCGTCAAGATATCGCTAAAAGCTCATCAAAGGTGATCGATGGCTTACCAAGAGTTCATCGGGAGCTCACCAAAGGTGACCAGGAGCTTGCTAGGTGTTCGCTGGGAGTTCACTGAAGGTGATCAAGAGCTTGCTAGGAGTGCACTGGGAGTTTGTCGGAACATGATCGAGACTCGCCGGGAGTTCACCGAAGGTTGCCGATAAGTTCGTCGGGAGTTCGGAAGATCGATTGACGTGACAAACAATAAGAACGATTGTAATTGTGTAATGTATCGTAGTTAGCATCGTAATTGAGCTATAATTGAGTTAGATTTGGAGAAATATAGAATAACTCAATGTGAGGCAACCGGATCCACTTTGGATTAGATTTGAGCTCAGGTTGAGCTCATTTCGTTCACTTGGAAGGGGTCAATATGAGGTACAAGTCGAGTATGAAATAGTATAGAAAAGTACTATTTTGAGATTCCCGACAATAGTACCATCAGTGGGCGACCATAGCACTGCTCAAGCGGTGGTGGTATCGCCCAGACAATGGTAGTACCATCGTTGCCCAGGAATTCTGGGTGCTTTTGGCGGTAGTACCCGCTCGTATCTTGGATTCCAAGGATTTTTGAATTTTGACTCTAAATTTTGAAGCCAAATTGGGGTCTATAAATACCTTAAGTTTTCTTTCTTGCTTAGGAGAGCAAGAAAGTGAAAGAAAAAGAAGTGAAAATACTTGAAAAATACTATTAGAATTTGTTGAGAACTTCTCTTATGTGCTTCAAGTGTAAAGTGAGGTTAAGGGAAGAGTGGAAGATTGTAAAGGTTTATCTCTTGAATCTATGAAAAGGAGACTGTAAAGGTTCTTCTACTGAGCTTGGGAAAAGGAGAAAGGTATAAAGAGTTTTGATCTTCACCCCCGGAAGAAGATCATTGGTGGACACCGGTGGGCCTCGATGAAGGAGGACTCAGGAAGTGGACGTAGGTCAAGTTGGTGACCGAACCACTATAAATTTATGAGCCTTTTGACTTACTTTTTTATTTTAGCATTCCGTAGCTAAATCAAGATTCTTTATTCGGTCTTAAGTTTAATCGCTCTTTAACTTGATCTTGATGAGAAACATTTTTAGTTTTGGTTTTTACCTCATTAGTTTTAGTTTTTACCTCAAGCATATTTTTTAAACCAAGTACTTTTTGCACTTGCACCAATTCAAACCCCCTATCCTCTCGCGCACCCCCCCCCCCCCCCCCCCCCCCCCCCCCCCCCCACCCCTCTCTTAATGCCAACTTAATCCTAACAAAAATCTACCAATATCCCAAGCAAGCAACTGTTGCCAAAGGCAAAGGGAGGCGTAACCCAACCTCCAATGCATTTACGGAGAGGTAGAACCCCTTGCATAATTTATGATAAGGGTGATCTTTGCCTCAAGAACAAAGAGGATGATTTTTAGTGGAACCCAGAAGCGAACACATAGTTCTTCTAATTGTCATGAGGTCACCGCGGAACTACAATCGTGGGCCTCCACTATCTGGACCAGGTCACATGAGGCCGCAAGAGACTCGGAGGGCTTGCTCCCGGCTAACAAGAAGCTGACTTGAACCACCTTCTACGAAGATGTGGTCGACTTCTCCGCACCCCTCTGATAACGAAAAGTTAAGCGAAAAGCGATCGGAAGGTTGTCGTCAAAAGAGGATGACCCCACAAGAGAAGTCATGTCTTGTTGAAGGAAGATGACATCTTGGTTTGTGCTACGGTATCAGATGGCCAGAGCAGCGATGGAATAATAATGGAAGAAGAAGAGTCAGAAAGTACCAAATAAAAGTAACTTTCTCACCCAATAAACACCATTTTGATGCAACAACACACCAAGGAATCACGCGAGCAATGATGGTGAAGATTGCATTGCATACCCTAGTGCAATCGCACGAGCACTTGAAATGACAGTAGAAGGGCTATGATCCCTAGGCAGATCAAGCCCACAGTGGAGGGCCCCATAGGAAAAGGTGCAACCTATCAAGATAAGATGACTCATCATATCCCCAGGTAGAACACCCTACAACAGCCAAAACCTACTCCCAAGGTGACTCTGATTCTAAACTCCAGCTTTAATGCGATTAAGTCAAAACCCCCGGATGAATCTAGACCCCCCACTTTAATGTGATTGAGTCTGACCTCAGACAAGCCTAGGGTAGCCAAGGACCACAGTCTCAACAGCTTTGTGCCTCCGCCCCATCCATGGTAGTGCTGGTTAAAGGTGCCCTATAAGCCAATCACATGAGTGATGGCACATGGGACATACTACACAGTCTTTTTACATTATTATTTATTGGTATATTCTCACATTATATTATCGGTTGACTATATATATATATATATATATATATATATAATATATATATATATATATATATATATATATATATATATATATATATATAATATATATATATATATATATATATATATATTATGATGTCCTTGGTTCTGTGCAATGAGAATCAGATCATGATAAGATCATAATAATGAGACTGATTCACCTTTAAACATATATCCTAAATAATTCCAGTCATAGATTACTCAAGAGGAACATCGAGACAACCAGATAGATTGGTGTGTTGTATACTTATCCATATGATAGAGGTGGCTAGTCTCATAGCCACTTATGTGGAGACACTAAGGATATAATACAAGTGCTCATTGGAGAATGAGTTCACTGATTAATCCGCTTATGGATTGTTGTATGGTTAATGATATTTGACATCAGACAATAATTTTGTAGTCTCAATTGTGTATCTGGTCTTTAGACTTGAGATACCAAAGATGCTTTGTTTAAGTACTCCTCTCTTTGACGTCAGACTTCCAAGTTTGGAAATGTCTAGATCTAATATAGCTAGTTATCCGAATTGGTAGCCAATCTTACGAAGGTTATTGAGTGTCAATCGAGGATCATCAACTCTTGGTATCATGAGAGGAATACTCATATGCTCTCGCTCAGGTAAATCTCTGATTAGGTTAGTCAAATTAAGAGATGAGTTCTCTTGGAGAATCTGATTATGGCAAGACTTAGAAAGATTCTATATATGGCCTAATAGTACCATGCCTGGTATACGGTCTCTAAGATATTAGATAGATGAGGGATTATAGATACATGGTAATTGAGAACAGACAAGTCCAATAGATAATATCCCTTGTACCGTTTGGGGACTATGGTGCAGTGGCCTGGTATAACCATAGTCGATGAGTCAAGTGAATTATTATGAGATAATAATTCACTGAGTCAAAAGGAGTTCTAATATGTAGGACTTACGGTCAGCTAGGTATTAGGCCTAGAGGGGTCACACATATATAGTGGATGCTTCAGCAAATAGAGGATTAGATATGAGTTATCTAATTAACCATATTCTCATTAGATGAGACTCTACATTGATGGACTCCTTGCATGAGGCCTAATTAGAGGCCTAAAGAGATTATTAGATAAAGATCAAATAATCTAAGGTTAATGGGTAATTGAATAAAGGTCTAATACCCACTAAGATAGGATCTCTAGGGTTTTTGGTGGCTCTCTATAACTAGGAGGCAGGGGCGACATATAGATAATATGCTGCACCTTTGGCAGCCCCCTCCTATTCTCCTCCCTCCCTCTATGCAAGAGTTACGAGATTTGTGGTTGTGATTGGAGAAATATTACTGCAGCGATCCATTATGTGGATACTGCTAAAGAGGAGGACATTTGACCTCCTTCATCCTCTCTATTCGGATCTAGAAAAATAGGGATATACGATATCCTTATGTAAATAATCTCTCACATGATGTGGTTTTCAGTTTTATGGCTTTTTCTCGCACCAATCTTTACATGACGATTTTGATATATGTGGGAAACCAGTTTTATTTTAATCTTCCACTGAGCATTGTGATGCTCCCATTGAAGTTTCCCAACAGTGGTATCAGAGACAAGGTTGTTCGTGTAATAGATTGGTTTCTTAACTACATGTGATAAGATTGAATCACATAGAACTGTTATACGCGTTCTTGCTATAATTTGCAGCGAAGGCAGTGAGGAGGGGGTAGCCACCCATGGCTAGGCCGCCTACAAGGGCAAGCCACCCACGGTCGGGCCACCTGTAGGGGCGACCGCACGTAGTCAAGGCCACTAGCAATGGCGACCTCCTGCGTCCAGGCCCTTTGCAGGGGTGGCCAAGCTGCAAGGGGTAACTACCCTACTGCTAGGGCAGCCCACATGCAACCACGACAGCACCTACAAGCAAAGGTAGTGCCCATAGGGGCGCCAACCGCCCGAGGGCAGTGGTGGTTTCTCGCGGACAAGGGCAGCAACCGCCTACGCAAGGGTGATGACAGTTGCCCGTTGGAGGTGGCAAGAAAGGGCTAGGGCTTCTTTTGGTAGAAGTATGATTTTGCCCCTCAGAAATTTAAAAAAAATTTGGATCTGTCCTTTTGTCCAAAATTTTGAAAATACCCTTTTTAATTTTAAAAATTCTTGGCATGTCGTGATTTTTAAAAACTAATTAATTAAATAGTTTAATTAATTAATTATTATCTAGTAATCTTACATGGTGATGTATACATATGATTATTATTGGGCCTAAGAGCCTCCGTTTTTCTCATTTATTGTCGGGCCTGCGCTCCTATGATTATTTTGTAATTACACGGAGAGGCACGGTTGGAGCGTGGTGATTATTTTATAATTACACGGAGAGGCACGGCTGGAGCGTGGAGGTGACAGCGAGACCCACGACGCCATAGCGGGAGATCATGATGCATAGTGATGCGATAAGGATCCAACAGAACCGATGATGACGAGATGAATGATCACAAGGCATGGAGATGCATCGATGCACACATAGATCCTATTATAAGTGATTAGGCCTATTGGCTTAGGCTTAATCATATTAGGTGATGACTCATGATAATCCGGTGTGGTTTGTATATGTGATATGTGTTATACACACACACACATTATATATATATATATATATATATATATATATATATATATATATATTATATATATATATATATATATATATATATATATATATGATACAAAATAAAAACCTCTCCTACGATAATATTAAGTCGGTGAGCGTGAGGCAATAAGATTGACCCACATGGCTTTCCATCGTTATATGAATAAATTGAATCACAATGTAGGTTGAGTTGGTGGAGTCCCTCGAGGTTCACCTATCTATATGATCATGATTCTGCCTACGACATAGAGATGTCACCGGTGACCAGAGGACATGATATGCTTGGTCAAGTCCCTCGATATCATATCATCGAATCAAACTCATCTTGTAATGATGGTGATGACTTAACTAAACATCATGGTTGGTTGAGTCCCTTGAGATCATGATGGTTCGGAGGTCGAACATGACGAGAATCATAAAAAATTATGATTGGCAAGAGTTACATACCTTTTGGGCTTAGAGTAATTAGTCGAGTCCCTCGAGATTGTACTGAGACACTAATTAGATCTTGATCCCCACTAGAAGTCTATTGGAGGCTTCTGCTTTACGTGCCGAGGGTGTCACTTGATTCGTTAGAAAAATTAGTGGGAGTAAACTAAGATAGAAGTCCATAACTTAATTAGTTTTTTCATAAAATCTATATGTTATTTATTTATGCTATATATTGTATGTAAGAAACATGTCGCCTGTAAATCCCCTACGTGGCATACTTGATGCTAATCACCTCAATGGTCTAAACTACACGAATTGGATCCGCAATTTGAGAATTATTCTCACGACAAAGAAAATCATGTATGTTCTTAATACGATTGTGCCCACACTAGAGGAAGGGGCAAGCGAGGATGAGATCGCTCAATATATGAAGTATATAGATGATTCCACTTTGGCAAAATACTATATGTTGGCCTCCATGACTCCCGAGTTACAGAGGCAATATGAGAGCATGGATGCTAATTTCATCATTCTTCATCTCCGCCAACTATTTGAGGAACAGGGAAGAACTCAAAGATATGAGATATCTAAGAGTCTCTTCTAACCTAGGATGACAAAAGGATAACGATTCAGAACCATCACCTGAAGACAATAGAGTGGATTGAGAAACTCACAGGTCTAAAAATAGTCCTAGAGAATAACTTGTGTGTTAATATTATACTTTAGTCCCTACCAGATTTCTTTCTCACTTCATCATGAATTTTAACATGAGCAAGTTTGAGGTGACTCTCCCTAAGCTCGTCAATATGTTGAGGGAAACTGAGAGGGCTATTAGAAAAGAGAAGTCAGTTCTCAATATTGGTGAGACCAAAAAGAAAAGGAAGGCCGATAAGACCCATAAGAAGGGTAAGGGCAAAGAAAGATCGAGTAAGGCAAAGGTTGCTAAGAAATATCCCAAAAAAGATAAAGGACAATAGTTTCACTGTGGCAAAGACGGGCACTGGAAGAAGAACTATAAGGATTACCTTATAGATAAGGCTAAATAGAAGCTTGAAGAAGCTTCAGGTATATTCATGATCAGTCTCCATTTGTCATATTTTCATGATAACACATGAGTATTGGATACCATGAGTGTTTATCATATTTGTAATACGTTGTAGGTTCTAGCAAGACCTAGGAGACTGGTCAGAGGTGAGATAGACATCAAGATGGGCAATAGAGCAAAAGTTACTGCAGTTGTCATTGGGAAGGTCACCATACATCTGCCTATGGAGCTATCATTGCATTGGATGCATGCATGCTATTTTGTTCCCTTTATTATCAAAAATATTATTTCTATTTCTTGTTTGACAATTAGTTAATATAAATTAATTTTTTTAGAATAATAGTTATTAAATAATTTTGGATGATGAGATCATCACTAGAGGGACCCTGATAAATGGCTTATATATGTTAGACACTTCTTCATGCATCATGAATATAAATATGTCCAAGAGGAAGCGAGATGAGGTGAATAATGCATACTTATGGCATTGTAAGTTAAGATATATCCATGAGGGAAGGATTCAAAGGTTGCTAAAAGATTGATACTTATATCCATTCGACTATGAATCGTATGCGACTTGCAAACTTTGCCTTCGTGAAATATGACCAACTCTCCTTTTAGTGGAACTGGAGAGAGAGTCATTGAGCTACTGAACTCATACATAGTAATGTATGTGGTCCTATCTGTTAGGAAACCTTATCGGGTGCATCACATGCACAGCGAAAATCAAAATAAAAATTGATTTCCCACGTAGATCAAATCATCGTGCAAAAGATTGTGGTCACGAGAAAAACTGAAAAACCGTGATGTATGAGAGATTGATTTTACCTAGGGAGATCGTATATCCCTGTATTCCAGATCCGGATGAAGAAGATGAAGGAGGTCAAGCGTCCTTCTCTCTAGCGGTATCCACACGATGGATCTCTGCAGCGAAACTCCTCCAATCTGATCTCG
Source organism: Ensete ventricosum (assembly GCA_029747655.1). Lineage (NCBI taxonomy): Eukaryota > Viridiplantae > Streptophyta > Magnoliopsida > Zingiberales > Musaceae > Ensete > Ensete ventricosum. The sequence continues at coordinate 17,164,790 of JAQQAF010000006.1, forward strand.
CAACTCTTGCATAGAGGAGGGAGGAGAATAAGAGGTGGTGGCTAAAGTTACAGCCTATCAACCCTGAGTCTTCCCTCCTATTTATAGAGAGCCACCAAAACCCTAGGGCTCCTTCCTTAGTGGGTATTGGATCTCCATCCAATAACCCACTAATCTTGCATTATTGGATCTCTATCCAATAATCTCCTTAGGCCTATAATTGGGCCTTAATCAAGGAGCCCATCAACATAGGGTCTCATCTAATGAGAATAGGGGCTAATTGGATCTTCATCCAATCCTCTATTCGCTGAAGCATCCACCATATGTGTGTGACCCTCTAGGCCTGATACCGAGCTGGCCGTGAGTCACTCCCATCAGAACTCCTTCTGATATAGTGAATTATTATCTCCATAATAATTCACTCGACTCATCGACTATGGACGTACTAGGTCACTACACCATAGTCCCCAGATAGTACAGGGGGATCGAATCCATCGGACTTGTCTGTCTACAGTTACCATGTATCTATAATCCCTCATCCAACTAATATCCCAAAGATCGTATATTGGATATGGTACTGTCAGGTCATATACGGAATCAGTTTGTCTTGCTCTAATCGGATTCTACCGGAGAACTTCTTCTCTCTCAATCCAAATGACCCTGGCCAGGGATTTGTCTAAGCAAGCACATATGGGATATTCCTCTCGTGATACCGAGAGTAGATGATCATCTATTGACACTCAATTGCCTTGGTAAGGTTGACTACCAATCTCGATAACTAGTTGTACCAGATTTGGAGCTTTTCAAACCTATAAATCTGGCGTCAAAGAAAGGAGTACTCATATAAGGCATTCTTGGTGTCCAAGGACAAGATACACAACTGGGACTATGGAATCGCTGTCTGACATTAGGTGTCATTAACCATACAACATTTCATAAACGGATCAATCAGTGAACTCATTCTCTAATAAGCACATGTACTACATCCTTAGTGTCTCCACACAAGTGGCTATGAGACCAATCGCCTCTATCATATGGACGGGTATATAGTACACCGGTCTGTCCGGTTATCTCGAGGTCCCTGTCGAGTAACCTATGACCGAGATTATTTAGGATCTGTGTTTAAAGATGAATCGATCTCATTATCGTGATCTCATCACGATCCGATTTCCATTACATAGAACCAAGGACATCACAATATATATGCTACATATAATATAATGTGAGAATATGCCAATATTAATCATAAGCAAAAAGATTATGCAGTGTATCACACGTGTCATCACTCACGTGATTGGCTTGCAAGGCACCTGTAACTAGCAATCTCCCACTTGACCTAAAGCTAATCACCTATGTGTATGATCCCCATCAGACCCCTATGACACTCAAAGACAATCTGAGCCAACGGCTTTGTCAGTGGATCTGCAATGTTATCTTCGGATGGAACTCTTTCCATTGCTATATCTTTATGGGCTATGATATCTCTTATCAGATGGAACCTCCTCAGAACATGCTTAGACTTCTGATGAGACCTGGGTTCCTTCGCTTGAGCTATCGCCCCATTGTTGTCGCAGTATATGGGAATTGGTTCTACATTGCTTGGTACGACTCTCAAATCTTTGATAAACTTCTTCATCCATACCCCTTCCTTTACTGCTTCTGCTGCAGCAATGTATTCTGCCTCTATGGTCAAGTCAGCAGTAGTATCTTGCTTGGAACTCTTCTAGCTTACTGCTCCTCCATTTATGGTGAAAACATACCCTGAATTTGACTTGCTATCATCAATGTCAGACTGAAAACTTGAGTCAGTGTAGCCCTCAACCTGGAGGCTACCTCCTCCATATACTAGTAAAAGATCTTTAGTCCTTCTCAAGTACTTAAGGATACACTTTACTGCCTTCCAATATTATAAACCTGGATCTGTCTGATACCTGCTTGTGACACTCAGAGCATGTGCTATATCAGGCCTGGTATATAGCATCACATACATGATAGACCCTATCGCTGAGGCATAAGGTATCTTATCCATGTCTGCCCTTTCTTCAGGAGTCTTTGGGGACATACTCCTAGAAAGTGATATTTCATGTCTCATCGATATAATACATCTCTTGAAATTCTCCATGCCAAACCTTTTGACAATGGAGTCTATGTACCTAGACTGGGACAAGCCAAGCATCCTTTTGGATCTATCTCTATAGATCTTGATCCCCAAAATATAGGATGCTTACCCTAAGTCTTTCATGGAGAAGTTTCTGGATAGCCAAGCCTTTACTGTGGAGAGCATTCCTACATCATTTCCAATGATTATGATGTCATCCAGATATAGCACCAAGATGGTGATAGTGCTTCCACTTACTTTCTTGTACATACAAGGCTCATCTTCGTTCTTAACAAAGTCATAAGATCTGATAACCTCATCAAATCTTATGTTCCAACTTCGGGAAGCTTGCTTCAATCCATAAATGGATCTAAGCAACTTGCACACTTTATCTAGACTCTCTTTGGATACGAATCCCTCTGGTTGTATCATATACACTTCTTCCTCGAGGTTGCCATTGAGGAATGTTGTTTTGACATCCATCTGCCAGATCTCATAGTCATATTGTGCTGCAATAGCCAAAATAATTCTAATGGACTTAAGCATGGCTACAGGTGAAAAGGTTTCGTCATAGTCAACTCCTTGTCTTTGACGATATCCTTTAGCTACCAGCCTTGCTTTATAGGTCTCTCTACCTTTCTATCCACTCTGATATTCTTCTTAAAAATCCATTTGCAATCGATGGGTACAATACCCTCAGGTGCATCTATAATGTTTCAAACCTTGTTGGAGTACATGGAATCCATCTCAGAATTCATGGCTTCTTGCCACTTCCTGGAGTCTATACTCATAATTTCCTCCTCGTAGGTCTGAGGATCAACATCCTGAGAGTCATCTCCACTGATATGTCTCACATATCTTTCAGGAGGATGAGATACTTTACTAAACCTATGTAAATTTGGAATTTGTGTGTTAGGTACCTGAACAGACTCGGGCTCTGGAATGGTGTTTGAGCTAGTTTCTCCAACCTCGCTCAATTCTATCTCACTCCCACTGTTTCTACCAAGAATGTGTTCCTTCTCAAGGAACACAGCTCTCTTGGCAACAAAGACCTTTCGGTCCTCGGGATGATAGAAATAATATCCACAAGTTTCCTTTGCATATCCCACGAATGTGCACAATTCTGTCCTTGATTCCAACTTATCGGGGTTGTGTCTTCTAACGTGGGCAGGACAGTCCCAAATCTTAACAATCTTAAGATCGAGCATCTTTCCTTTCCATATCTCATATGGTGTAGACACTACCGATTTTGATGGAACTCTGTTCAGAAGGTAAGCTGCAGTCTCTAGGGTGTACCCCCAGAATGAGACGGGTAGGTCAACGAAACTCATCATGGACCGCACCATGTCTAACAGCATGTGATTCCTTCTTTCTGATACACCATTGAGATGAGGTGTATAAGGAGGTGTCCACTGGGATAAAATCCCATTGTCCCTGAGGAAATGGGTGAACTCCGTACTCAAGTACTCTCCTCCTCGATTTGATCGAAGAGTCTTAATACTCTTTCCAATTTGGTTCTCTACCTCATTCTTATATTCCATGAATTTCTCGAAGGCCTTAGATTGGTACTTAATTAAGTACACGTGTCCATACCTAAAGAAATCATCAGTGAATGTAATGAAGTATGAGTAACCACCTATAGCTTGAGTCGACATGGGACCACATACATCACTATGTATGAGTTCCAATAACTCGGTGGCTCTCTCTCCAGTTCCACTAAAAGGAGAGTTGGTCATCTTTCCATGAAAGCAAGGTTCGCAAGTTGCATATGTCTCATAGTCAAATGGATCTAAGTATCCATCTTTCAACAACTTTTGAATCCTTCCCTCATGTATATGACCTAGCATACAATGTCATAGGTATGCATTATTCACCTCATCTCTTTTCCTCTTAGACATATTTATATTCATGATATGTGGATAAGTGTCTAACATATATAAGTCATTTATTATGGTCCCTCTAGTGATGATCTTATCATTCATTATTATTGAACAACTATTATTCTCAAAAACTAATTTATATCCACTAATTGTCAGACAAGAGATAAAAATAATATTTTTGATGATAGAGGGAACAAAATAGCATGCATCTAATGCAATAATAGCTCCACCAAGCAGATGTAGGGTGACCTCTCCAACAGCAACTGCAGCAACTCTTGCTCCATTGCCCATCTTGAGGTCCATCTCGCCTCTAGTCAATCTCCTAGGTCTTACCAGAACCTGCAACGAATTGCAGATATGATAAACACTCCTGGTATTTAATACCCATGTGTTATCATGACAATCTGACAAGTGGAGACTGATCATGAATATACTTGAAGCTTCTCCAAGCTTCTGTCTCGCCTTCTCTGGAAGGTAGTCCTTACAGTTTCTCTTTCAATGTCCGTCTTGGCCACAGTAGAAGCATTATCCTTTGTCTTTTATCGAGTTTTTCTTGGCAACCTTTGCCTTACCTGGTCTTTCTTTGCCCTTGCCCTTCTTAAGGATCTTGATGGCTTCCTTTTCTTTTTGGTCTCACCAATATAGAGAACTGGCTTCTCCTTCTTGATGGCACTCTTAGCTTCCCTCAACATATTAGGAGCTCAGGGAGAGTCACCTCAAACTTTCTCATGTTAAAATTCATGATGAAGTAAGAAAAAGAATATGGTAGGGACTGAAGTATAAGATCAACGCACAGGTTATCCTCTAGGACTATCTATATACTTCACAAAGCGAGCGATCTTATCCTCGCTTATCCTTTCCTCCAGCGTGGGCATAATCATGTTAAGGACATATATGATTTTCTCTTCCGTGAGAACAATTCTCAAATTATGGAGCTTTTGGACCAATGAGGCGGTTGACATCAAGTATGCCACGTAGGGGTTTTACAAGCGACGAGTAAGATATAGCGTAAATTAAATAACATGTAAATTTTACAGAAATACTAATTAAGATATGAATTTCTATCTTAATATACTCCCACTATTTTCTTAGCGAATCACGCGACACCCTCGACACGTGAGACGGAAGTCTCCGGCAGACACCTAGTGGGGATCGGGATCCAATTGGCATCTTAGTGCAACCTCGAGGGACTCGACCAATTACACTAAGCCCAAAAGGTAGACAACTCTTGCCAATCACAACTCCTTATGATTTCCGTCACGTTCGACCTCCGAATCATTATGGTCTCGAGGGACTTGACCAACCATGACGTTCAGTTAAGTCATCACCATCATTACAAGATGAGGTTGATTCGATGATATGTCCTTGAGGGACTCGACCAAGCATACCATGTCCTCAGGTCACCGGTGACATCTCTATGTCGTAGGCAAGAACTCGATCACGTAGATAGGTGAGCCTCGAGGGACTCGACCAACTCGACCTATGTCGTGATTCAATTTCTTCCTATAACGATGGAAGGCCACGTGGGTCAATCTTATTACCTCACGCTTACCGACTTAATATTATCGTAGGAGGGGTTTTTGTTTCATATTGGTCTCCTAATATGTCGTGTCACACACATACATATTTAATATATATCTACATCGCATGCAAATATATATATATATATATATATCTAGTAGGCGTATAACACATCACATATGCAAGCCACACCGGATCATCATGAGCCGTGACCTAATATGATTAAGCCCGAGCCAATGGGCCTAATCATTCACAATAGGATCTATGTGTGCATTGGCGCATCTCCATGCCTTGTGATTATTGATCTCGTCATTATCGGTTCCATCGAATCACTGCATCATCATGCGTCGTGATCTTCCGCCACAACATCGTGGGTCCCGCTGTCATCTCCACGCTCCCGCTGTGCCTCTCCATGTAATTACAAATAATCACAGGCACGTAGGCCCAACAATAAACGAGAAAAACGCAGACTCGCAAGCCCCAATAATAATAATAATCACAATTACACACATCACAACACATGGCTCATGATCATCCATCCATGTCATACATCACATGTACATCACATCATATGTAGGATTATTAGATATATATATAATAATTAATTAAACTATTTAATTAATTATTTTTCTGAAAATCAAGACATGCTCGAAATTTTCAGAATTGTCAAGGGCATTTTCATAATTCTCGATGAGAGGATAGTCCTCGGAATTTCCATAATTATTGAGGGCATTTTCAGAATTCTGTACACAAGGACAATCCTTGGAATTTCTCAAATTCTAAGGGGCATTTTAGTTATTTTCTAAAAGAAGCCCTAACCCTCTCCTTCACCCTCCTGCGCCGTTGCCATCGCTGCTGCCCTTGTACAAGCGACGGCGCTGCGCATTACGGTCGACAGCCGCCCTGCCAAGGGGCGGCCACCCCTACGATCGGCGTCGCCGCCCCTTGCGGGTGCGCCATGGGCAGCCTCTTGCGGGCTTGCCGCTGGCGGCTGGCCCTTGCGGGTGCGCCGCTGGCAGCCGGCCACACCCGCGGGTGGCCGCCCCTTGCGGCATGTTGCCCTTGCGGGTGATCGCCCCTTGCAGGTGGCCGACTGCCCCCTTGCATGGGGGCCTTGGCTGCAACCAACCGCCCCTGCAGGGGGGTTTGGCCGTGGCCAGCCGCCCCCTTGCAGGGGGCCTTAGCCGCAGCCGGCTACCCCTTGCAGCCAGCCACAGCCAGCCCCTCCTCCTTGCTTTTCTTGCTGCGAACGCGTTGAACGATTCTACGCGATTCAATCTCATCACACGCAGTTTAAAACTAATCTTTCGCACGAAAACCTTGGTTCTGATACCACTGTTGGGAAACCTCAACGGGTGCATCACATACGCAGCGGAAATCAAAACAAAAATTGGTTTCCCACGTAGATCAAATCATCGTGCAAAAGATTAGGGTCACGAGAAAAATCACAAAAACTAAAAAATCTCGATGTGTGAGATATTGATTTTACCTAGGAAGATCGTATATCCCTGTATTCCAGATCCGGATGGAGAAGATGAAGGAGGTCAAGCGTCCTCCTCTCTAGCGGTATCTACACGATGGATCTCTATAGCGAAACTCCTCCAATCTAATCTCGCAACTCTTGCGCAGATGGAGGGAGGAGAATAGGAGGTGGTGGCTAAAGTTGTTGCAGCTTATCAACCTTGAGTCTCCCCTCCTATTTATAGAGAGTCACCAAAATCCTAGGGCTCCTTCCTTAGTGGGTATTGGATCACCATCCAATAACCCACTAATCTTGTATTATTGGATCTCTATCCAATAATCTCCTTAGGCCTATAATTGGACCTTAATCAAGGAGCCCATCAACATAGGGTCTTATCTAATGAGAATATGGGCTAATTGGATCTTCATCCAATCCTTTATTCGCTGAAGTATCCACCATATGTGTGTGACCCTCTAGGCCCGATACTGAGCTGACCGTGAGTCACTCCCATCAGAACTCCTTTTAATATAGTGAATTATTATCTCCATAATAATTCACTCGACTCATCGACTATGGACGTACTATGCCACTACGCCATAGTCCCCAGACGGTACAGGGGGATCGAATCCATCGGACCTGTCTGTCCACAGTTACCATGTATCTATAATCCCTCATCCAACTAATATCCCAGAACCATATATTGGATATGATACTGTCAGGTCATATACGGAATCAGTTTATCTTGCTCTAATCGGATTCTACCGGAGAACTCCTTCTCTCTCGATCCAAATGACCATGGGCAGGGATTTGTCTAAGCAAGCACATATGAGATATTCCTCTCATGATACTGAGAGTGGATTATCCTCTATTGACACTCAATTGACTTCGTAAGATTGGCTACTAATCCCGATAATCAACTGTACCAGATCTGGAGCTTTCCAAACCTGTAAGTCTGGCGTCAAATAAAGGAGTACTCATACAAGACATCCTTAGTGTCTCAAGTCCAAGGACCAGATACACAACTAAGACTATGGAATCGATGTTTGACATTAGGTATTATTAACCATACAGCATTCCATAAGTGGATCAATCAGTGAACTCATTCTCCAATGAGCACTTGTACTATATCCTTAGTGTCTCCACATAAGTGGCTATGAGACCAGCCGCCTCCATCATATGGACGGGTATATAATACACCGGTCTATCCAGTTATCTCGATATCCCTCTCGAGTAACCTATGATCGGGATTATTTAGGATATGTGTTTAAAGATGAATCGATCTCATTATCGTGATCTCATCACGATCTGATTCCCATTACACAGAACCAAAGACATCACTACATATAATATAATATGAGAATATGTCAATATTAATCATAAGAAAAAAGATTACGCAGTGTGTCACACGTGTCATCACTCACGTGATTGGCTTACAGGGCACCTGTAACTAGCACTATCTCGACTCAGGCTATAGGCGATTACTCATACTTCATTACATTCACTAATGATTTCTCTAAGTATACACATGTGTACTTGATAAAGTACAAGTTTGAGGCATTTGAGAAATTCAGGAAATATAAAATTGAAGTAGAGAACTAGATTGGAAAGTGTATTAAAACTTTTCAATCAGATTGAGGAGAAGAGTACTTGAGTACAGAGTTAACTCATTTCCTCAGGAACCATGAGATTCCATCCCAGTGGACACCTCCTTATACACCTCAGCTTAATGGTGTATAAGAAAGGAGGAATCATATGTTGTTGGATATGATGTTGTCCATCATGAGTTTCGCTGACCTACTTATTTCATTATGGGGATATGCCCTAAAGATCACAGCGTACCTTCTAAACAGAGTTCCATCAAGGTCGATAGTATCTACACCATATGAGAATATGAAAAGGAAAGAAGCTCGATCTTAAGGCAGTTAAGATTTGGGGTTGTCTTGCATACCTTAGAAGATATAACCCCGACAAGTTAGAATCAAGGATGGAAAGGTGCACCTTCGTAAGATACCCTAATGAGACTTTAGGGTATTATTTCTGTCACCCTAAGGACTAGAGGGTCTTTGTTGTCAAGAGGGTTATGTTTCTTGAGAATGAACATATTCTTGGTGAAAATAGTGGGAGTGAGATAGAGTTGAGTGGGGTTGGAGAACCTAGATCAAGCACCATTCAGAGTCCGAGTCTATTCAGGTATATATCACACAAGTTCTAACTTTGCGTAGGTTTAGTAGAGTATCTCACACTCCTGAAAGATATGTGGGATATATCAGAGGAGATGACTCTAAGGATGTTGATCCTAAGACCTACGAGGAGGCTATTATGAGTATAGACTCCGGGATATGACAAAACGCCATGAATTCTAAGATGGATTTCATGTACTCCAATAAGGTTTGGAACCTTGTAGATGCACATGAGGGTATTATACCCATCGGCTGCAAATAGATGTTCAAGAAGAAGAGCAGAGTAGATGAAAAAGTGAAGACCTATAAGCCAAGGCTGGTGGATAATGAATATCATCAAAGACAATGAGTTGACTATGATGAAACCTTTTCACCCACAGTCATGCTTAAATCCATCAGAATTCTTTTAGCTATTGCAGCACACTATGACAATGAGATCTGACAGATAGATGTGAAAATTGTATTCCTCAATGGTAACCTCGAGGATGAGATGTATATGATATAGCTAAAGGGATTCGTATCCAGAGAGAGTTTAAATAAAGTGTGTACTCAGGTCCATCTATTGACTGAAGCAAGCCTCCCAAAGTTGGAACATAAGATTTGATGAGGCGATCAAATCTTATGACTTCGTTAAGAATGAAGATGAGTCTTGTGTGTATAGGAAGGTAAGTGAGAGTGTTATCACCTTCTTATTATTGTGTGTGGATGACATCTTAATCATTAAGAATGATGTATGAATGCTTTCATAGTAAAGACTTGGCTATCTAGAAACTTCTCCATGAAGAATTAGGGGAAACATCCTATATTTTGATGATCCAAATCTATAGAGATAGATCCAAGAGGATGCTTGGCTTATCTCAGTCTAAGTATATAGACTCTATTGTCAAAAGGTTTGGCATGAAGAATTTCAAGAGAGGTCTCATACCGATGAGACATGAAATATCACTTTCTAGGAGTGTATCCCAAAGGACTCCTGAAGAAAGGACAGACATTAATATGATACCCTATGCCTAAGCGATAGGGTCTATCATGTATGTTATGCTATGTATCAGGCCTGATATAGCGCATGCTTTGAGTGTCACGAGCAGATATCAGGCGGATCTAAGTTTACAACACTAGAAGGGAATAAAGTACTTGAGAAGGACTAAGGATCTTTTACTAGTATATGGAGAAGATAGCCTCCAAGTTGAGGGCTACACGTACTCAAGTTTCTAATCCGATATTAATAATAGCAAGTCGAACTCAGGGTATGTTTTTACCCTGAATAGAGGAGTAGTAAGCTAGAAGAGTTCTAAACAAGATACTACTACTGGCTCAACCGCAGAGGTGGAATACATTGCTGCAACAGAAGCAGCAAAGGAAGGGGTGTGGGTGAAGAAATTCATCAGGGATTTGGGAGTTGTACCTAGCAACATGGAGTTGATTCATATATATAGTGACACTAATAGGGCGATAGCTCTAGCAAGGGAACCCAGGTCTTATCAGAATTGTTCTAAATAGGTTCCACCTAATTAGAGAGATCATAGCCCGTAAAGATATATCAATGGAAAGAGTCTCATCTGAAGAAAACATTACAGATCCACTAATAAAGCCGTTAGCCCATATTGTCTTTGAGCGTCACAAGTGTTAGATAAGGTTCAAATATATATGTAATTGACTTTAGGTCAAGTAGGAGATTGCTGGTTACAGGTGCCCTACAAGCCAATCACGTGAGCGATGACACGTGTGACACATTGCATAGTCTTTTTACATTATTATTTATTGATATATTCTCACATTATATTATCTATTGAATATATATTATGATGTCCTTTGTTTTATACAATGAGAATCAGATCATGATAAGATCATGATAATGAGACTGATTCATTTTTAAACACAGTTCTTAAATAATTCCAATCATAGGTTACTCGAGAGGGACATCAAGACGACCAGAAGATCGGTGTGCTATATACATATCTATATGATGGAGGCGACTGGTCTCAAAGCTACTTGTGTGGAGATACTAAGGATACAATACAAGTGCTCATTGGAGAATGAGTTCACTGATTACTCCGCTTATAGAATATTGTCTGGTTAATAATACCTGACGTCAGATAGCGATTTTGTAGTCCCAATTGTATATCTGGTTCTTAGACTTAAGATACCAAAGATGTCTTGTTTGAGTATTCCTCTCTTTGACGTCGGACTTACAGGTTTGGAAAGGTCCAGATCTGGTACAACCGGTTATCAGGATTGATAGTCGATCTTACGAAGGCTATTGAGTGTCAATAGAGGATCATCCATTCTCGGTATTATGAGAGGAATATCTCATATACTCTCGCCTAGGTAAATCTCTGATTAGGTTGGTTGGATTGAGAGAGAAGTTCTCCGGGAGAATCCGATTAGAGCGAGACTTATAAGGATTTCGTATGTGGCTTGATAGTACCATGCCCAATATACAATCTCTATGATATTAGATGGATGAGGGATTATAGATACATGGTAACTAAGGACAGACAAGTGCAATGGATAAGATCCCCTATACCGTCTGGGGACTATAGCGTAGTGGCATAGTACATCCATAGTTTATGAGTTGAGTGAATTATTATGAGATAATAATTCACTGAGTTAAAAAGAGTTCTGACAGGTGGGACTCACGGCCTAGTGGGTTAGTCACATATGGTGGATGCTTCAGCGAATAAAAGATTAGATATGAGTTTTCTAGTTAGCTCCTATTCTTGCATGATGCCCAATTAGAGGTCAAATGAGATTATTGGATAGAGATTCAATAATCTAATGTTAGTGGGTAATTGGATGGCGATCCAATACCTAATAAGGCAAGATCCATAGGGTTTTTAGTGGCTCTCTATAAATATGAGGCAGGGGTGACACATAGATGATAGGTTGCACCTTTGGTCACCCCCTCATATCCTCCTCCCTCCCTAGCCATGCACTCAGTGTAGAAGTCCGAGTGCAACCCCTAGGGCGAGCCTCTGCACTCCTTCTAGTCATGCATACGGTGTAGAAGGCTGAGCACTACCCCTAAGCTGAGCCTCCACACTCCCTCTAGTTGTGCACCTAGCATAAATACCCAAGAGTTGTACCTTAGATGAGTAAGAGTTAAAAATGACTCTTTCCCAAGCTAAGCACCTTGACATGAAACTCAGATGATTGTACTTAGGCTGAGCCTTCGTGCTCTCCCTAGCCATACATTTAGCACGAAGATCTCAGCACACTCCTAGTACCTCAGCCAGTGAATCCCCATCAAAGTGCAAACCCATCAATGCGTCCTCTGGATAGAGTCCCCAAAGGACACTCTTCCGAGGGTGCAATTAATAGGGATAATTTTGCTCTATGCCCGCTCATCCACCACGAAGACTGATACCTAAGTAGGGCTTACATGTCATCAGCTCCCAAATAACATTATAGCATGTCCCAAAGTATCCCGCACCAATAATTTACAATAGCCACTCTATCTTATCAAGATCAAAGGATAGAAAGATCAGGTTGTTAGACTGATCTCATCTTAGGCCAGCCAATAAGTGAAGCCTGCAAATCAAGTATAAAAGAAACCCCCCAACTCACGTTAAGGGAGGAAAAAAGAGAAACTGACATTCATCATCTCTTTACACACACTCTCTCTACTTACAACTTACATCATTGTTTTCCCCCTCTGTTGATTTAAGCATCAAAGATTTCGTGCTAGGCCAACCCCCCACGTCGACCTGACATGTAGAGTTACAGTTATCTAAGGACACCCAAATGATCCAGCCTTTGGACGAGGAATCCTACAGCTTGGAGTATCCCAGTTCATTTTCTTAAGCTACCACAAGTTGGATACCCAACAATGAATTAGTTTTTGACTGGATAACCTATGCTATCTCACCCTCGCCAAGTCTTCTATGTCAACTAGGGAGAAGCACCGAGAAAAGCCTACACCTTTGTTAGTGAATCGATCGAGCCGACTCATAAGTTGACAGTACCTATGACACCATCAAATAGTAAATTTATTATAAAAATATTTAATAAACTTTACAAATATAATTTTATCAAATAATACTCACGTTATATATATATTTAAAAATATAATTCTAATCTATTATTTATCAAACATTAAAATCATTCCATATTTACATATTCATAATTATATATTAAAAATATAAATATTTCTCAAATGCAATCGTAATATTCTAACCAAAGCACGTTAGAATCATGAAAGATTGTTATCATCAATGTAATATAGAAATAATATAATTAAGCTTATTCAATTTTTATAATGACAACACATTTTGGTCTATGACAGCTTCTCCGACTACCACACCAAAGTAACAGCTCCAATTCATGATTCAACGAAACTTCCCTCAAATTCCTTTCCCCTTCTCGAATCATTCGGCAACACTTGAATCAATATTCCAAAAAAAAAAAAGGGAAAAAAGAGAAAAAGAAAGGCCTCGCCGGCATCTCGACTTTAACCATTTGCATAACATTCCGCTATCTTCATAAAACTATTTCCTACTCAGCAGCTCACGCGCATTGTTTACGCGAATTATAATTAGACAAAGTGGTGGGTCCATGTTTCGGTCTTTGATTCTATAATACTTCAGGAGACACAGTGGAAGGGGGTAAACGGAGTTCACAAGAATTAATCTCTCTAAAGTGGCATGCCCATGTATGCCAATACCGTAGCGTATACTATACGCTTAGGTTCCATTTCGCGCTATAAATACCGAGGTAGCCGTGACCTCGTACTGCCTCAAGAGGCGCATTGCTTCTCTCTTAAAACCCTAAAGTAAAGAAGGCGATAGAGGCGGAACGGAAAGAGATAGGAGGAGGAAGAAGACCAGCTGCGACCTCGTTTGATTCCTTTCTTCCCCGATCCCTCGTACGTCCCCCTCTTATTAATCTCTCTCGATCGATCGTTCTTGTGGTCGGTTGGGGTTGGGGTTGCGGTTTCTGGTCGTTTAATGTGGCCGGTTCTTGTTTCTGATTCTTTGGGGTTGTGAGCAGCGGGCCGCTCTATATGATTTCGCGAAAAAGAGCTGTGGAAGCACAGATCGACGACGACCAGGCGGCTGAAGCGGCGGACGATACATTCCTGAAGAAGACGAGGGGGGACTGTCTGATCTCTTCCGCGGCGGTGGAAGGCACATCGGCGATGGAGGAGGAGAACAACCAAGCAAACGGAATGGAGGTCGACGAGGACGGGCGCAAGCAGGCTGACATCGACGAGGACCTGCACAGCCGGCAGCTGGCGGTGTACGGACGGGAGACCATGCGCCGTCTCTTTGCTTCCAATGTTCTTGTTTCAGGCCTCCAGGGTCTTGGTGCTGAGATCGGTAAAACTTCTTGATCACCCATCTGAAATTTGTGATTGCATTTCTATTTCTCTCGACAAGAAGCCGGGTTTTTGTGGGGTTGGGATGTAGATATAAGGATCTAAGGTAGACCTCGTCTTCCTTCATGGGAGTACTAACTGGGACTTAATGCATCTTTTAATCATTGTCTTGTTTTGTATAATTAACGTTTGTTGGAATTTTTACCTTTGTTAATCGTTTAAGAATGTGCAGATACCTTACATGTGCTGATTTGCACGATGATCTGTTGGACTGTCAAGATTACTTGATTGCACGAAAGTTTTGGATGATATGTTAAATGGCAAGACAGTAATTGAGATATCACAAATTTTCTCGTTTGAAATTTCATTTAATTATCTCATACTCTAGTCGAGCAGAAAGACTATATGTCCCCTTTAGGCTTTGCTTCAGTATGATGTCATGTTGAGGACTTGTATTTTGACAATGTTAAATTTATCCACTGAGATTTGTTTTACAATGAATGGTTATTCTAATAAGAGGATGTCAATGATACTTATTTTTACCTTTAGATAATTCCTTTTCTCTTTCCTGCCCCCTTTGGTGGAAACATATGCAAGAAATAATCATATCTATCTCTATGTGTGCTTTGAGAGATGTAGTAAAAATATTGTCATTTTTTAATCACGGAAATCTGTATCAGCAAGTTGTTTGTTAAGGTTTCTGTTTTGTGTTTTTTGTGTTGCAGTTTGTTCGTTCGTGTACTCATCATGACTTGTGAACTTTTTCCTTGCAGCAAAGAATCTCGTTCTTGCTGGTGTCAAGTCTATCACTTTGCATGATGAAGGGAACGTAGAACTATGTGACTTATCCAGCAACTTCTTTTTCTCTAAGGAGGATATTAGTAAGAATAGAGCTCTTGCTTGTGTTCTGAAGCTCCAAGAGCTTAACAATGCTGTGCTAGTTTCTACCTTGACTGGAACTTTAACTAAGGAGCAGCTCTCTAACTTTCAGGTTTGTTAGCTTATAAACTTTGCTTGTAACAGTTTGTTCATTCATTATTAATTACCATCAACATTCAGTGCTCATACTCATACTTTAGCATTACTTGAATTTTGCATCCCTTAATGTCAGTGATGCCATACAATATTGTAGTAGTTTAAACTGTAATGTACATTGTCATCCAGTGAAATTTTGTCTTCCCAGGGGGGTCTTTGTAAGTTGTCAGAAATGCTTTGTCTCGATATCTATTGTTAAATTGGTTGCTTGAATGTTTAAGATTTAGCATGACTAGTTAAGTTTGTGAATGAATTCTTTTGTTTGAACTAGAAATGTTGTATTTCACAGAGCATTAGTGGTGGGAAAATATCCATGTGACCAACCACAAAAAGTTGTTAGTTGTGACATTATGGTTCTTGTTGTGTTAGGATTTGTATTATTCTTATTTCATATTATAGTATTCTGGTGGAAGTTCCCTAGTTGTTATCATAGGGGTTTCTTTGTCCTGTTTAATATACTTTTGTATAGCTGTTAAGTTAGGATTATGAAAATTTATTGTTTTCATAGGGTCATCTGGTTGTTGTGTTAATTTGTACTCTGATAATCATGTTGATTGGACAAACTTTTGTCATTATCAGGTGCATTTTGAATTTGTATGTGAAATTGTGTGGGGCTTTCGTAAGCCTACAAATTGTATTCAAAGTGTTGGTGAATATTTCTTTTAGTTGGTTAGTTGATGCTTATCACAATAAGAGAATACGGCTTTTGATAGGAAGCTTTACTTGTTGCACAAGTTAAAGTTTTGGTTATGGTGATTATAATAAATTAATCATCAGCTAGTCAGATGAGATGAAAACAACTTATCAAGTGGTACATATGTTGATGGTTATTACTATGTTCTATAAAGGCTAGTCAGTATGAAATTGACTATTACTCGTAATCCATTTTGACTTTCATGCCATTTCGTAAGTACTTTCTCATGTCAACAAAATGTTAAGATGGAAAATTATAGGTGGGTTGAAAGCCTCATTTCTTGTTGTTCGTTCGTAACGTCCAAATAATTGATAGGACACAGTTAAAATAAGAAAATCTCCATTTTGTTGGTTGTGGTCCATACTAGTGAGAAGCACATTTTATATGCAAGAAATAAGCATGGATTTTTTAGTTAATACAGCAGTTGACTAATCATGATCAATTACATGAATCTTTTCTTGGTGATTAACTTTGTTGAGGGTGATATCACCAGTCAAACTAAGAGCTATCAAGTTGTCCAGAATGACAGTTCCATAAATTTTATTGTCAAAATAATTGAAGAAAATGGATGTGCCATGTCTCTGAGGGAGCACTGTAAAATTTTGCAAGAATACCTGCACAGAAGGTGCCAAGTATGATATCTTGTAATGTGTCCAGCATCTTGATTAAAGATCTTAGTCTCTTAGTTCATTGAGTTACTATTGGACAATAATTCTTGGACAAGTCAGTGTATAACCCATTTGTGTCAGCAATGGTTTTGATCATCCACCAAAGCTTCTCAACTATTAGTTCTGTAATTTTATCTTTTTATAAATTTAAAGTGTGCACTTGAAAATGGTGTATATGTGCTTGGAGTTTTAGCTACTTGTCATGTGTGTGTGTATGTGATTAGAACTCAACTGACTATCCTGCTGGTGCACAAGGTTGCAAATCTTCTCCTTTTGTCACACACAAAGTAGCCACTGTTGAATCACATCATAGCAGTCATCAGCAGTATACCTTCCATCCTGTGTGTGTGTGTGTGTGTGTGTGTGTTTGGCGTGCGTGCACATAAGGTTGCAAATCTTCTCCTTTTGTCACTCACATAGTAAGTACCCACTGTTGAATCACATCATAGCAGTCATCAGTGGTATGCCTTCCGTCCAGAATTTCTGACTTTGTTCTTTTATGTCAAGAGTTCCATAGAGGCTCTTCCTTTTCAGCTACTCTAATTTGCCCATTGATCACTTTATCTACATTTCATTTACAGTGAAGAAATTTTTGAAAACAAAATTTCGTTTGCTAATCTCCAGTTAACCAGAATAGAGATCCTTGAAACATTTATTATTCTTTTCATAATCACATCATTTTCTTGGGCCCTTCTTGCAATTGCAGGTGACGAAGCTCTGGTGCCGTCCCCTTGTCAGTTTTACTGAGACTTAATATTACCTAGAATCTTAAGAGAAAAATTGTCACAATAGACCTGCTTGTTGTTGACCACATCTGTAACACACCTATATCGCTCTTGAATCTTTGGCCTATTTTTTGAAGGGTCTAGATCATCTCCATCTTGAACTACCGAGTTCAAATCTGTTGCACTTCTGAAACTCACATCTACTTTACTCTTGATGCTGGTTCGAACATAAAATTGGGATGACTCTGTAATCATTTTTTTCTTTTTGAAAACCTGCTTAGGTGTACTTCTATTAGAATTGATTGCTGGCATGTTTATCATGGCTTCCAGGTTTCCTCCATTTCATTGGAATTTGTTATTCTTGTGCATGGTAAGGAACTATCAAAAATGCACTAAGAGTTAATTTGGTTGGTGGGATTAAGGCCTCCATCGCTGGTACTTTTAGCAGTTGAAATGATTTGTTGAATGTATATTACATATTTGTAGTTAATGCAAATAATGTGTAAGTCTTTAGCGTAATGCAAATGACAAAAATTGAATGAGGTCATCTAAGAATGCAGTCATGCTATCAGTCCTTAGGGAATTGATATGTCTAATCTATGTGCAGATATTAAGTACAAGTTGTACATCTAGGTTTGCCTATGCATATTCTTAGTGAATCAGATGTGATAACTCCAACTCCATATTTTGAATTAGCTTCATCTCTTTAATGATTCAGTTTATTAGTTCTTTTACATGAAACTTTTATGTTTCTATACCTTATCTTTATGATACTTTGTAGGTTGTTGTTTTTACTGATGTGAGCTTGGAGAAAGCAATTGAGTATGATGATTATTGTCACAATCACCAGCCTCCAATTTGCTTTATTAAATCTGAAGTTCGAGGACTTTTTGGTGGTGTTTTCTGTGATTTTGGACCAGAGTTTTCTGTTTATGATGTTGATGGTGAGGAGCCACATACTGGTATAATTGCATCCATTTGCAACGATAATCCAGCAGTGATATCATGTGTTGAAGATGAGCGGCTTGAGTTCCAGGATGGGGATCTTGTTGTCTTCTCTGAAGTCGAGGGGATGACAGAACTAAATGATGGAAAACCCAGAAAGATCAAGAATGCAAGACCATTTTCATTTACTCTTGAAGAAGACACAACTCAGTTTGGTTTATACAAGAAAGGCGGACTAGTTATGCAGGTAAAGGAACCAAAAGTCCTCCAATTCAAGCTTCTAAGAGATGCTCTAAGAGATCCAGGGGACTTTCTCTTGAGTGACTTCTCCAAATTTGATCGTCCACCTCTGTTACACTTGGCTTTTCAAGCCTTGGACAAGTTCAGGCATGATATGGGACGATTTCCTGGTGCTGGATCAGAGGATGATGCTCAACGGTTTATAGATTTTGCTGTCAATATCAATGAGAGTCTTGGTGATGGCAAGCTGGAAGAGATTAATAAGAAAATTTTGCAGCATTTTGCTTATGGTTCCCAGGCTATTTTGAATCCTATGGCTGCAATTTTTGGTGGTATTGTTGGGCAAGAAGTTGTTAAGGCCTGTTCTGGAAAATTCCATCCACTTTTTCAGGTGATGTATAATATGGGGTATTAATACCTTTATTTATTTCATAGTTTATATGGTCTTCAACTATTTTCAGTTGTCCAGCAACCTAATATATGTCTCTTGGGAAATTTGCAGTTCTTTTACTTCGATTCACTTGAATCCCTCCCTACCGAAACATTGGAGGCTAGTGATTTTAAGCCTCTGAATTGCCGATATGATGCTCAAATCTCTGTGTTTGGATCCAAGCTTCAAAAGAAATTGGAAGATGCCAAAGTGTTTATAGTAGGATCTGGTGCCTTGGGTTGCGAGTTCTTGAAGAATCTAGCTTTAATGGGAGTTTGTTGCAGCCCAAAAGGGAAGCTCACTATTACTGATGATGATGTCATTGAAAAGAGTAATCTTAGTCGGCAGTTTCTCTTCCGTGACTGGAATATTGGGCAAGCCAAATCCACAGTAGCTGCTGCTGCTGCTGCGTCAATAAACCCTGATCTCCATATTGAGGCTCTTCAGAACCGAGCAAGCCCAGAGACAGAAAATGTGTTCAGAGATGGATTTTGGGAGAGCTTAGATGCAGTTATTAATGCATTGGACAATGTAACTGCCAGAATGTACATGGATGGTAGGTGCTTATATTTCCAGAAACCACTTTTAGAGTCTGGAACTTTGGGTGCCAAATGTAACACACAGATGGTCATCCCTCACTTGACCGAGAACTATGGAGCCTCCAGAGATCCACCTGAGAAACAGGCACCTATGTGCACAGTTCATTCGTTCCCTCACAATATCGATCACTGTCTAACATGGGCCAGATCTGAGTTTGAGGGTTTGCTTGAGAAAACACCTAATGAAGTAAATACATTTCTAACTAATCCAAATGCTTATGCTGCTTCTATGAGAAACGCTGGCGACGCCCAGGCTAGGAATCTTCTTGAACGTGTTATCGAGTGCCTTGATACAGATAGATGTGCGACATTCCAAGATTGTGTTTGCTGGGCAAGACTTAAGTGGGTCTCAGTATCTTTTCTAAATTTTGACACACTGTTTTATTGCGTATGGTCATCTGTTTGCTTCTATGCATGATTGCCTCTGATAATTTGAGATAAATGTTTTTTTTTCTGATTTAGTTACAATTTTATATTAGGGACTTTAATGATTCTTATTATGCAATTGCTGTTTACATCTCCATAAATGATTTTTCTTTCTCAAACATTTTATCATATTTTCTGACAAGCAGATCTGGATTGATTTTGTTAATTGAGGTAGATTCCTGGTTGTTCTAGAACTTGGGCCGGTGATCAGCCCAAGGATCTCATCCCTTCTTGGTTTCCACTGTCTCTGAAGCCCTTTGTACCTGCATAATTAATTTATATATTCTCTTAAAAAATAAAAGTTGGTGTGTTTTGTATGGTAATTGAACTCAGTAGTTTAGTTGTCAAAACTTACATAATTTTAGCTCGTAGGACCATATTGTTTTTCTGAGGTTCTATCATATTAGGTATGTTTTGATGACAGAGCTGACAACTTCTGTTTGTCCAAGCAGAATTTGATTTCAGATACTTTTGCACAATGTCTTTTTCGCTTTTGCTTGTGCAACTTCTTTTCTGTTATTTTTCTATGTATATTATTGAATCAAGACAAATATGCTCTCAGGTTTGAAGATTACTTCTCCAACCGTGTGAAGCAATTAACGTTTACCTTTCCTGAGGATGCAGCCACCAGCACCGGTGCACCTTTCTGGTCTGCTCCTAAACGGTTTCCCCGGCCATTGCAGTTCTCATCTAGTGACCCCAGCCATCTTCATTTTGTTATGTCTGCTTCAATTCTTAGAGCTGAGGCATTTGGAATTGTTGTTCCTGACTGGGCCAAAAACCCAAAGAAGTTGGCCGATGCTGTTGACAAGGTATTAGTCCCTGATTTTCAGCCCAAGGCAGGTGTTCAAATTGTGACAGATGAGAAGGCTACTAGCTTGTCCACCGCTTCCATTGATGATGCTGCAGTCATTAATGACCTTATTGCAAAGCTTGAAGAGTGTGCCAATAAGCTGCCTCCAGGATTTCGTATGAACCCAATTCAGTTTGAGAAGGTTAGTTCTATTTCTTCCTGTAGGTGTATATATATAGCAATCATGTTCAAACTTTAGGAGTTTCATTTATGCTTTTTGAAATGAGCAGTGCTTTCTTTCACAATCAAATTTGCACTTACTGTGTTCAAATTCTCTTTCATGTGCATATTTTTCATAGTTAATTCAGTCCAAAGTTTTTTGAAGTCATGTGATGTTTGTGTGTCAAATGTTTATGATGCTGCTCATCTCACTGAATTTCACATGAAATCATTACACAATGGATTTCATTATGAAGGTTAATTTTTGACTCCAACCACATCCTTTGTTCCAATTACCATTATTCTTATGCTGTACTCAGCAGTTCCTCTTAAATATTGATCTGTTTGTAATCTAACAAATCTATGTTCTCTTTAATAGTTACTTGTTGATATGCACTCTATCAATTTGTTAAGCTGACATGTTATTGGGTTCTAAACAGTTATCTTTGCATTGACTGGCAATGTACAGGATGATGATGCAAACTACCATATGGATTTAATAGCTGGGTTAGCTAACATGCGTGCGAGGAACTATGGCATTCAAGAAGTCGATAAGCTGAAGGCGAAATTTATTGCTGGGAGGATCATCCCAGCGATTGCCACGTCAACAGCAATGGCTACTGGTCTTGTGTGTCTGGAGCTATACAAAGTGCTAGCTGGTGGGCATAAGCTGGAGGACTACCGAAACACATTTGCTAACCTTGCACTGCCTCTATTCTCCATTGCGGAGCCTGTTCCTCCTAAGATGATTAAATTCAGAGACATGAGCTGGACGGTGTGGGATCGCTGGATCATCCACGGGAATCTCACCCTTCGGCAGCTGCTGCGGTGGCTCAAGGACAAGGGGCTGAGCGCGTACAGCATCTCCAGTGGTACTTCTTTACTTTATAATAGCATGTTCCCCAGGCACCGGGATAGGATGGACAGGAAGGTGGTTGATCTGATGGAGTTTGCCAAGGTGGAAGTGCCTCCTTATAGGCGGCACCTGGATATAGTGGTAGCATGCGAG
This sequence comes from Ensete ventricosum, assembly GCA_029747655.1. Taxonomy (NCBI): domain Eukaryota; kingdom Viridiplantae; phylum Streptophyta; class Magnoliopsida; order Zingiberales; family Musaceae; genus Ensete; species Ensete ventricosum. Next base: position 17,187,010 of record JAQQAF010000006.1, read on the forward strand.
GATGATGAGGATGGGGAAGATGTAGACATCCCACTGATATCAATTTACTTCCGGTAGATGCATTTGAGATTGAACGAAACAAATAGGAAGACTTGCATCTTTTCAACTAGTAAAAACCTCAGGAGATGGATTGTGGCAACGTGCAGTCTACTTGCATTTTCTACGAGGCATTGTTGGCCTGTTTTCCACAGTCTTTCCTGTTGGCTTATGTTTCGGCTGTTCCATTGTTCCGAGGACCAGTGAAGTGTGGTGGTAAATGGGATATTACGATCGATATGCTGCTGGTATGTGTCAGGTTTTGTGATAGTCTTATCTCATGTCTAACACTCTACATTGACTGGTTACACCAACCTGAGTGATCTTGCAGCTTTGGATGTACTTGATGTCCGTTTTAATTCTTGCATACGTGTTGCGTCTGTTTGATGGGCGAGACGAGGTCGAACTTCCACCCAAGACTACAGCTAACAAAGAAGTGATGGGTCTTCCATCCTTTGTTGTTAGAGGGTGCACGAGACTATAGCTAACAAATAAGTGGTGGGTTTTTCACCCTTTGTTGTGTTAGAGGGTGCACGATAACAAAGAAGTGGGTTTTTTACCCTTTGTTGTGTTAGAGGGTGTCTCGTGCATCATGAAACCATCTCGGGCGGTCAGATGATAGTCGTCTTGTCTCTTGTAAAGGTGAAAACACACCAAGAAGAGGGGTGTGGGTCGGGAAAATCCTTGCACCTCGATACTCCCTGAGGAATGCCACTCGAGGACGAATTCAAAACTTCCACCCTAGGACCATCCGAGGTCGAGGCCACGACCTTGGGCGACGATTGACTGGATGAAGAGGAAGAGGACGACATTTTGACCAACCTAAACTCTTAACAACCAAGAAGGGAAGGCACGGGGCAGAGAGGAGGAATGGAGCAAATGAGTAGAATGAAACCCCTATAGCAAGCGTAGGGTTTATAAAGAAAACCCCGTCGCCGAGTGTAACCCTTCGCCTTCCCACTTTATAAACCTCGTCGTCCAATGCAACCCTTCGCCTTCCCAAAAGAGGGAAACAACTCACCTCGCTATCATGACTCTTTGGGAACAACCAATCGAATTCGAAGAGCTCAAATCTTGACAGCGGATGAGCCCATCGAAATCTTATTCCCACCAGTAGTTTTCCTGCTAGAGTTTCCTGCCAGCAATTCTACCGCTAAGACCAAGGTTTCCCGCCAACAAGTATCTTACCAAAACACAAGTCTCCCGCCAAAGCAAAACATCCCGCCAAGGATTTTTTGAGTCCCCCAAGAAGAATCCAATTCTCACCGGCACAAGGCCCACCTTGGCAGGACCCCAATCGAGGGAGCCAGAGCCATGCATCTCGGCCTATCGGTGTCCGAGTTATGCATCTCGGCTAGTCATGAGCTCGAGTTATCTCAGCCAGCCAATGCCCGAGTTACATATCTCGACTAGTCATAAGCTCGAGTTATACATCTTAACCAACCAGTGCCTGAGCCATGCATCTCGACCTATTGGTGCTCGAGTTATGCATCTTGGCCAGTCATGCGTTTGAGTTATCTCGGCCAGCCAATGCCCGAGTTACACAACTCGGCCAGTCACGAGCCCGAGTTACGCATCTCAACCTACCTGTGCCTAAGCCATGCATCTCGACTTATCGGTGCCCGAGTTATGCATCTCGACCAATCACGAGCCCGAGTTATCTCGGCTAGCCAATGCACGAGTTACATATCTCGGCCAGTCACAAGCTCGAGTTACATATCTCTCAAACTAGTGCCTGAGCCATGCATCTCAGCCTATCGATGCATGAGTTATGCATCTTGGTCAATCACGAGCACGAGTTACGCATCTCGGCTAACCAGTGCCCGAGCCATGCATCTCGGCCTTTTAAAGCCTATGTTATCTCGGCCTATTAGTGCCAGAGTTACACATCTCGACCAGTCACGAGCCCATTATCTCTGCCAGCCAGTGCTTAAGTTACACATCTCGGCTACTCATGAGCTCAAGTTACGCATCTCGACCAACCAATGCTCGAGCCATGCATCTCGGCCTATCGATGCTCGAGTTATGCATCTTGGCCAGTCACGAGCTCGAGTTAGCCAGTCATGAGCCCGAGTTATGCATCTTGGCTAGTCACGAGCACGAGTTATGCATCTCAGCCAGTCATGAGCCTGAGTTATCTTAGCCAACCAATGCATGAGTTACACATCTCGGTCAGTCGTGAGCCTGAATTATCGCGGCTAGCTAGTGCCCAAATTACACATCTTAGCCAATCATGAGCCCGAGTTACGCATCTCGACCAGTTATGAGCCCAAGTTACGTATCTCGGCTAACTAGTACCCGAGCCATGCATCTCGACCTATCGATGCCTAAGTCATGCATCTCAGCTAGTCATGAGCCCAAGTTATGCATCTTGGTCAACCAGTGCCCAAGCCATCCATCTCGACCTATCGGTGCCCGAGTCATGCTCCTCATCTAGTAATGAGCCCGAGTTATCTCGGCCAGCCAGTGCCCGAGCTATATTTCTTGGTTAGTCACGAGCCCGAGTTATGCATCTCGACCAACTAGTGCCCGAGCCATGCATCTCGACCTATCAATGCTCGAGTTATGCATCTCAACCAGTCATGAGCCCGAGTTATCTTGACTAGCCAGTGCCCGAGTTACACATCTCGGACAATCATGAACTCGAGTTATAAATCTCAACCAACTAGTGCCTAATTTATGCATCTCGACCAATCAGTGCCCGAGTTATGCCTCTCGGCTAGTCATGAACCCGAGTTATGCATCTAAACCAAACCAGCACCCCATTTACGCATCTCGGCTAGTCATGACTCGAATTGGGTCAATGACACGAGGACTCATGCACCCGGAGGAACTGTGGATCCAGTTGGAGAAAGCATCAAGCCATACCTCAAACCCCTCTACGAGGAACTCGAGACACACCTCTTTAAGGGGGGAGAGAACGACATGGCGTATTATGGCACCACACCCGCGACAACAGTTGACAACCACGTCAACAGTGATGTGGAACCTAGGGGTCGACGTAGCACCTCAAACTTGTATGAAGCAATGAATCGTACTTGCACCGCTCGAAACTATACAAGACGATGCTACACCACACACAATCGCCCCAGAACGCACGACACGAAATTGTGCACATCGGTCGATGCTGCGCAGAGTGTACGAGCTAGTCGCTCGAAGCACCAATGATCATTAATGGGTCGTGTATGGCCAGCACTCGATCGTAGGTATAAAAATCGACCTCCTGGCCAGTGCCAGGGGTCGAACTTTGGAGACTCAGAACTTCCACACCATCTCCCCTTTACTAACTTGAGCTTCAGAAGGGTCAAGTCGGGAAGCCCCCATCTGACTTCGGCCTATGTGCAAGAACCTAGTGCGAAAGGAGGAAAAAAGCAACTCCCAACTCTACCTCAAGTCAACTTCGTAGGCAACGCCCTGACTTGACCTGAAGCCGACCTCCTCCACTCGAAGAGCCACATCGATGATCTTGCACAGTCAAGATAGGACCAAACTATGCTAACACCTCGACGACAATCTAAAGTTACACAACAAAACGTTTCACCTCCTTTTCGTTTGTCTTTTGGTTCCTGCATCATCTCATGCTCAACTCGGCCCTCTCTTTGCTTTAAAAAGTGATAGGATTTCGAGGGATTGAGGGATCATGTGACTTGAGTGTGAATTGATCCCGGTGAGTTTCAGAATGACAAACCTAGACAGACAATAGTTGTGCTGTTACACCCTCTCATGCCCAAATCCATGTTTTCTTAACGCACATGCCGCGTCTCTTTTGGACCATAAACTTTCCTGTTCTTTTTGACCACAGAAGCACATCAAACCACGTTTACATGTAGGCGGTCACTACAACTTTGTGAAGTGCCAGACATTTACAAAATCAAGGGGCGACTAAACACAAGGCAATTTACCAACGAAATCATTCAAACAACGGAGGGGTCATATAGCATCCATGATAATGATATTTCCGTCACGCACACAGCCGACACCACTCCAATCAATCATAGAAGAGAAGAGAAGAGAGAGTGAGAGAGCCAGGACCCCATCATGGATTACAAAATCATTTTCACACCCTCTTTGCTTGTCCCTTCCAAAGAATGGGACGCAAGCCCAAGTAAATATATCCTACCCTCCTCTCCACTGCCATCAATCCTCCTACTTGGTAGATTGCTCAGCTTTGGCTTCCGCCTCAGCTGCAGCCTTTGCTTTTTGGCTTCCATCGACGCTCAACTTATCCAGAAGCCCAGCAGCAGCTGCTGCATCCTCGCTCTCTTCCTCTTCCCTCTCTCCAGGCGATTCAGTAATGCTTTCAATCATCTCCATGAATTTCTTGCAGTCTGAACCAAAAGACCAACCGAACCGTCTGTGTCACAACTTATGTAGGCGGGGGGAAGAAGAAGACACAAACACGAGGGCAGGTGGTGACCTACGAGAGTAGAGGAGGCCAAAAAAAAAGAGACTTTTCTACAGTTAAGCATAATAGATTATTGTCTAATTATGTACAATTATCAATGTATATACATACATGAATCTCTACAGTATATATGTGTCGGTAAAAGAAACATCATGTGAGAAACATTCAAAGAGCTACTTCTCAAGAATCACCAACTTCATGTTAACACGGAAAACAAAAACAACAAAAAATCCTTGACCACCATCTGAGTACTATAACACCCATCTGCTAAAGTTCACAAACACTCGATAAACATTCAAAGAGGCTATGTCTCAAGAATCACTGACTTTCCAGAACTGATGAACTGCAACTTCATGTTGACACCAAAATAATAACAAAAATTCTTGACCACTATCTAAGTGTACAGAATTTCTTATCATTTTATTTCAACTTTGACACTTGATTTGTAATTTAATGTTGATAATCAGGCCTAGTTACAGATAATACCACATCTAGGGGTGCTCAAACCGATTAGAACCGAACCAATCTGAATTGTTTCTTCAATTCGGTTTGGTTAAAGTACAATAATCAAAATGAAACCGATTCAGATATATCTCACCGAACCAATTAAAAACCGGTTAATTCGATTTATTTAATCGATTAACCAATTTATAATTTTAAGTAATTTTTAAAAAATATTTTTTAAATAAATGTTTAATTCAATTGGACCGAATCAAAATCTGGCATGATAATATTTATGAAATTGAACTCACATTATTTGTAAAACCAGATATTTAGGCCAGTTTAATTAATCTATTTAAATAGATCAAGTTAATTTTCATCTAATCTCATCCTATTTCTGGTTGATCCTGAATGATATGACCAACTTATAATAATTTTCACAAAAAGAACACCCCTTAATTTAATTAAAACCTAGTTGCTACAACCAATCATGATCCTATGAACCTACGAGAAAAGAAAATAGTTCGCTAACTGGTAGTATTTTCTTTGATATCTAACAAGAAAAGCAAAAGAAGAAAGAAAAAAATAAAGAATGAAATAGGAAAAGGCATTAGAAATGGGTTATGTTGAAATAAACAACATAAAGAAATATAAAACAACCTAACAATCATAATAAGAAGAAAAAAAAGAAACACTCTACCTCAAAAGAAAATAATCTAAAACACTATAATGAAGAAAAACCAATCGCTAGATGTCAATATAATGACAATAACTAGCAAACAGCCACAAGCAATTGCAAGCAAGAAGATGATGAACATACTCACTTTCAACAGAGCCGAACCGAATGCAGAACATCTCCTCCTTCAGTTCCCCATCGGCGAAATCGGACGCATGCCAAACGCACGACTTATCGTTCCCCGCGTGCTCCTGAATTTTGATCGACGGAACAACTGAGACTGCAACCACAAAATTACACACACCGATCCAACGAGAACATAGAACCAAAAAATCAAGAACGGAAACAAGCGGTCCACCTAGATGGTTGGCGCAGATCTTTAGGGTCTTGGCTTGGCGCATCACCAGCCGCACCTTGCCCGTCTCAGTGTGCTTCAAAAGCTTCACGCTCCCCGTACCCCTCTCTTTCCACTGGTTCCCATCCTTATCAAACCGGTACAACTTCGCCTTCCTGAAAGCGAGGAATCAAGAAAATCAACCCTCGAGATCTCGTAGAAACCCAGAACAATTGTCCGGATCGAAGGAGAAGAAAGCTTACAGATCGAGGAGGACGTCCTCTTCCTCCTCGCCGGTGGTGACGGCCACCTCCGAGAGGGTGATGATGGGGGCGATCTGAGCGCCAGTATCCTCATCCTCGCCGGCGGCAGCCTCCTCCTCGCGATCGGGATCGTTGCTCGCCATGTAGTACAGACCAGAGCAAGTCGATCGACTGAAGAAAAGAGGACGCCGGTTAGGGTTTGGCGTTTATAAAGGGACGTGGTGATGGGAGTACAACAACGCTCACAGAAACTTTATGTACGGAGATAGATCTTGCCGTCTGATGTTTCCCGGTGGAGATATATAGACCGTTGGATTACCATGGAGAAAACGGACGAATGAGATCGACAAACTATTTAGATGGACGGAGATTAGGTGACTTTGGACGCAGAAGAATCATCTACAAGTAAAACCGGATCCGGCTCGCGAGGGATGTCGATCACGTGCTATGCACGTGATATATCCATATTTGCCACCCGAAGTTAGCCGTGACGATGTGAGGCTGAAACCGCAAAACATGAAGTTAGGAGTTGTTTATGCGAAGTATATACACTTGTCCGATTACTTGCAATATAAGAAAGTGTTGCTGGATGTTATGTTCTGACCAATGAGTCAATACGATACCATTCATCCTGAATGTGTAGAATTTGAAGATTTGGGAAAGCTTGGCGAGGTAATTGAGCTTCGTGATGCAGCAGTTTCTCCGGGTCGTGGGGGTCGATCGTGTCGGTCTGAAGGGGGCGGCGTATGAGACATGCATGAAGGCCTACGTCGAGAATGTGTGCGTCTGACTAGGTCCCTCCGATGACTAAGTTAGTGTTTGGGGGAGAGATTTCCCGAGCGATTTTTTTAGAGGGGAAGGTCGAGAGTTCGAAAAAGATCAATCTTTAAATTATAATAGGGGATATTTATACATGTCGAGCGGAGGAGGGTGGTATCACGATGTTTAATGAGTTCGACGCTTTTGGCTGCATCAGGGTACGACCCTACACTGAGCGGCGCCTTCGTCGGTTCCCAAGGTTTGGATCGGTGGGGTCGGCGTACAATATCCAGAGTAACCAGCATGATCTCCGGTCTAGCATGTTCGGGTTGCCGAGGTAGTTGCCCACGTGGTCCTTGGGCTGATACGTCGAGGTTGATCAGTCGGGACGACGTGGCTATCAACGTGGTCCTCGGGTTATCGAGATGACCGCCCACGTAGACTTCGGTCTGACGTGATCGGGCTGGGCCGATAAACGCAATATTTGCTCAAAAAGGGGCTCTAGGGGCTTTTATTACTGTAGATCAACGGCTCTTTCGAAGTTGATATGAGTTGGTTGGAACTGAAAGCCCACTGGATCTGGTCGGGGCTGAAAGCCTATTGGAGCCGATCGGGACTAAAAGCCTGCTGGAGCAGGTCGGGACTGAAAGCCCGTTGGAGCTGGTTAGGATTGAAAGTCCGTTGGAACTGGTTGGGACTTAAAGCTCGTTGGAGCTGGTTGGGATTGAAAGCTGTTGGAGCCGATCGGGACTGAAAGCCCGTTGGAGCCGGTCGGGATTGAAAGCTCGTTGGAACCGATTGGGACTGGAAGCCCATTGGAGCCGGTCAGGACTGAAAGTCTACTGGAGTCGGTCAGGACCGAAAGCTCGTTGGAGTCGGTTGGTACTGAAAGCTCGTTGGAGCTAGCAGGGACTGAAAGCCCATTGGAGCCAGTCGGGACTGAAAGTTCATTGGAGTCGATCGGGACTAAAAGCCATTGGAGCCGTTCGGGATTGAAAGCTCATTGGAGCCGGTCCAGGGCTGAAATCCCATTGGAGCCGGTCGGGACTAAAAGCCTATTGGACCTGACATTGAGACCTAGGGTTTTCCAAGCTACTGTTGTTGGGGTCACATCGTGTCACCTTTTGTCATATGCATCATGTCAATCGCATCGCTCAATCGCCTTTTGGGTAAGATCTTCCTTTTGACGCCGAGATTGCCTCAATGTATGTTGGGATTCGTTGCCTGACATCGGAATTTTATGGCCACGTGGTGTGCGGCAGGCTTGCGACATGTGTGTCGTTCTCCCGCCCAATCTGCCATTATTGGGGGGGCACGACATCCGAGTCATCGACAGTGAGCTATCATGCACTTTGGGTAGGCGAAGCGTTAGGTCAGGGGTGAGGTTTCACTATAAATACCCCTCTCGGACCTGTGTAACTCTTGCTTCCAAATATTTTCTTTCCATCCTTCGTTCTCGGCTCATATTCTCAGCCATCGTCCTCGGCCCATTATTTTTTCCTCCCCCGGTCATTTCTCGAGTAGGTCGGGATAACTTATCAGGGTCCCTCTATTTTTGACTTTAGTTCGTTAGTCCAGTTTGTGGAGGGGCCTTCGGGTGCCGCTGAGGCAGCAAGCCCAGGTCCCCAAGTAATAAGTCACCCCTTGGGCAGTCCTAGGGTGGAAGTAGTTAGTTCGTCATTGGGGGGAGCAACCCCAACTGACTCCAAGATCCTAAAGGTCTTGATGGTCATGCAGTCGTGTTACAATAGTGACTCGACTATGATGGTTCGTCGGTTGGCTAAGGTGCGAGAGCGTTTATGCATCCCCGTGGAGTATGAACTCCACGTTCCTATGCCCGGGCAACATGCCCCTGTGACATCTTCTCGGACGGCATCAGGTTGCTGACCGACACTCTTGAGGCGAGACTTTGGTTCCTGCTTCATCTTGTGATCGAGGCTTGCCTCGACGGGTGGCGGATTTCACCTTCGCAGATGGCGCCTATCTCGTGGCACTATATGGTGACATTCCTCGGGGAATGCCATGGGTTGGGCATCATTCTAACCCAGGACTTGTTCATGGCTTGCTTTCGTCTGTGTCGGGGGCAAGCTGGGTATTACTTGACTGCCCGAAGCAGATTTCAGGTGAGTGGGGCTCCTTCCAACAATAAAAAGGTTGGAAGGCCCGATTTTTCTTTATTTCCCATAGTCGGGGATGGGGCTTTCGGCCCGAGTGGACTGCTCGATCGGTGAGCCATGTCGCCCCCAATCTCTTGGACGAGGAGTCTGAACTGGTCGGGATTCTCCGGGGGATCCTTTCTTCTTCTCGGGCCATCAAGGACATGACCGAGGCTAGGCTAGTCGAAGTAGGGCTTAGTCTCGCCCGTCGGGGTATGTCTCGCTTTGCTGGTCGATTAATTTATCTTGTCTTAGCTCAACAACCTGACCTCTCGCTCTTGTTTGGCAGACATGTTTAATCTTATGAAGGTGAAAAAGTCAATGGGTAATGCTACGGGCCGACCTGCACCGTCGCCACCGTCAGAAGTTCCTGTCGAGGTGCCTGGAGAATGTTTCCCACATGGAGAGGAACGTCCCGATGGAGGGGGGAGCGAATTGCCGAAGAAGAAGATAAAGGTGGCAGTCTCGAAGTGCCTGAAGAAGGTTAGGGGGACCTCCAAGAAAGATCACCATGACAAGGGAAAAGAGCCGACCGAAGTTACATAGCCCCCCTAGTCATCCCTTCTCCTTGAGGGAATTATGTGAGGTGGACGATTGGGTGGGGAAGGATTGGTACTTCACTGCACAGATGTCAAAGTTGCCGCGAGCCAAAGCTGAGGAGCCTCTGAAGGCGCGATGGTCGAACTTCACAGCTTCAACTCGAGTCTAGACCAACGGACCGGTTGTCGCAGAATACTTGAGGGGGGCATTGTATCCCTCTCTTGCGAAGCAGTTGTATGAGTTCTCCTCCGAGGAGTTGATGGATCGGGCCGCGAAGTCGGTTGTCCGGGTACGCAACTTCTAAAATATCCCAGTTGCATTTTGTTCATGTTTCTGATATGGTTTTTTTGTCCTCAGTAGGGTCTTCACTTTGCCAAGACCTTGATCGATCGAGTCCATGACACGGGACAGATGATTTGTCTCATGCATGAGAGAAACTTGGCGCTACGGGTTGCGAACAAAGAGTTGAAGATGGGCTCAGGCCCAGAAGCTGTGGCAGCTGTCGAAAAATGGACCCTCGAGTTGTAGTCGGAGGTGGAGCGGCTTAAGGCCGAACTCGGTACCTCCGAGTAGCGCCGTAGGGACCTCGAGCTGGTGATTGACACCGCCCTGATCGAGTTGAGCGAGGTCCATGAGTCTCATCGTCGGCTTGAAGATGAAGTCCTATTGTTGATGAAAGGGGCCGAGTTGTTGCAGTTCGAGCTGAAGGCGAAGGGTAGCAAAGTTGTGGTCGAGTACAAAGTCTCTCGAGGATTCCGGTCTAGGCTGGAAAAGATGGGATAGGTAACCTACGAGTTTGGGTACCGGATGGTGCTGGAGCGTTTCCGAGCAAAATACCCAGACTCATCCGTCAAGGAGGACCCCTTCGCCGAGTGGGCTGAGGACGCGAACGTGAAGATGGAACCGATCCAACCTTTTTACAATAGTACTCCTCCTGAGGAATGAACGTCGCCTTCTATAATAGTTTGGTTGGGCAATGGTTTTGGATGTTGTCGGTTGCCCGACTACCAGTGTAACTTCTTTTGAATCAATACAAATCTGTTGCTTCTGAGTCTCTGTCATGCTATGGTTGGTCACCCGACCTTATTGTACAACTCGATTTGGAGCAATGTAATTTCAAGTTCTCTAGCTTTACTGCTCGGTGGATTTCGGTCTGACGCTTTAAACATAGAATTTCTTCAAGTTTGAAATGTGCCACATTCGGGGTAACACTCGATCGTCCATCGTGGCCAGAACGTAAGTGTCATCTCGGATCGTGCATATGACACAATATAGTCCTTTCCATTTTGGGGCTAGCTTGCTTCGGGTGTGTCCAGGGTCACTGACCTTGGCTTTTCTGAGGACAAGGTCGTCGTCGCCGATTGGCCGTGGTCGAACTCTGCAGTTGTAGAGTTGGGCGATAGCATTCCAATACGAAAGGGCGTGTAAATGTGCCTCGGCCCTTAGCTCCTTGACTAGGTCGAGGTTCTCCTTGAGGCCTACTTCCGATGCTTCTGGCTCGAAGTGTTTGACCCGAAGGGTGGGGAAGACTACTTCGGGTGGTAGGACGACTTCGGTCCCGAAGGCTAGGCTATAGGGAGATTCTCCTATCGACATCTTTGGAGTTGTCTGCAGTGCCCACAGTATACTTGGGAGCTCTTCGGTCCAGGTGTTGCTTGAGGATGAGCGACCAAGCTAAATTTCAAATGTATCTGATAGCTTTGGCAGAAGGACTTGAACTTTGAGTTGTTAAACTGCATCCCGTTATAAATAATTATGGTCCTCGGGATGTCAAATTTTGTGATGATATTTTTCTAGACGAAACCTTCAACCTGCTTCTCCATGATCGAGGATAGGGGCTCGGCTTCGACCCATTTGGTGAAGTAATCTACTCCGACGATTAAGAATTTTTGTTGTCCCAAGGCTGGAGCGAAAGGACCAAGGAGATCCATCCCCCACTACACGAAGGGCCATGCGTGGTCAGCCGAGGAGAGGAACAATGCCAATTGATGTTGGATCTGCGTGTTTCTAGCATTGCTCACATTTCTGGATGTAGGCTGCGGCGTCTGTGCGCATGGGCGGCAAATATTACCCGAGGCGAAGGATTTTGAATGCCAAGGTGCAACCTCCGATGTGCTCCCTACATATTCCTTCATGAACTTCGGCTAACACCATGTTAGCCTCGATGGTCGATAAGCAGCAGAGTAGCAGTCGGCTGAAGGCTCTTCGGTAAAGAAGCCCATTGATTTCGCAATACCAGACCTCGATTCTCCTGACTCGTCGAGCGGCCACTTTGTTAGTTGGCAATGTTGCATCCCTTTTGTTGCAGAGTATCTCCTCCATCCAATCGAGGCTGGCTTCAGTCTTGGTCACTTTCGTGGGAGTAGTTGGTTTGTAGAGCTTGGCGATATCTGGTGGGCATTCTTTCAGTATTCGTGTTGAGGCGAGCCTCGCTAGTGTGTTCGCTTGGGAGTTATCGACACGTGGGATTTACAAGATAGCGAAGTGTTTGAACGTGTTAACGAGACGGTGTGCCTCAGTCAGATATTTGACCATGTTGGGTTCTCGGGCTTCAAAATTCCCACTGACTTGGCCAGCGATCAGTTGAGAATCGGTGAATACTTCAATATGCTCGACCTGGAGCTCGGTTACCAAGTGTAGACTGAACAAGAGTGCTTCATATTCAGCTTCATTGTTGGTGGCTTTAAACTCGAGCCAAAATGCATGCTCCTGTGCTCCGGAGGGGTCTTTCAGGACTAATCCCGCCCCTCCTCTTACTGTGTTCGTTGATCCGTCGACATGAAGCGTCCAGGTCAGCTTCAGTTGGGTAGAGGGCTCAGGAGCGGTTAATTCCGAGATGAAGTCAGCCACTGCTTAGGCTTTGATGGTCGTCCTCGGGACATATTGCAGGTCGAACTCACTGAGCTCCACCGACCATTTAAACATTTGTTCTACGATATCAAATTTATAAAGAACTTGACGCAAGGGTTGATCAGTTATTACCATGATCGTATGAGCTTGGAAATATGTTTGTAGTTTCCTCGCCGACTAGGGCGAGCTGCAACTTCTCGATCGGGGGGTAGCATTCCTTGGGACTACTTAAAATGCGATTGGACTAGTATACAGGCCATTGCTCCTTTTCGTCGAGCTTAACTAGGACCGAGCTAATCGCGTGCTCCGAGGCGATGAGGTACAGTTTGAGTGGCTCTCCTGGATTGACCGAGGCGAGTTGAGGTAGTCAGGCGAGGTGGCTCTTGAGGTCTTGGAAAGCTTGCTTGTGGTCGAGACTCTAACTGAAGTCCTTTGCCTGCTTTAGCACCTGAAGAATGGGCATGCTCCTATCGCCTGCTCGAGAGATAAATCAGCTCAGGGCGGCCAATCTCCTAGTAAGTCGCTGGACCTCCTTGATCGTCTGAGGCTACTGCATGTCTGTGATTGCTTTGATCGTCTCGGGATTCGTATCAATTCCTCGCTGATGGATGATGAACCTGAGGAATTTTCCCGAGGGCACCCCGAACACACACTTGGCAGGGTTAAGACTCATCCTGAATTTCCTGATGGTCTGGAATGTCTTAGCGAGATCCAAGAGGTGTGCTCGGGCGAATTTGCTCTTGACAATCATGTCGTCCATGTAAACTTCAACATTCCATCCGACTTGATTTTTGAGCAATCGATTGACCATTTTTTGGTATGTAGCCCTGACGTTCTTTAACCCAAATGACCACCTTATAGTAGTAGGTGCATTGATGTGTGATAAATGCTATTTTCTCCTGATCTTATGGGACCATTTAGATCTGGTTGTGACCTGAAAATGTGTCCATGAAGGAAAGTAATTCATAGCCCGAGGTGGAGTCTACTAATTGGTCGATCCTTGGGAGAGGGTAGTAGTCCTTTGGGCAGGCCCAGTTGAGATCAGTATAATCAACACACATGCGCCAACTTCCATTAGCTTTTTTGACAAGGACTACATTAGATAGCCAGCTCGGGTACCTGACTTTTGTGATGAAGCCCGCATCTAACAGCCGGGCATCCCCCTGATTTTGGTTGTGAATCAGGCGATGTACTGCGCCAGTGGCTCATCCTCCTTTTGACTCATCCCGAGGAGGGATGCAATAGTCGACCTCAGACGGGCGTTGGCAAGAAAATTCAGCTCAAACTATTTCGCGAGCCGGTCAAAGCAAAAGATCGAAGAGGGTTTCAGCTGACTATACCACATCCAGGTAGGCCCTCTGAAGGTCGTTGAAAAAGCTCAGCACATTAAGGTATCTAACGTCCCGTACTGTGCCATTTGAGCTCTAAACGTAGCTACATGTTCCATTGGATATGAGCTATCATCGTATGCCTCCAGCATTGGAAGTCAAAAGCACTGCATGATCGACTTGTCTCATACTTATGAACAAATTTTCAGCTTCTACTTATTCGAAACAAGATGTAATCATAGATAAGTATGCTAGAAAATATTTTAAATGATTTCATTAAGTAAAATAAATCACTTAAAACATTCAAATATGGAAGATGAAAATAGATAAATCTTGAGCAAAATTACAAAAGATAAAAGAAAAATTTTCAACACTGTAACCCGTACAACGTGTACTCAAACATACTTAGAAACAAACCTGCACACACATTACCAGGTCAGAGTTGGTTTCAGAAGATTAGTTTCTCTCATATTTCCAAATAGCAGTATTCTCTCTATGGGTAAAATAGAGATGGACAGCTACTATTTTAGAGAACCCAACAACCATGACTTCTTTTGCATCTATCTATACATTAACACAAAATTGGGTAAAAAGATGGATTGAAATGTACTTGATGCATTCAGATGGCAACACCATTGACACCACTCTAAAATTACTAAAGCATATAAACAGTAGCTAAAGTGACGCCCGTATTCATCATCCAGGTTCAACCACCATCATAAACAAATTGATGGCTAAACTTGGTGTCAGCATCCCAGAGAGCCAAGTTGGTGGCTGTGTCTGCTTATTTGGAACTGCAACTAGGACACCTGTATTGCTTCATTTTCTCAGCCTTTGCACGGGTCATCTTTACACACTTGCCATGGAACCATCTTTCACATGCATCACACTGGATCCAGAAATTTGAAAAATGCTTGGTACCACAAGATCCACAGGAAGTGACACTGATTTCATTGGCATCTTCATCACAGCCAATATTGACAGTTGGTGGGAAAGCTGTAGACTGTCCAGTTTTCAATCTCTGGACAAGAATGGAGTTATTTGGCAAACTGTCATAGTAAAAAGAAATAGAAAGCAACTAGAGATGTAGCAGCACCTTCGAGGACCTCTTAGGTTTTCTTCCACAGTCTACACGGGTGTTCTTCTTTGTAAGCTGATGACTGCAGAAGGCCTCAAAGATGGTCGGCAGATCATTGATCAAGTTAAACAAGCATTTCCTGAAAATTCGGAAAGGAAAACGAGCTTCAATTCTTGCAACAATGTGGTCTCAGATGCAGCACCAACACAAAAGATATGATAAATGACAGCTGAGATGGTTTTGATCAAAACTAATCTTTGCTGGTTCACTGTCCAAAATGGTTCATACAGCATATTAAATGGTATTCTATACTATTGACAGAACTTCCATAACATCTAGCCAACCAATAAACAAATTGGCCCAACAAAATTTGACTCTAGTTACACATTTCAACATGAACTTTACCTCTTCGAAAATACTTGTCCAACTGTGAAATAGCATGAAATATGATAATTGGGCAACTCTTGCAGAGTCCATGAATCTTGAATCACATTATTTTCAGCAACAGAGATCACTTGCTAGGTTGGGTGTAAACCAGAACAATCATGATGGCATCAGGTCGAGTAAAAAATTTAGATGAAAGGCCACTTGCATTTTATATTTAGGATTCTGTCATGTCAAGAATATTTTCTGATGTGTTGAGTCATTTGGATCAGGCCTATCATGATCCAAAATCAACATTCATTCCAACATAAGCTCTTGTCATTCAACTTCACAGAGGCAATGAAACATATAGCGAAATTTAGGACGAGGACAGAGTTGAATTTGGTGTGAGGACTGGCAATATCAAGGAAGAGGCCTGAAAGGATGATAGAAAGCAGAAATATGAGGAAGTGAGATACAGCAGTCTTTGTATAAACCTACCTTGTGCTTTAAGATGAACCATCCTCCCAATAACATTGATAAAGTACTATAAACCTGCTTGTCTCAATGAGAATGGTCCATATGTTAGATACTTTCAGACTGAGAAGTATAGTTATCTTAAGTTATGGTCTCTGCTTGTAAACTTTGATGAATATGAAAAGGAAATGAGGTAATCAATTGATTGGCTCAGAATGCTAGATTTTCTTGTTATTGAATGAGGTAATCAATTGGTTGTCCCAGAATACTAGAACAACCAAATTTTCTTGATTTTGGAGAGGGGAGTGGCCCTCCGAGTCGATCCAGTTTTTGAGTCCGGAGTATACAAGCTTCTTTTGCGATGTTCTATTTAGTTAGTATATTTAGCCAAAAAAAACTCTATAAACCAACTCAATTAATCTGGAACATGTGATGCAGGGCAAAACCTGAAGTGTCACACTAGCATTTTGAAGGTCAATATAAATCAGGAGTTTCAAACTATGATCTAAGATCTCTAAAACTCCTTGAATATCACCAAACAGAAGTATCAAATTTAGAACTCCAAGTGGGCATAATTAACTTTGCAACCAAGTTTGTCAACAGTGTCCACTTCAAGAAGTCAAGCATGTTGAATGCTAATCAACTACCAAAAGTTAGATGTATCCTTGATGACTGCATCCATTTGAGGTACAACAGTCAGATAGAAGTAACAAGAAAATATGGTTTCAAATTATAAGCATGCTAAGATATAAAATCCAGATAGAAGTACAATAATATCAATAAAACCATTAGTCCCAATTATTCAGCTACATTGATTTTGGTAAAAATAGGATGGAAATAAATGATCTCATTCTTTAATTTTATTTATGCTCAAACCATATATAAAAGGTATGGGTGGAACTTGCAAATTTAAAAAAGGTCTATGTATGAAGCTTGATTATGACAACATTTAAGTTTACTACCACAATTAATTAAAGATCAATCCAAGTCGAATAAGTTTTAGGCTTGACAATAATTTAATGCACAAAAAAGTTTTTAACTAGAGCAAAAAAAAAAAAGGTACAGTAACAACATGTTTCACATAACCATAAAAGGATATACATTAAAAAAGACAAATTTATCTTTGTTTAAAGAAACCCCACAAGTTTGCTTCGCTATGATAATGAAAACAAGTGTAATTGGCGTAATGTCATGATTTCGGAAAACCAATTTCAGAAAGTCTTAATGTATAGGAGAACACATATTATATTTTTCCAAACAAAACTATGACATCGAAACTTCACGTTATATTTTCTCATGATCAACTCCACAAACTTTAACATGATCGATCACCCATCTCAAACTGCGGTTCGAAGTTAACGTACCCTTACGGAGAAAAGGAATAGCATTAGTTCATTAATAATTTCTAAATATCCAATGGATGACGTGACGCATTAATAGTCAAAAGCATACTCGCAATTCATGACGCATAAGAAGAAAAGGGGCGCAAAGAACAAACCCTAGTCAAATTCAAGTCAAACTCGGCATACCTTTCAGCGCCACTGAAGCGCGCCGCAAAGAAGAACGCAACAGAGAGGAGCCAGCTGTCGCTATGCATCGCGACGCGCGAGAGCCAGTCCCACCGCTTCGGCCCGTTCCTCGCGAAGTTGATCCCCAGAGTCGGCTCCGGCATCTCCGGCGGAACCTCCTCCGGCGGAACGTTCACCTCCCACGACCCATCCGGGTGCCCGTACAGACAAAGATTCTCCCTCTCTGCACCCAAGAACCAACCAAAGAAACAACTTAAAGGGAGGCAGATCCAATAAGAAATCACTTCGAGATCAAGACGACGGAGCGATGGAACTCACCCGGATGGCAGAGGGCGTAGAGGTCATCAACTTCTGAGAGAAGACAATAGATCCAAAGGAGTAAGAAATCAGAAAGGCACAAAGAGATAAGAAGGGCACAGGGAGGGGAGCGGAGAAGTACCGGCCGTAAGAGCGCGGACGAGGCCGCAGTGGCGCCCCGAGTAGTCCCTGAAGACTTCCTCGACAGTGCTCGGAGCCGGCGAGGACGCGACGGTCTCCATGGCGGGCGAGCGAGCGAGCGAGCGAGCAAGCAATCGAGAGTGCGAGATGGAGGGTTCGTGCGGCGGGTTTTAGGTGGAAGAGGTTTATAGTCGAAAAGGAGGCGAACCGGAGGAAATAGTCGCCGAAATCACGGAACTCGGTTAGTGTTTCGCATGTGTCCCATCGGATTTGCCTATTTATACTGTGCCTAATTTACATGGGTACCTTTTGATTAAACTATGATTCACATTAATATTCTTTAATGTTCCCATGTGGAACTTAATCTTTTTATGAACAGAATATGTAATACTACTATTTTTTTTTTGTTGTAAACTATATATATAATTATTATATATAAATACTATGTTATTATTATTTTTATAAAGTGTTAGTTGTATGATATTATTATTTGTCAAGCTAAAAATTTAAACTTTGCATAAAAGAAAAGAATAGTTTTGTGAGAATGAGGGAATCAATTCGACTTTGTTTATAAAGATCGAAATCAAGTGAGATTCTGGACATAATTTCGATTCTAGTCAATCATAAAATATGAAAATTTTAAATAGCACATTAGTTGACGTCATATAGCTCAATCGATCCTCGATCGTTTTAGTTTGATTGAGCTGTCACGCATCGAACTCTGATTGTGATGAATGTCCTTCCTATCATCTATAATTATTATTATTATTACTACAAATAATAAAAATAGAAAATTTTATATTATTAATCTACTCATATATGATGAGTTTCGTTCACTTATCAATGTTTTGTGTCGTGTCATCTCTGTTCTATATGTGTATTAGTATCAGCTTCGCAATGACTAATATTGGCTTACAAGATATAGTAGATTAGTCCTACATCAGCAAAAGAATAAGACTGAATTAAGAAGATTTAAATGCACTTCATGAAAAAGAAATTAGAGCTTCATTCTAAGATTTTAGATTTAAATGCACTTCACGCGAAAGAAATTAAAGACACTCGTCGAATTTCTTGTATGTAATCACACTATGGCAAAACCTTGGGGCGTGCAATCACTATATAATCTTTCCAACACACAAAGTGTATAACACCAGGATCATTAGCATGGCTGCAGATTAAAAACACTTGGCGGAGCTGTCCTATTTGATGACAGACATCCTCACATCAAAGACAGCAGTAACTTGCTCCCTTTCTCAATATAACCTACAACATAAATGACCAACTTCATCTGGGTATTCACATGAAATTTCCTGAGATGCATACTGATTCCATTTACATAATGAAAGTAAACCTGATCATACCTCAGAAAACAATAGAATTAATAAAATTACAGTTATTTCACAAGGAATGGCAGATGCTACATTACATAGATAGGTACAGCAATCTACATTGTCAGTTTAGGATAATTCTTGAAGGAAGAAAAACTCCAGGTGCATGCTCTGCAACAATTGCATCCTCACAAGCGACGAGTCTAAGAATATTGTGGCTTGATGGGTTGTGCTTGTGTTTCGACTCAACAAAACTCCTGCCAAGAACCCGCTCAAACCAGTTATTTAAAGCTCCTCTATCTTCTGATGACCATGCCACTGCAAGTATCTCCTCCATGACCTTCGTGTCGATCTCCAAAATACAGCCTGAACCAGCAGCAGTACAAAAGATCTTGCTAATATCATTCAGTATACTGTCAGCAAGGGCATCAAAATCGAAAGGACTGAAGTTCACTGTTGCATCAACTAGGTTGAAAGAGTCTTCCATCCAAGTCCCTGAATTTTCTGATTTAGAGTAATCTTCCTGACTACTAGAATTGTTATCATCCTCCCCAACCTCTGCTATGGGCAGATTCAAGTCTAAGAATTCTTTTGACGTTTTGCGAGCTCTTTTTGCCAGCACCACCCCATACTGGCTGTTGCAGTCATCAGACATGTCGAGTTTGCGCTTGCTTGCTAGACCCGAGCGTAAATAAACTTGAACTTTCCTGGGTTTTTGACTTGAAGCAAATGACACCTTATTAGATTTCAGACTGCTGCTAATGGCCTCTCGAGAAGGTTCCCAGAAAATCTTCATCTGCCAACACCGAGCTGCTAGAATAGTCTCCTCGGAGAAACTATTGCAATCTGTCCTCTGAGAAAAAGTTTGACCTCGAATTGTTGCTGAAGTCAGAATAAATATGGCATTGTTTATGCTGAATTCCCGTCCATGGGAATCAGGAAATTTGCCAGTATTGATAGCCTGAGATAAGCTGTCCTGAACAAGAAAGTCAGCTTTATCTACATTTTCAAGGAATACAACAGACTGTGGTTTTTTTCTTAGCTCAGCAGCAATATGGTCAACATTCATTTTGCCTCTAAACTGTGCATCATTTCCATTGACCTCCTGTTGGGCACAGATGGTACTAGGACGAGCAACACCTTCTTGGCAACTTAGGTCGACATGCACGAAGTTTTCTTTGCTGCCACATAACATTTCTGCAATAGCCACTGCTGCCCTCTTCTTCCCAATCTTATCTGGACCATGAAAACTGAGCCAAATGTCCCCTCTCAGGCTAGCACCACGATGCCTTTCACCAGTTCTGCAATGGACTATAGCTTGACTAATGGCAATAGCTGCTTCTTCTTGTCGGCCAACTTTCTCAATGAGACTTGCACAAAATGATTTGTAACTGCCCAAATCTAAGTTTCGCCATGCATCGGATGAGATGCGTGAGGGTCTGTCACATGCAGATGCACAACCCTTTGAAACCTGTGAAAATGAGTGGGACAGATCACGCGGATAGGTATGTCTTGCCTGGGAATCTCGGCGGCCTGAGAAAGAAAGAGGCTTAACAGGAACATCTGGGACATTTTGTTTGATGACGTCAACCTTCGTTGATGGCAAACAACCAGACAATTCCACCAAAGGAATTTTTTGCACATGTGAAGCAGGGTTTCCCTCCTTCCAAACAGGTTCACTAGGAGTACCCAAAACCAAGTTTGTCATAACAGATGTTACAGAGGAAGGTGAAGCATGATCGTCACCATGGTGAGGTTGCAACTGCTCTAGCTGAGGCTGTTCACTTTTGGAGGGTCTGACCTGAAGTTTTGATAATAGGTCTTTATTTCTTTGTTCTAAAACTGAAGGCAATGAGATACTCTGGCTTGCTGTGGAAATCTTCTGTATACCTACTGAAATAGGAAATGAAATTCCAAAACTTCTTTGACTTTGAGTGTCATCAAGATTTTCGCTATTCTGATTGAAGGCCCTTCCCATGTTAGAAACACAAGATGGATCAATAACATGAGGGACTGCAGAGAAATTGTCTGCATTATTTGTCTGGCAACTATGGTGGAGGCGCTGGCAATTCACATTCCACTTCTTTTGCAATTCCATAATTTTAGCATTGAAAAATGTGGCATCATCTTTAGCCTGCACTGAAGAAAACCACAACTTTTACCCAAAAAGGAAGAAAAACAACCATAAATGCAACTGTTGCTTCATTTTACACAACGTAACATGACCATGTCATGACATATATGGTGGTTCAACAAAAGCTTGCGAATCAGTTTAAGAGGTGATGTAAAGAAGCTATCTAGACTCAAGTAGAATGCATGAACACATATAACCTTACTATAAAACATACCTTTGCTGCATCGAATCCATCATTCAAGCTAACCTTACTACCCTTTTGCAACCAGAAGGGCAAGCTTGCATTCTGCTGATCATCAACTGAAGCTGATTTCCCTTTTAGAGCAATAGAAACCTCTTGCTCGTACTTGTCATTGCAGTCCTCACAGCGGGACACTGATGGATATACACCATAAGATTCATGTTCTACAGGGACACCTCCACCGATTGGAACAAATGACTCCATCAAGCTGTAATATTATCATTCATGGTTCAGCTTCCAGGAATACATGCAAAAGAAAGCGTGCACATCATCAAAAGTTCAAAAGATGAAGCCATTCAGAGATGTACCTTCAAGCAACCAAAACAAATCTCAGACTCATGTCTTACAGACCAAGTTTTTTACTGTAGGGCATACCTAAACTAGAAGCTTGTCAATTATGCATTGGTTAGCAAATAAGAAATACTTAAATACTTGGCTAAATGCTATGCCATAGCTGAAAAAGTGAATACAGTTATAGAAAGCTAAACATCCTTTCTCCAGAAGTTGAATCTTCAAAGTCTAAAAGAGAAAAAAAGTACCACCAAGAAATTAATCAATCAGAATGAAACTCGCAGATAATGGGCAATCTAATCTAGCATACTCCAAGCTTAGGAAAAAGTAAATCTTCCTTCAGAAGATTGATGTAGCAAAAAAAAAGTCTCTGTAAATATTGATGTTTCTATATGCCTTAATCATATTCTATATCACTCTTTTCTTTCTGTTGCACAAACTAGTGCCAAATTCCAAACTAGTAGCATTTGCTTTTGAATCTGCACAGTTAAATTCAATATAAATGAAACAAATGGAATATCATGGTATAAACTGCACAGAGGTACAAACAGGAGGCTTTGTCCAATGTTCAGTAATGATTAAACTCTTTTCTGCAGTTAGGCTATCAGGCTATCAGGATTCAATTAAACTAACATAGTTTTTTTATGAATGGTGTTAAGAAAAGCATTCACCTCCATAGTTCATTATTTTTTTCAATTTTAAATAAATGACAGTATAAATAAACCACACTTCTTAGTACAAGTTTACACTTTATGATTTGCAATATAGGTATTTGGTTGTAACCTGTCACTACAATATTTAAAGTGCAATGCAACACACTGTTGTCGAGGTTTACATCCAGACAATTGCTTCAAAGGTACATGGTGCAGAAGCCAAATGATGATTCATCAATAGATTTTTTATTTTACTATATTCTGATTTCTAAAATCTATATAATGATAAATTTTGGTTGAAAACATACTTGTGGGGAACAGAATAAACTTTGGATTCACAAAGTGAAGTAATACTTTGTCCAGTTCACCAATGCTAGCATCAACCTGAAGCTTTTGTTATTTACAGCATGATGCTTTCATAAAATCCAAGGATTTCGTTTGTGTCTCTTTAATTAGATTATCTTTTATAACTGGTCCTGCCATGGGGGAAGCAACAAACAGTATCTAGATCTACTAGCTACAAACAGAACGATGATGTCTTTCTACTGTAAAGTGCTAGCCAATAATTATTTGAAGTTGCAGGCCTTTCTCCCTTTTTGCTTTCGTTGCCAATCAAATATTCTTTGCAGTCTCCCTTCACAAGTGATGTTTTTAGAAAAAGATACATATTTGCTTAAATTTAGTCCTACATATCATAATCTATGTGAAAAAAAGGCAACAGCTTGTTTCTCATTGTACTTGGTAGAGGCAGTAACAAAATAAATTCAGTGAGCTTTTTCTTAAATGCTTTTCTTACTAAACACCATAGGTTTTAGTAAATGAAAGAAAATGGCACGGTAACACAAGAAGTTGATGATGAAGACACCTATCAGGTTAGAACTGTATAGAACTACTTAGCAATTCAGACATTATTGCGTTCTAATATGCAACCCTTAGTTTCAACAAATGGCATCCATTTTTTAAGGATGAGAAACCCCAATCTCTAAGAACTTAAAAATCCCATGTGTATATGGAAAACAAAGACAAACAGTTCATAATGAATGTTTAGTTTCAAGACTAAGCAGGAGAAGACTCGGCTGGTAAAAGAAGAACGAACTAAGAATAAGAAACAGATAGAAATCACTAGTTCACCCACCTGGGAGGCTTTGGGAGTGAATTCCCCATCCCAGTTCTTACTGAACTGATAGGCAGCAACTGCAGATCCCAATCCTTATCCAGCAATGGATGCCTGGACAAGAACTTCATGTATGTTTCGTATGTTGCCGACCACCCCATCACCCACAGCCTCCCATGGAAGACCTCCAGCAGCCGCGTGAGCTCCGACACCAAGCAGCTTTCGCGCTCATCACGTTCTGCACCACCTTCCACCATCCCCTTCAAATCCCCAATGTTCAACACCACTCCTGAAGACTCTGCCTTCCTTCCTACCTCCTCCAGCCGAGCATTCGACGCCACTGGATCACCGTGATCAGTTCTGAGCTCCGCCACCACCTTCTCGATGCTTACAAGCTCGATTCCACGCAGCTCAAGGGGCAAAATTGCCCAGTTCTGCCGCTCGATAGCCTGGGCGAAGTCGCTAGTTGCCTCGCCGGCACCAACCCCGACCAGCATCGGATTCCGTCCACCGCTCTTCCGGGCGAGGATTTCCCCAATCCTTCTGCAATTCTCGTCGCCCCCATCCGAGGAGAGCTGCCGGGCCGCAGCGGCGAAGGGGAAGGCCATCCCACGTGGGGCGAGAGCCGGCTCGAACCCATCTCCGGCCGAGAAATTGCACAGAAACAGCGGCGGGCATCTCGCGGCACGGGGGAAGCGGAGGATGGGCGGCGGGGGCCGGAGGATGGCGAGCTTGATGTCCGCGCTCCGGAATCCCGCATCGCCGAAAACCCGGCTGACCACGGGGTCATCCAAGATCGCGAGCATCAGCTGCTGGAGCTCCACCTTCACCCCGGAGAACGACGAGGTCCCTCCAGCGGTGGCGCCCTGCTGCTGCTGTTGCTGGTACAGGTGGAACGTGTCCGGATTCCGCCGCTGGTTCGCCTGCGACCGCTTGATCGCCGCCATCAGCGAGTTCGACACGGGCGGCTCATCCCCGCCCCCTTCCGCGTTCTGCCGCTGCCCCGAAGGCAGCCGGTCGAGCGCCACGCCGAAGCAGAGCTCAAGCGCCCTGAACTGTAGCCTGGGCGAGTAGGCAGCGCTCCGGGCGCGCGACAGCGCATCACGAAGTATCGAACACGACGCCGACGAGGAATACGAGGAGGAGGAAGAGGAAGAAGTGGAAGAAAGGAGGGAGTAGACGACGTGGAGGGAGGTGGTCTGGGCGTGGGAACGGCGGCGGGCGACGGTCACGGCGTTGTCGAGCGCGGCCGCCGCCTCGGCCGCGAGGCACGCGCGCGCGTTGCTGACCGGCGTCGGCATCCCGGCCGCGACCAAGGACCATATACTAATAATAACTTACAGCAATATAAAATTACTCCCCTTGCGAATATAATATTCTCGCGGGGTGTCTTTGCAAAGATGCAAATATATATATGCACTATTATTATTATTACGAGACTACTCTCTTGCGACACTGAGAGAGAGATAGAGAGAGGGCGCGAGAGAGGGGAGGAGAAATCGGAAGAGGAGTTGGTTGCGTGCGTGAAGTGCGAGGACAGGGGAGCGTCGCATATGAAAGGGAGAGGCCAAAGTGGTGGGAGCAGGGGCGAGGGCCCCACGGCGCTCTGGCTCATCCGCATCGCCATTATCTTCCGACTCTTTATTTTCCCGTTTTTATTTCTCTGGCGAAATATCTCCTCCCGCCAAGTGGAGGACGGAAAGCGACCGCCGGCTGGCGCCGGCCCTGGGGCCCGACGTCACGTGGCATGATGCAAGGTCGCCCCTGGAGGTTTCCCGGGTGACTCACCCCTTCGGAAGTGCGCCCGGGGGCGGGCGAGCGTGGAGACGTCCGAATCGGCGATCATCTACTTTTTGCAGGCGAGGAAATCCAGGAAACTGCAGTTCCAGCGCCCGGCTGCCACTGGCCACGTAGGCCATAGCGGGACTCGTATTTTATTCCCAAAGTTGCTGCCCAGGCACGCAATACACTGTCGAGAGAGAGAGATGCGCAAGCACATTTATTAGCATTTTAATGTGCTAATTAAAATGATGTTTTGATTTGTATGGACGAATAAAATTGGAGTTCGGTTTAGACGGATGGATAAGTGTGTGTGGCATAAATGACTTATCCGATTGACATCAACAATGCTTTGACTTGACGTCTCTAAAGTTTTTAGGTGGGTGGCAAGTCAATGGCTATGCGTCTCTATATATATATATATACTCGGTCAAATTACTGTAGTGGTAGCAGCAGCACCCACCCGATGAATCCCATCTCCCTCTCTCGTCGCTCGCGAGTATGTCTTGGGAGTGCAAGGGAGAAGACTGATGTACGCATTCGGGAACGCCAGCTTTCACGTCAGTATTGGGATCCCTTTTGGAAATGGCCTCCTCCTTCGACACGCACTCAATCGCCATTGCCATCTCTCGCTCTCGCTTTGCAGCCGCCATTTCCAAGCATGCCGAGATACGACAATCCACGCCCCACCAGGAAGAACGCGGAAGCCAAAAGTTGTGCAGGATCCACCGTGACCGTCCATTGGTCAGTCTACCTGATGGGATGACAAAAAGATATGGATTCCGACGCATCGTGTCCCTCTATCCCCTCCCCACCAATTCATGTCGAGCCATGGAGCTGTAAGATGGCAATTGTCTCTTTATCTTTGTCTATATTTAGAACTTGTTGATGATTAGTTGTTTCGAATCATACAAGTTTTGAGTATGTAGTGTTTGAATAAATAATAATAAATTTAGAAAATTTTATAATCATATATCCTTTTACCTATTATATGACATTGAGATTATCTATTTATTATTATATTATCTTAATAATGAGAAATAATTTGAGAGAGCTAATTCATTGTTGTCCAAAAATAAATAGACATACTTTTCAAGTGACGCAAAACTCCGAACTGATGTTAAAAAGAAAAATAAATATTCAAACACATACTTTATTATTACTATCTTAACTTATTTTTATTCTATCTCTTCTTTCTTGTATTAATAATTTTTATATCTTGAGAAATATTTTTTTGTTTTGATACTATATGTACTATAACAACATGGTGGCAGATGGATTATGCTAAATGGTCAATTCGAAATTTCACGTATCAATCAATTTATTATTATTATTATTATTATTATTATTATTAATTTTCTTTTTCATGTCAACATTGGATATATTCAGATTCTAAATTGATAAAAGCTTTATGCACTTAATTATTTTTAAGTTATCTTAATGCTTCCTCACCTTTTAATGGAGATAGATAGGTTGGAATGTGATCCACTATCCCTATCTCTTGCGTCTTACTTCCATTCTCTCTAATATTCCTTTCCTCCACTACGACAATAAGTGTTCCACCAAAAGACCTCTTCTTTTTCTTCTTTTCTGTTTTTGCTTCAGAAACTAAAAACACGGATCCTCTCCACAGTGTGACTGTCGACAGTCCCTTTTCCCCTCATTATCATTGCAATTTGTTCTTCTTTCTGAAAACATTTCTTTAACATTTCAACACTTCATGTTTGTCTACCTTTGATCTTTTCAATGCGTCGTCCGTTTGATATGTAGCCTCCATCGGAGCCGTGGCTGTCAAGCAATCTCCGATCCCTCCACCACTTATTTGTCCAACAAAAACCCCACAGAAACCAAAGACAAAAACATTATATCTGTTTTTTATTGTTATAGGATGTGAAGTACAGCATGAGATGCGGACTGATTAATCTTTAGCCGACTATTGCACTTCTCTTTCTTTTTGCTCATTGACTATTACCAACTATTCTGCTAGCTGCCGAGTCAACAGTTACTAGTTTTGAGGGTTGTGTAATGTGTCCTAATATTATTTCTCTATCAATCTATAGAAGTCTTGTTTTATACTTTCGTTCCTTATTCTTCAAGCAATTAAAAGTAATTACTGATCCAACAATACCTAAGACAGTGGATGTGTTTTTTATAGAAAAGCCAAGTATTTCTTTTAGTTAGTAGAATGATATATGATGAAAGCACTCAAAACAAGTCGTTCGGTGCTACTCCTGTTTGGGTCACAGTGTTTGAGTGGAGTGAGTGCAAGATCCACTAATCCCTGTGACAGAAATAATTGAGAGTGAACTTGATTCAGATGATGAATGCTGCATTTTGATCCCTGAGCATCAAATCTCTAGAGATGCTACATTATTTTGCTTCAGGTTTCTTCAAGTTGAGGCATTCAGCATCGACTCAACCATTATTATTGACATCTCCCTCATCATGCTGGCTGCATATTCCAGCTGAGAGTGATGCCCTTGTCCTGAGTGGAGTGATGGCCTTGTCCCTAGTGGAGTATGGCCGCTGATGAGAAGTGGGGTGGGGTAGATGCGAAAAAGGCTTGACAAAGGGTGTCAATGTGTTTGTATGTGTGCGATTGATGCGCATGGAGTTGTGGTTGTGAATGGATTGAATGACTACAGAAGCTTTTCCTTGGGCACTTCCGTCTTCCTCCATGGCAGCAGTATCAACGACTGCAGCAGCGTGCAATCTTCTTGCTGGTCCTGTTCATATCAGCATGGTGTGGTTCGGTTGTGCGTTCTGTGGTGCCAAAGCTCCAATCTGTCATCGTCAAGAACAAGATGCATCATGCAGCAGAAAGAACAAACAGAAAATTAGTGACAAAAAGTTGTCATCTTTTTCTGATAGAACCAAGCAAAGTTGGATCCGAGCACACCAAAAAAAGGCTTCTTTGCTGGCTCAGTGGCTTCGGAGGTTCATGTCTGTCCGAGCCAGAAGCCTTTTCCTTCATGCACACACAGGCAAACAGCAACAGCATCATCATCTACAACTAATGCTCCATGGATCTCATCAAAGATAATGGCCTCAGATTCATATCTGATAGGATAATTTATGGATTTACCCCTGTGGCTATGCATCCCAAGTCACGTTGGCTTTCCAACCCGTACAAGCCGCCGGAGATCACACGAGACGATGTCGACTTCTCAAGTCGTACGAGCCACCTGGGATCGAGGGAGATGGTGATAGAACCTCCAGGATATCTATCGAGGATAACTGATCGCTATAGGGGATTGACCCTCCTAAAACTCTGTAGTGGTTCGACCCTCCAATATTCGGCCACCAGGCTGAATAAATTTACTGAAATTTTATTGCTTGATGAAGGAGGAGTTATATGCTTATATAGGATTTGCAAATTCTAACCCTACCAGGACTCCTATTTTAAGTGAAACTCTCCTAGATGAATCCTAACCCTAGTAAGACTTGGATCCATCAAACCCTAGCCGACTTTCTCAATCAAAGACAGTCGGCTAATCATAGTTTATTACATGCCAATCAGGGTTTATTGCAATTATGACTTAGTCGACTAGGACTCGACCCTGCTAGGGGCTTATCAGACCCGCCCTCTTCAAATCAGTCTTGTCCTCAAGGTTGAGCCTTCATGAACTCTAGGAAATTTATCTTCAGTTTTTCATAAGATTCGCATATAGCATCTTAAGCAGGCAAGTTGGTCCACTACACTAGCACTTCAGTAGAGGGGCCTCAACGGTGCATCACAATCTTGCGATCCAATATGGTTTTTGGTTGAACCTAGACCTCTCCATCAGTAGAGGTCGGGTAGATGGCTCTGGGCCGATTCATTTTCTCTAAGCTTTGGTTTGAGGTGGGACACGTGGAAGATCGGATGAATTTTGGAGTCTGAGGCAGATCCAATATGTAAGCCACAACTCCAATGCACTCCATAATTTTGTAAGGTCTGTAAAAGCGGAGAGACAGCTTCGTTGATGCTTGGGTCATGATTTATGTTAGCTTATAGGGCTGAAGGCAAAGAAAGATCCAATTTCCAACAGAAAACTCCCTTTCGCTCTTGCGTGTGTTAGCCTGCTGCTTCTTTTTTGCTTGGGCGGTCGAGAGGTTATCCTTCAATAGTTATAGAATTTTGTCCCTGTCAATCAATTCTTGGTCTACCTGATCTACTTTTGATGTGTCGGCTACATATTTAGGAATTATAAAGGGTGACCGACCATAAATAACTTCAAAAGGAGTACATTTTTTAGATAAATGATATGTCATATTATACCATCATTTGATCTAGGGAAGCCATCTTTTCCATTCTTTCAGCCTGTCACTAGTGAAACATCTAAGGTAATTCTCTAAGCATCTGTTCACCACTTCTATTTGGCTGTTAGTTTTAGGATGGTACATTGTGCTTATCTTGAATTTAGTACCCTACAATTAAAAAAGTTCTATCCAAAATTTGCCAGTGAAGATCCTGTCATGGTCACTTATAATAGATTGAGGCATCTCATGTAGCTTAACAATATTTTTCACAAAAATTCTAGTAATGTTGGCAGCGGTATTAGGATTTCTGATAGTGCAAAAGTGGGTGTATTTCATGAGGCGATCAACCATAACGAGAATGATACATTTTTCTTGTGATGTGGGTAGCCCTTCGATAAATTCCATAGAGATGTCGGTCTAAGCGGGGTATGAAATACGTAGTGGCTGTAATTTTCCCAGACTTACCATCGTTTCTCTCTTGTGTCGTTAACAAGTGTCACACCGCACTATAAATTAAGCAATGATCTTTTTCATCCCATTCCAATAAAATTTTTACCGAATCCTTTTGTAAATCAGAAGGAATCCAGAGTGTCCAGCCACTGGTGAAGAGTGCATATCCTATTTTGGTAGGAAGAGTTGAGCACCAACACTATTTGGCCCTTGTATCATAGGTCCTTTGAGTCCCAACTGTAGTGTGCTACTGATCCTGGTTCCTCCTCTAATTTTTTAATAATTTCTTGGGTCTCTGGGTATCTTTGCCACTCTTTCTTGATGTCTTCCAAGAGGTCAAAAATCAGAAGGGAGATGACTAAAATTTCAGCATGCTTAGGTAGGCGGGAGAGCACATTTGCAACCAAGTTTTCCTTCCCATTTTTAGAGACAATTTCATAATCGAAGCTAGGCAATTTTGTTACCCATTTTTGCTATTCGAGGGAGGAAATCTTCTGCTTTGTGGTCAGTTTTGATTTGGAAGCGTCGGTCGATCAAGTAGGGTCTCCATTTTATCACCATGTACACAATGGCTAGCATCTCCTTGTAGTAGATTGATTACTTTAGATGAGATGGGGAGAGAGCTTTGCTAGTGTAGGCTAGGGATCAATCATCTTATATTAGAACGACTCTAATTTTAGCTCCCGACACGTCAAATTCGATCACAAACACCTTGTCGAAGTTGGGTAGCATTATCACTAGTGTAGACGTCATCGCAGCCTTGAGGGCATCGAAGGCTGCTATTGCTTCATCCGACCACTAGAAGGCATCCTTTTTTAGCAATGATGTGAGAGGGCACTGATCTTGCCATAACTTTCACAAACTTGTGGTAGAAGCTGGTCAGCCCTAGAAATCCCCACAGCGCTTTAATTATTTTTGACAATAGCCAGCTTTGCATTACTTCAATCTTCGAGGGGTTTACCGCTACTCCTTCCTTCGAGATGATGTGCCTGAAGTACTACACCTTACTTTGCAAAAAGCTGCACTTTGATTGCTTGACAAAAAGGGTGTGTTCTCGGAGAATCGTCAAATAAGTCACAAATGTGAGAGGTGGCTTTTGAGGGAGGAGCTACAAATCAAGATGTCGTCGAAGAAGACCAGAACAAACTTATGGAGGTAAACCCAAAAAATGTCATTCATCAAGCTCTGAAAAGTGAAGGGGGCATTGGTTAGGCTGAAAGGCATTATTAGGAACTCATAGTGGTTGTTGTATGTCCGAAAAGTGGGTTCAATATATCTTCCTCGTGCACCTGAATCTGATGGTATCCAGATCATAAATCCAATTTAGTAAAAACTTATGCTCCTTTCAGTTTGTCGAGTAATTCATCTACTATAGAGATTGGGTATTTATCCTTGATGGTGATGCTGTTGAGGGCTTAGTAATCCACGCACATTCGCCATGTTTCGTCCTTCTTCATATGAGGAGCACTAGTGAAGAATAAGGGTTGACACTTGGTCGTATGATCCTTGTTTCCATCATCTCTTAGACAATTCTCTTGATCTCGACCTTCTGAAGATAAGGATATATGTACAATCGAACATTTGCTAGTGGTTTTCCTGGTAGAATCGGTATATGGTGATCATACAGCTGGATAAGGGGTAAATTTTTTGGTTCAGCAAAGATGTCTGAAAATTCAGTAAGCAAATAGGAGAGGTGTGGATCTTTGTTCATCATCAATTCTTCAATTTGCAGCCCTTGAAGTTGGATTAGGAAGCCGACATGTGATTTGCGTAGCACCCTCTCTATGTGTTACATCGAAATAGTTAAAACTTCGTCCCCATGTTTTCCTTGTAGGATCAATTGTTTCCTATGGCTGAAAAATTTCATAAGTAATTTAGAAAAATTTCAAGAAACATCACCTAGAGTAGACAACCACTCAATGCCGAGCACCATTTCATAATCGTCCAACAACAAAAGAAAGAAGTCCGCGGTGATCTCTTGGCCCTGCATGACTAGTTTCACCCACAGTGGCTGCAATTGAGGGTTTGACCATCTGCGACCTTTATGTCAAACCTACTATAATCTTTAATCTAGAGGGTTAGTCAGGTAGCAACCTTGCTGTCCATAAAATTATTGGTACTTTCGGCGTCAATACGAATAGTCATCCGTCGATGCTTGAGGAATCCATCGATCTTCATGGTTTGTAGGTTCGCATAGCTAGCTAGGGCATGTATTGTGTTGATGACCAGCTGTGGTTCTTCTTCTACATCTTCCTCCTTGGACTCAAGATCTACATCCTTGGGTTCTGGATCCTCAATCGGTTCAATCACCAAAGCCTTCCCTTCTTGCAGCGGTGCTCTCGACTCTGTAGTTCATCACAGTACAAACACAGCCCTTTTACAATCTTTGGCGGAGTTCTTCTCGAGTTAATTTCTTGGGCTAGAGGTTTGGTTGGTAGGAGGGGAGGTTGAAGGTTTGATGGTTACTGGTCGGTTTATGATCTTGGTCCTTTGGGTATCATTGTTCAGCCGTTCCTCTTGGATGTAGGCGAAGGAGATGGCCGCCATCAATATATATGGTTGTCGTGCTTTAACTTCACATTTGATCTCTAGCTTTAATCCTTCGATGAACATCCCTAGCAATTATTTTTCAGACTAATCACAAGTTTGGTTCGAAAGTCATTCAAACCTAGTTTAATAATCTTAGATGGTCGAGGTTTGACGAATCCTTGTGAG
Source organism: Ensete ventricosum (assembly GCA_029747655.1). Taxonomy (NCBI): domain Eukaryota; kingdom Viridiplantae; phylum Streptophyta; class Magnoliopsida; order Zingiberales; family Musaceae; genus Ensete; species Ensete ventricosum. Next base: position 17,219,630 of record JAQQAF010000006.1, read on the forward strand.
TTAGCGGTCCACATTCTCATACTCTGATGGTCCAATGTGGATCAGCAGCCCACTTTTGAATTGCCTCCACATAGGTACGCATGAGTATGCTCGAACTAGTTGTACCACTAGATCGCATCTCCCTCTAGGTGTATGGCGGCGATGTCGACTATGGATGCATCTGGAGTCTTGTGGAAGTGAAAATATCGTTCAACGGGTGAGATCCACCTAGTTCGGTCTCCAACTTCCCATCTAGGGAAGTCTACCCTCATGCGTAGGTACATGAAGTCCTGTGCTTGATCTCCCTTCTTTGATTGGTTCTCTTTATGATCTTAACTTTCTTCACACTGAGATCTCTTTGGGCTCTCTGATTGGCCCAACCTGAATTCTTCAAAGAGTGTGCGTAATCTATCCTTCACGCAGGCCTCGAAGGCTTTAAGTTTCATGTCAATTGCATCGTCTGAGGCTATCACATAAGATTATAGATTTGTCATGTTTAGGTTCTTTTGTTGACGAGTCAAGAGCATAGATCGACATATGGGGCTAGTGGCAACAAGAGAAGGAAAAAGGGTAGCAGCGGTAGCGATCTAGGGTTAGAAAGCTGTGGTATATGGCTACTATTGGGGTCGACTGTAGGGGGTGAGGACTATGACGATAGTGTTTTAGGGTTAGAGGGCTGCCTTAGGGTTGTTGGTTGTGGCAACAACAGGGGAGATGGTTCGATAGCAACAAGAGGTGAGTGCAGTAGATTATAACGAAGATGGCAACAATATAAATATGGCAACAATATTACGATGAAGATGACAACAATATACAGAGGTAACAGTAGCAATAATAGATGAAGATAGATGCATAGGTAGGCAACAAACAAAGTGCAACAGCCGGTAAGCCTTGGCTGGGATGATGCAAACCATCATCCCTCTCATCCCCCAACTGGCCCAACAAATAACGCTTCCTTGGCAAATGCCCTCGATGGCTTAGCTAAACCTTTTCGCTACCCCACCAGTTGTGTAGCAGCCCGAGATTGGCAACCCCCACTCACAAACTGAAAAATGCTCAAGTGCGCTAGGGCCAATGGCGGAGTGCCACATCCCTAGCTTCTAACCCACTACTCCGAGCGATATTGAACCGGACACCTTATCCTCAGACTCAGCAGACTCCCTCAGGACATAGTTGCGTGAGGTTACTTGATGTTTAGATGAGGTTCAGAGGGAGTTTCCCAAATCAAAGGAGGAGCTCGGAGAAGGCACCTTAGCAGGATCTCCCTTTTGTAGGAGATCCAGAACAAACTCATTCCCCTCAACTTTCACCTCCAAACGTTAGAGGTCTATGATGGCGGCTCGGACCTGGCGGAATATGTTGTAGCATTTTGAGTCCATATGGCCCTTTACGACACTTCTGACACCCTAATGTGTCGAGCATTTCCTACTACCCTCCGGGCCCCAACTCGGAGATGGTATAACCGACTAAAGCCATCCTCAGCCTCATCTTTTGATCAGCTCACGAAGGAGTTTGAGCTAAACTTTCTGGCTAGTGCACTACCCAAGCCGTCTATAGCCCTGCTCCTTGGGTTGAGTCAGAAGGATGACGAACCCCCTCTCCCAGTTCGTTGCTCGTTTTGCTGTTGAAATTCGAGGAGTGTCCAACACCCACCCCTTTTTAATCACAGAAGCATTCCTGAGAGGTATGTGACTATCCAAATTCTTCTGGCCATTGATCGAAAGGCTGACAATAATAGTTCCCGAGATGCTCCAATGGGCGAACTAGTATGTCCCATCGAAGCATTAGTGGCAGGAAAACAAGAAGACCACAAACGACCCTGTATGGAGCAATCCCGAGGACAATCCTCGGGACCACCAAGGAAGAAAATGGATCGACCCGAGTTGTCCCTACTGAGGTCCCCTCAAACTCCCATGAATTCGTCGTGAATGGAGATCTTCCTCCAGATTAGAGAGACGGTCTCCTCAAGGCGCCTAACCCGATGAAGTCTCTATGTGAGTGCCAAATAATTAGCAACTTCCTCTTTGGAGTGGTCTTCTTCATCTGAAGAGCTTGAATCATCCCAAGTGGCCAAAAGTACTTTCTTCTTATGTGTTGGCTTCTTCTTTAAATGAGGACATTCATTTTTGAAATGTCCCAGTTTTTTGCATTCATAACATATGACATTGTCCTTCTTTCGTTCCTTTTTATTTTTATAGTTTTTGTTCCTTTTAATAATTTTTTTAAAATTCCTTGATAATAATGTAATATCATGGTCCTCATCACTCGAGGTTTCACTCGAGGAGTCATTTGTTGTCCGAAGTGCTACATCCTTCCTATTCTTTGGAAGGGGTTCATCAAGCACATCATGAGCTTTACAGTTTAGTTCATATGTCATAAGAGAGCCAATGAGTTCTTCAAGAGGTAAGTTATTTAAATCTTTGGCCTCTTGAATAATAGTTACTTTAGGATCCCAATTTTTAGGTAAAGATCTTAAAATTTTACTCACAAGTTCAAAATTTGAAAAATATTTTCCAAGTGCTTTAAGGCCATTGACGATATCCGTGAAACAGATATACATGTCTCCAATGGACTTACTTAGTTTCTTTCAAAATAATTCATAGTTATGAACTAAAATGTTAATATTAGATTCTTTAATTCTACTAGTCCCCTCATGTGTGATTTCTAATATGTGCAAAATATCAAAAGCCGATTCACAAACAGAAACACAATTAAACTAATTCTTGTCAAGAGCACAAAATAAGGCATTCCTAGCCTTTGCATTCAAGGAAAAACTCTTCCTTTCCAAATCATTCTACTTGATTGAAAGATTTTTCAAATCCATTCTCAACAATATTCCATAAATCAAGATCCAAAGAGATAAGAAAAGTACACATCATTGTCTTCCAATATGTGTAATCTGTCCCATTAAACACGGGAGGACGTGAGATGAAATGTCTCACATTCATACCAAAACAAGCCATTTAATCAAGTAGGTGTTAATCCAATGAGTAACTACCTTGCTCTGATACTAATTGTTAGGATCAATTTGCACTAAGAGGGGGGGGGGGGGGGGTTTAATTAGTGCAAGAGTAGATTCTCGTTTTAACTTAAAATTTTTCGATTGAAGCAAGAAAAGAAAATTTTGAAACTTTTTATTCAAGTAAAGCAAGTAAATGATTCAAAGAAAATGCTAAGTTTCTTACTTAAAAATGACTCAAGAAGGAACAAGCAAATTCGGATAAAAAGATAAGCAACATCGTAAGTAAAGTGCTTGACTTGAAACTTTTCTTTCAAACATGAGTAAAAATCGGAAGCATCTATTGGTATTTAGTTCAAAATGATTAAGAACTCGACAATTGCAAGTAGTAAACGCAACAAGTAAAAACACTCACAATTATAGTGGTCTGGCACCAACCGACCTATGTCCACTCCCAAGTCCTTCTCCTTGAGGCACACCAGCGTCCATTATCGATCTTCTTTGGGTGAAGATCAAACCCTTACACTTGAGCTTACAAGAGAGACTTCAGGAATTTTTCTAACTCTAAGCTCTCTCCCTTCCCCTTTTCTTTTTCTTACAACTCACACATATTTTTTTCCGTAGAATGTAATCCCCAAAATTATTGTATGAAATATAAGAAAACTTGTGATATTTATAGGCCCCAAATGACTTTAGAAATTAGAGTCAAAATTCAAACATACTTAGAAAATTTGGGTACAAGCGGTTCAGCCGCAGGCTTGGGCGGGTCAACCGTCGAAAGTACATAGAATCCAGGGTATGGGTGGTTCAGCCACCCAGCCTAGGCGATTTAGCCACTGACAACTGCTCGAAATCTTGGTACGGGCATTTTACCTGCCCATCCTAGGCAATGCCGGTTGAACCACCGGTCGCCGGTGGTTCATCCACCGGGAGTCTTGGAAAAGTGACTCCCTTCACTTTTCCAATCCCAATTTGAACCATCAGTTGACCAATCCCCTAGTCAACTAATTGAGCTTGACCTGAGCTCAATCACACCTTATAATGGACCCGAATGCCTTATTGAGTTAAATCAAACTCAATTAGGACTCAATCCTTAACTATGACTCAATAATTACAACTCTTAGTGACCAACAAGCTAAACCAAGACCTAACTCTTGCCAATCTGGCAGTCTCCGACATTCTTGTGATGAGTCTTATGGTCTTCTTTCGGTAATCTCCCGGCGTGTTCCTAGCTAGCTTCCCAATCCCTTCAGTGAATCTCCTAGCAAACTCCTGACGAGGTCCCACTGCATCGTCTGAACCCCAACCCGATGCCCAAGCTTGATCTTGGCCCATAATCTAGATGTAACTCAATTGCTTTATCATAGTTAGACCTGCAATACTTTCGCTAACACACATGTTAGATTAAACATTCATCAATCGATTTCATCATCAAAATATGAGATTCAATAATCTTCCCCTTTTTGATGATGATAATCAATTGATGATGGGAGTTAATCCTAACTCCCCCTAAGTCCATGCCATAGTAAAGAAAACTTCAATTCAAGAGAACCATATACTCTTGAATTCAAGTATCATGAAGTAATTAATATTTTAAACAAATAATATTTCAAGGATTGCAATAAGATACTCATACCTCAACAAAAATTTACTTTTAAACTATCAAGTCATCAACACATCAAAGATTTTTATGAATTTTAGAAAGAATTATGCATCAATATCATGTGTCATCAATGTATATCATTAATATTATGTGTCACCAATGTATATCATTAATATCATGTGTTATCAATGTATATTTCTCTCCCTTTGTCATCAACAAAAAGGTGAAATATAGGGCTAAGGATTTTAAGGCACATGAGTCTTTCCTCCCCTTTTTAAAATATGATATAAGTCATAAATAATTTTCTTTCTCCTGTGAAAAAGAAAGAAAAGGAGTTGTAAAATATCATTAAACATAGCTCTCAATTTTATAGAGGTAAATTTCAAAAATAAGCTTAAAAACTTCAAGATATTCAAGGAGATTCAAAAGTCTAAGAGCTACTCATGTATTTAAAATCATATCATATAATTTTAAGTAAGCCTATCAAATAAGTCCGTAAAATAGTAAAACATCATGCAAATTTTCTCCCCTTTTTTTGAACAAGAACATGGAGAGAGTTTTCAAGATATTATCTCAAAGAAAATAACTTAATCTCATGAAATCAAGCAGTTCATATATTTTCATGATTTAGTATTCCAAGTCTCTTCTAAGAAAATCATATTGTTCTTCATTTAAGGGTTTTATAAAAATATCTGCTAATTGATGCCTAGTGTCAATAAATTTCAAGGAGATATCTTGATAATTTATATGATTCCTTATAAAATGAGGTCTAATGCCAATATGTTTGGTTCTCGAATGTTAAATAGGATTTTTGGTTAAACATATAGCACTTGTGTTATCACATTTTATGAGAATATTTTTTAATTTCATTTCATAATCTTTTATGTATTTTTTATCTAAATGACTTGGGCATAACATGCATTAGCTGCAATGTATTATGCTTCTGCAGTAGATAAATCTACTAAATTTTATTTCTTGGAAGTTCAAGAAACAAGTGCATGCCCTAAAAATTGACATGTCCCGGTGGTACTCTTTCTATCTATTCTACAACCACTAAAATCGACATCTGAATAAGCAATCAAGTCAAAGTTCTTTGATTTTAGATATCATAATCCTAGTTTTGAGGTTCCTTTTAAGTATCTAAAGATTTATTTAACTGCTTTGAAATGAGAGAGTTTAGGATTAGATTGAAACCTTCCACACAATCCAACACTAAACATGATATCCGGTCTAGTAGCAGTTAAATATAATAAACTTTCTATCATTCATCTATAAGTTTTTTGATCAAAGTTATCTCATTCATTGTCTAAGTCCAACTTTGTAGATGTGCTCATGGGAGTGTTTAATGCTTTAGCATTTTCCATTCTAAACCATTTTATTTTTATTAGTTTAACTAATAAAAATATCATTATTTAGTTGTTTTATTTGTAATCCCAAGAAGAATGTTAACTCACCCATTAGACCATTTCAAACTCTTGGCATATTTCTTTAGCCAAAGACTCACATAAATATTTATTTATAGATCCAAAAATGATATCATCAATATAAATTTGAATAACAAGAAGATTATTTTTAATATACTTAAAAAATAATGTGGTATCAACCTTGCCTTTAGAAAATTTATTTGAAATAAGAAAAGAACTAAGTCTTTCATACCAAGCCCGAGGAACTTATTTTAATCCATAATTAGCTTTTGTAAGTTTGAAAATATGATTATGGAGAAGATTATTTTTAAAATCAGGGGTTGTTCGATATACACTTCTTCGGAAATAAAACCAGTTAGAAAAAGTACTTTTAACATCCATTTGAAACAACTTAAAATTGTTTAAAAGATGAAAAGGCAAAGAACATCCTTATGGCTTCAAGTTTAGCCATGAGAGTGAAGGTTTCATCATAATCTTGGTTAAAACCTTTAGCTACTAAATCTAGCCTTGTTTCTAACCATGATACCATTTTCATCTTGCTTGTTTCTAAATACCCATTTAGCCATCAATCACTAAATCGTCATTAGATCTAGGAACAAACTCCCATACCTCATTTCTCTCAAATTAATTAAGCTTTTTATGTATTGCATTAGCCCAAGAATCATCTCTTAGGGCCTCGTTAATGCACTTTGGCTCGATTTGAGAAAGAAACACGATATTCACAAAAAAAAATCTAAAAGAGGACTAAGTTTGAACTCCTTTTGATGTTTCTCCTATTATAAGTTTCTTAGGATACTCATTCACGTACTTCCATTCCTTGGGTAAGGATTTAGAAGTAGATTTATCCAATTTATTTTTAGGAGTATTATCATTTAAATTCAAGTTACCAAGATCAACTTCATCATCAAAATCAATCTTCTTAAATTCAGAAAACTTATTAAAAATAACATGAATGGATTCTTCTATTATTAATATTCTTTTATTAAAAACATGATAAGTTTTTGAAATAGAAGAATAACATAGAAAAATACCTTTATTAGATTTTACATCAAATTTACCTAAAACATCATTTTTTATTTAAAATAAAATATTTACAATCAAATATTTTAAAATAAGAGATATTAGATTTTTTACCATTCCATAATTCATAAGGAGCTCTAGTGAGTAATGGTCTTACAAGAACCCTATTTAAAATATAGCATACCGTATTAACAGCTTCGACCCAAACATATTTTGATAGACTATGTTCATTCGACATTATTCTAGTCATTTCTTGTAAGCTCCTATTTTTTCTTTCTACTACTCCATTTTGTTGTGGATTTCGTGGAGTAGAGAAATTATGAATATACCCATTGGAATCACAAAACTTTTGAAAATCATTATTTTGGAATTCTCCCCCATTGTTACTTCGTATTGAAGAAATCATAATCCTTTTTTATTTTGAACAATTTTATAAAATTTTATAAAATATTTAAACATATCAATTTTATGTGCCAAGAAATAGGTCTAAGTATATCTACTAAAATCATCCACTATAACAAATGCATATTTACTACCACCTAAACTTGTAATGTCAATTGGTCCAAATAAATTCATATGGATCAATTGAAGTGGTCTATATGTGCTTATTTGATTTTTCAACCTAAAGCTACTTTTTATTTATTTTTCTAATTGATAAGTATCACATACTTTGTCTTTGATAAACTTAAGATTAGGTAAGTCTCTTACTAGTTTCTTGGTAGAAATTTGGTTTAAAAGTTTCATACTAGCATAACCTAGTCCTTTATGCCAAATTCAAGAATCATCATTCAAAGCCAAAAAATAAGTTTCATCACAAATTTTTTAATGTCTATGGTGTATACATTATTGTTTCTTAAGACAATCAAAGATTTGTTTTTATGTGGCAATTAAATTATACAAGTATTAGGTTAAAATTTAACCACATATCCTTTATCACATAATTGACTAATACTAAGTAAATTATGTTTCAAGCAATCAACTAACAACACATCTTCAATTAAGAGATTTGATGTGTTACCTATTGTTCCTTTTCTAATAATTTTACCTTTATTATTGTCTCCGAAGGTAACAACTACTTCACTTAAGCTAGTGAGCTTAGAAAAATAAGATGGATCTCTGGTCAAGTGCCTTGAGCATCCACTATCAAGATACCATTTGGTGCTCCTAGCTTTAGTTTAGAGACAAACCTACAAGAAAGATATTTTTGGTTTAGGTACCCATTTTACATTGAGTCCTTCATAAAGAACTTTATCTTTCTTTTCTAATTATTTTTTATTATATAAAATTCCCTTGGAAACCCAAACTAGTTGATGTGGATTATATTTTCTAAATATGCATTTGTTTGCCTCATGTCCTAATTTTCCATAAAAATTACACTTGATTCTTGGTGGTAAATTTAAGGTTGGTCATTTAACAAACATTTTTTGTTAAAATTTACCGATGAAGTCTATACCATTTCTTCTATTAATATGACCCTTATTCGCAAGGATCATATTTAGGAATTTGTTCCCAATTTTAAAATTTTCTAATGTTGTCTTAAGCATGATATTCTTTCTTTAACATTATCTAGCATATCACATTTAGAACATGGTTTATGTGATACTAATGAATCATACATTTCATCAAAGTCTACTAACTAACAATTCATGATTATTCTTAAGCAACTTAAAAGATTTGCTAAGTTTTCTAAACTCATCAAAGAAATCATAAAATATATTTAATAATTCTAAAAAAGAAATACTTAGAGACTCACTAACCTCATCTTTGATCGCCATTAGAGCATAATTAATAACTTCCTCTTTGGAGTGGTCTTCTTTATTTGAAGAGCTTGAATCGTCCCAAGTGGCCGAAAGTACTTTCTTCTTGTGTGTTGGCTTCTTCTTCAAATGAGGACATTCGTTTTTGAAATGTCCCAGTTTTTTTACATTCATAACATATGACATTGTCCTTCTTTGGTTTCTTTTGTTTTTATAGTTTTTGTTCCTTTTAATAATTTTTTTTAAATTTTCTTGATAATAATATAATATTATGGTCCTCATCACTTGAGGTTTTACTCAAGAAGTCATTTGTTGTCCGAAGTGCTACATCCTTCCTATTCTTTGGAAGGGGTTTATCAAGCTCATCATGAGCTTTACAATTTAGTTCATATGTCATAAGAGAGTCAATGAGTTCTTCAAGAGGTAAGTTATTTAAATCTTTGGCCTCTTGAATATCAGTTACTTTAGGATCCCAACTTTTAGGTAAAGATCTTAAAATTTTACTCACAAGTTTAAAATTCAAAAAATATTTTCCAAGTACTTTAAGGCCATTGACGACATCCGTGAAATGGGTGTACATGTCTCCATTGGACTCACTTGGTTTCATTCAAAATAATTCATAGTTATGAACTAAAATGTTAATCTTAGATTCTTTTACTCTACTAGTCCCCTCGTGTGTGATTTCTAATGTATGCCAAATATCAAAAGCGGATTCACAAACAGAAATACGATTAAACTCATTCTTGTCAAGAGCACAAAACAAGCCATTCCTAGCCTTTGCATTCAAGGAAAAACTCTTACTTTCTAAATCATTCTACTCATTCATTGGATTGAAAGATTTTTCAAATCCATTCTCAACAATATTCCATAAATCAAGGTACAAAGAGATAAGAAAAATATGTATCCTTATCTTTTAATATGTGTAATTCATCCCATTAAACATGGGAGGATGTGAGATGAAATATCCCTCATTCATGCCAAAACAAGCCATTTACTCAAGTGGGTGTTAATCTAATGAGTAGACCTTGCTCTGATACTAATTGTTAGGATCAATTTGCACTGAGAGGGTGGGGGGGGGGGGGTGAATTAATGCAACAGTATATTCTTGTTTTAACTTAAAATTTTTTGATTGAAGCAAGAAAAGAAAAATCTGAAACTTCTCGTTAAGTAAAGCAAGTGAATGATTCAAAGAAAATACTAAGTTTCTTACTTAAATATGACTCAAGAAAGAATAAGCAAATCAGAATAAAAAGATAAGTAACGTCGTAAGTTAAGTGCTTGACTTGAAACTTTTATTTTAAAGAGTGAGTAAAAATCAGAAGCATCTATTTGTATTTAGTTCAAAATGATTATAAACTCGACAATTGCAAGTAGTAAATGCAATAAGTAAAAACACTAACAATTATAGTGGTTCGGCACCAACCGGTCTACATCCACTCCCGAGTTCCTCCTTGAGGCACACTGGTATCCACTACCGATCTTCTTTGGGTGAAGACCAAACTCTTATATTTGAGCTTACAAGGGAGACTTCAAGAATTTTTCTAATTCTAAGCTCTCTCCTTTCTCATTTTCTTTTTCTTACAATTCACATATAATTTTTTTCACAGAATGTAATCCCCAAAATTATTGTATGAAATGCAAGAAAACTTGGGGTATTTATAGGTCCCAAATGACTTCAGAAATTGGAGCCAAAATTTAAACATACCCAAAAAAATCTGAGTATGGGTGATTCAGCCACAGGCCTAGGTGGGTCAACCGCCGAAAGTACCCAGAATCCAGGGTACGGGTGGTTCAACCACCCAGCCTGAGCGGTTCAATCGCTAACAGCCACCCGAAATCCTGATACGGGCGATTTACCCACCCTTCTTGGGCAATTCAACAGCCTGAAAACCCTGGCAGTGTTGGTTGAACCACTGCTCACTGGCGGTTCATCTATCGGGAATCCTGGAAAAATGATTCCCTTCACTTTTCCAATCCCGATTTGAACCATTAGTTGACCAATCCTTGGGTCAACTAATTGAACTCGACATGAGCTCAATCATACCCCATAGTGGACCCGATTACCTTATTAAGTTGATTTGAATTTCTTCCAAATCAAACTTAATTAGGACTCAATCCCTAACTATGACTCAATGATTACAACTCTTAATGACCAACAAACTAAACCAAGACCTAACTCCCGCCAATCCGACAGCCTCCGCCATTCTTGCGGTGAGACTTACGGTCTTATTCCGATAATCTCCTAGCGTGTTCCTAGCGAGCTTCCCGATCTCTTTGACAAATCTCCTAGCGAACTCCCGACGAGGTCCCACTACATCGTCCGAACCCCAGTCTGATGCCCAAGCTTGATTTTGGCCCATCATCTGGCTATAACTCAATTGCTCTATCGTAGTTAGACCCACAATACTTCATTTAATATACATGTTAGATTAAAGACTCATCAATTGATTTCATCATCAAAATCTGAGATTCAACATGGCCATGACATCGAAGAGTTCTTCTATGATTTGAAAAATCAAATAGAAGAGCTTATCTGTAGAGGGCATTTCGGGCGCTACATCAAAAGACCGTGTAAACCTTCTTCTCACCCGCAAGGCCCAGTAGTGAAGCAAATTGATGTTATTGTTAGTGGCCTAACCTCTAGAGGGGATAGCTCTTCCGGATGGAAAGCCTATGCCCGGGCCATAGTAGAAAAGCATACAAGACAAAATGACAAATCTGAGATCACTTTCCAGTCGGGAGAAGTGGAGTACCTGACCATGATGATGCCTTGGCCATAATTCATCTTCTCCATCCAGATATGGAATACAGGGACATACGATCTACCTAGGTAAAATCAATCTCTCATACATCATGATTTTTCGATTTTACATTTTTTCTCGCGACCCCAATCTTTGTACGACGATTTGATCTGCGAGGGAAATCAATTTTATGTTTTGATTTTCGTTGCGCATGTGATGCACCCGCTGAGGTTTCCCTTGGGGGTTCTCCTTGCAACAGGATTATCCCCTATCGCCGTAGCTTGTTCCTTCCTGTAAGGACTCCGGGCCCCCAACCCGTCGTCACCGAAACTTTCTTAGTGCCATAGGCCTCTCAGGCTACAGTGCTCTTGGATACCTTCCACACCCCTATCTTCGGTTTCTTCTTAGGATGGGTATCCCCGCTTCAGGAAGACACACCTTGGGAACCTTCGTCGGTTCCTCCCGGGTTGGCAGCAGAGCAGTGCGAGTAGTAGTAGGCACACAGAGCAGTCCCCTCAGGTCCTTGAGGTTCACAGTATCTGTAGCATAACAAATAGTAAAATAGCACTGGGATAGATAAGTCATGAAGGAGGGAACAAGGACGAGAGTTATCCGTACCCTGAGGGGTTGGGATGAGGCCCGCCTCAATCCGCTAGATCTCAGTCGTACTCCTAATGGCCCGAGATGAAGACAATATACCACTTGGCCTCTCAACTAGCTCTGACTCTTCATCATACTTAAAAGGATGAACATAATTTATTGTTCGAACAGACCACTCAAAGCTAACAAACTCCGTGACAAAGCATGACATCGAAGAAGTGAACCAAAGGCCCCTCTCATCTCAGCCAATCAAGCTCCCAAGTTATGCTACTCAGCCAGGCAAATACCCTAGTTGTGTTGCTCAGCTAGTCAAGTGCCTAAGTTGTATTGCTTAGTCAATTATGTGCCCGAGCTGTGTTGCTCGGCCAGTCAAATGCTTGAGTAGTGTGGCTCAGCCAGTCAAGTGCCCGAGTTGTGCTGCTTGGCCAGCAAGTGCTTAAGTAGTGTGGCTCAGCCAGTCAAGTGCCCAAGTTGTATTACCCGGCAAGACAAGTGCTCAAGTTGTGTTGCTCAGCCAGTTAAGTGCCCAAGTTGTGTTGCTTTGCCAATCAAGTGCATGAGTAGTTTGGATTAGCCAATCATGTGCCTTAGTTGTGCTACTCGGCCAGGCAAGTGCCCAAGTTGTGTGGCTCGACCAGTCAAGTGCCCAAGTTGTGTGGCTCAGCCAGTCAAGTGCCCGAGTTGTGTGGCTTGAGTTGTGTTGCTCGGCCAGTCAAGTGCCCGGGTAGCATCGTTCGACCAGTCAACTGCCCGAGTTGTGTTGCTCGACCAGGCAAGTGCCCCAGTTGTGTTGCTTGGCCAGTTAAGTGCCCGAGTTGTGTTGCTCTGCCAATCAAGTGCTCAAGTAGCATTGCTTGATCAATCAAGTGCCCGAGTTGTGTTGCTCGACTAATCAAGTGCTCGAGTAGTGTGGCTTAACTAGTCAAGTGCTTGAGTTGTATTGCTTGGCCAGTCAAGTGCTCGAGTAGTGTGGCTCAGCTAGTCAAGTGCCCGAGTTGTGCTGCTTGGCTAGGCAAGTGTTCAAGTTGTGTGGCTCGGCCAATAAAGTGCCCAAGTTATGTTACTAGGCCAAGCAAATGCCCGAGTTATTTTGCTCGACCAGTTAAGTGCCCGAGTTGTGTTGCTCGGCCAGTCAAGTACCTGAGTAGTATAGCTCAGCCAGTAAAGTGCTCGAGTTATGTTGCTCGGCCAAGCAAGTGCTCGAGTTTTGTTGCTCGACCAATTAAGTGCCTGAATTATGTTGCTCAGCCAGTCAAGTACCCGAGTAGCATCGCTCGATCAGTCAAGTGCCTGAGTTATGTTGCTTGGTCAGCCAAGTGCTTGAGTCATGTTGCTCAGCCGATCGAGTGCCTGAGTTGCATTGCTCGACCAGTCAAGTACTCAGGTTACATTACTCGACCAGTCAGGTGCTCAGAACATACCACTCAGTCAATCGAACACCTCGATCATTTCTCACTCAATTACAAACCCAAGCCTCTCCTGGACAACTAGAGAACCTACCGCAAAGGAACCCACAAGGTTGCAAACCTAATTAAAGAAGATATCGAAGCCCGACCTAGAACCCCTCTCCAAGGAACCCTATGTACATCTCTTCAGGAGGGAAGAGAATGATAGGACAATTTATGAATTTGCCCCTGTGGTTATGCATCCTAAGCCACATCGGCTTTCCAAGCCTTATAGACCACCTGAGATCACGCGAGATGGTGTCAACTTCCCAAGCCGTATGAGCTGCCTAAGATCGTGAGAGACGACGCTGCACCAGTAGCAGCACATGGTACAATGTTGAGCAAGATGCCCCTCACCTCACAGAGTATATGACCGAGCCAACTGAGGAAGTGGCGACTAGTAAAGAGGCTACGTATGAACGACCCTGTGTAAAAGGTATAAAAGCCAACCTTTGGGCCAGGGCTGGGGTCTGACTTCTGGTACTCAAAGTCCCCTCATCCACTCTATATACTAACTCAATCATCAGAGGGGCCACGTCGGGCATACACCCCTCGACTTAGACCTTTGTGCAGGAGCAAGCCCGAGGGAGAAAGAAAAGCTTGCCACTAAGCAACGGACCAATCAAAATCATGCATCACTCCTCGACGACCCACATGGACGACCTTGCGCACTCGGACTAAACTGAGCTGTGCTAACACCACGATATAAGATTCACCATCAACATCAATACCAGATCTGTTGGAGTGGAGAAGGTGAGGGTCTCCACAACATGGTAGACAAGTAACGCTGATCTTATTATTGGGCAACTTCCTGATAGGAAATATTTTGACACCACCCACGTGACGATAGCTGGCAACCATCCCAGAGTTGACATAGAGCACGCGCATAGTATGGGTCCAGAGGAAGCGTGACGGACCTAACGGGCAATGCATGGCCAATTCTCCAATGCCCAGGGCCATACAAGCAATGCCACATGATGGGGAACTGGATGGGTCAGGTCACCCGACCGCACGAAGCATTGACGACCATTAAAGGCCTGCATACCACTGAGCTACTATGATAAGTATAAGCATCGATCCCTTAGTCATTGGAGGGGATCGGATCTGAGACGACCAAAACACCACTTACTAACTTAATCATCAGAGGGATCGAGTCAGGAATTTCCCTCCCGACATTGATCTATTGTGCAGGATCATGCTGTGGATAAAGTTGAAGAAACCCTACCTCGAGTTGACTATGAGGGCACGAAAGAAGCATGAGATACAACCTCCTAACTGACCTCGTTCATCCACCCTCATCGCCCTAGAAATCTCTATGGACAACCTCACGTCTTTGGGATAAGACCAAGTTATACCAATCCATAAAGCTACTCAACACTTAGATGAGTGCATCTGAAAGCTAAACACTCAAAGATGGCACAGAACAGTCACTGCATTTGATTTTGTTTCAACTCGATTGGAGTTAGGTCACAATCTAATAGTCTAGAATATGTGATCGTGAAGTGTGTGTAGAACATTTTGGATGCATTTGGACTTTTCTATTCATCAAAGTTTCACACTAAGTATATTCTTCTATCATTTTGTAGGTCAAGTTAAATAGCATATATATATATATATATATATATATATCCACACCAACTTGGTCTATTGTGCAACAGGTCGAGACAAATGTCCAGAGATCACATGAAGCATATTCACAATTCATGTAAAGTCTGTATGGTGATACAACCATGTCAGTTGCTTTCAATTACTTTCAGTTCATATGAAGTCTTAACTATTTGTTCTACAAACATTCAATACATTTGTTGTGAGATTTTGGTGCAAAGAGTCAGCATGGCCTGGTCCCTATCGAGTGTGTAAACTCATTCATGTCAGTTGGGGGCGGGGCATCCAGTTCAGGTTGGTTCAGCATCCCGGGTGTCTACACCTCGGGTTGGCTCCTCCAAGCTCCGCCTGGGTTGGCGTCTACTAAGAGAGACCTGCACGAAGGTCACATTAGGATGGGGGTACCTGACATGACCCCTCTGACGTTTAAGTCAGTATCTCAACCTCCCTCTAGAGAATATTAGTGAGTGTTTATGAGAGCTAGTCAAAGAGAAGAAACTTTATGCTCGTCGGGAGGAGACTTTATGCTCACCAGGCAGAGGGTCGGCCTTACCTCCGCTGACACCCCGTGTGAAGTCGCCATGTACGGTGAGTCAGTCGGCGTAGACGTATGGCGCGAAGGTGTGGCACACCACGCGACATTAATGGCGCATGGCAGAGGTTCGACTGATGTGCCGTTTGGCCGGCTCCACCTCAGATGACATGGCTACGGAGCTGGCTCAGGCCTATCATTCTTTCCCTCCACACAAACCCCCACCCCCCCGAAGGGGGGCTTCTTGGAGCATGTTGTCAGCTGCGGGGAAGGCCCCTGTTGATTCCCGGAGGCTCGAGTCGATGCTCGATTGATTCTTGCAATCACCTTTAGGGAGTTCTTTAGAGGGGCTTGTTCAGTGATGTGGCCGAGACGCATAGTGCGAATAAACTGGCTGTGATACATAGCTTGGGCGAGGAATGTTGAACTAGTCGAGATGCACCACTCCGACAAAGACTGCTAGATCAGACGAGATATACTGCTCGGGCAAGAACTAGTGGACTGACTGAGGTACGCAACTTGGGTAAAGAACTGATGGACTAGCTGAGATACACCACTCGGTAAAAGAACTGATGCACTGGCCAAGATACCTAACTCGGGCAAAGAACTGATGGACTGGCCGAGATACATAAGTCGGGCAAAGAACTGTTGAACTGGCCGAGATAGGCAACTTGGGCAAAGTACTATTGGATTAGTCGAGATACAAAACTCGGGCAAAGAACTGATAGACTGGCCAAGATACATAACTCGGGCAAAGAATTGTTGGACTAGCCGAGATGCTTAACTCGGGCAAAGATTTGCTAGACTGGCCAAGATACATAACTCGGGTAAAGGACTATTGGATTGGTCGAGATACACAACTCAGGCAAAGGACTACTGGACTGGCTGAGATATACAACTCAGGCAAAGAACACTGGATTGGCCAAGATACATAACTCGGGCAAAGAACTGATGGACTGGCCGAGATACACAACTCAGGCAAAGAACTACTAGATTGGCCAAGATACATAACTTGGGTGAAGGATTACTGGACTGGCTGAGATACATAACTCGGATGAAGGACTATTAGGCTGATCGAGATATACAACTTGGGCAAAGAACTAATGGACTGGCCGAGATACACAACTCGGGCAAAGAACTATTGATTGTCCGCGCGTGGTTTGCACATGGCCAACGCATGGGGCGGTTGGTCAACGCTCATGCCAGTCACCGTGGGCACGTGATGCGCACAAATCATATCATTGCTGATTTGGCTTCTGAGGTGGTGCACAAATGTGGGCCTTACGTAGCACCCCCGTTACTCTATTGTGAGCCGCAATAAATATGGTTCACGTATTTCCCAAGAGAAATCATTTCGCCGCCTTGGAGAGATGAAACATCCCTTGTTGAAGCGAGGCTTCCCCTTATAAGCCTCTCTGCAAAGAGGGTGAAGGGTCACTTCCATTTTCGAAGTTTTTCCTCTTGCTCTTCGGGCCTCCTTGTCTCGGTCACCTAAGATCACCTGTCTTCAGTCGTATTTGTCTGATAAGGTCGGAATGGCCTCCTCCCCTTTTCCTACTTCGGGCTTCTCTTCTACCCTTCCTCTTTGTTGGTTTCCCCGCCTCGAGCAAGGGATCGTCGCAATAGCGGCTCTGAGAGTGGTCAGTCTGAGCCTTGTAGCTCGTCCTCAGGTGTAATGACCCGAATAGACATTAAGGCCTTCCTGGCTTTGGAGGTGATGAAGTCATGTTACGGCTTTGACTCGACACTTACCGTCGAGTCCTTGGTCATGATCCAGAAGCGCTATAGCATTCCAGACGAGTATGGTTTACATGCTTCCTTCCTCGGGCAACGCACATATGATGCGTACCCCGGGGGGTTCAGCATCTCTATTGATGCCTTGGATGTCAGATTAAGGTTTCCCCTTCATCCCGTAGTGGGGGAGTCTCTTAGTCAATGGAGAATCCCTCCTAGTCAGATAGTGCCAAACTTCTAGCATTATCTGATTACATTCCTTGGTGAATGCCGACGGTCGGGAATAATCTCAACTTGAGATCTATTCCTATCTTGCTTTTGTCTGTGCAAGGGCCAGGGCAATTATTATTTGACCGCTTGGGCCGATTTTAGGGTCGGCGGCACTCCTTCCAACAACAAAGGTTGGAAGGCACAATTTTTGTTCATAAGTCGTCGTCAGGGTTGGGATTTCAGCCTCGAATGGTCGGCCTATCCCATAAGTAATGTGCCCTTGTACTTGACCGAGGAGGGATCCGTCTTGGTCGGGTGGCTGAAGGATATTTTGTCCTCTTCTTGGACGATAAAAAATTTGATCGAGCTGTGGTTGATTGAGGCTGGCCTCAGTCCGACTACCCCTCTTTCATTGCCTATGCTCTAGTACCTGATTTGTTTTAACTTGTTGTTCTGGTTGTAGAGATAATGAACCTCGACTTGATTCGTAGCGCGACGAAGTCCGGGGGATGCCCCGGGTTAGCTTCACGGGCTCCTACGCCCATCGCTCCCATCATCCAATTGTCATCGGATGTTGAGGAAGTCAGGGTCGAGGTGGTTGCCAAGGAAGGTGTCGGGCTCTCGAGAAAGCGGCCTGCCATTGGCGGAGCTCATCTCAGAAGAAGATGAAGGTCTCAAACCACCACAAGTCCCGACAAGAAGGAGAGGGCTCCAAATCTTGCCCTTCGAAGGGCAAGGAGCAGGGCGGGCCTGCTGGCGAGACTCAAGCTCCTCGACCCCATCGCCCGAGGTCAGTGAAGAAGCTCGACCAGATTTCTGCTGGCGAGGGGGATGTAGGTTATCATACCTTGCGGATGACAGATCTACCATTGAGCGATCCCGATGTGCCGTTGGAGGCTCAGTGGCCCAATTTGAAGCAAGGGACGAAGGTTTGGGTGGACGGGGCGGCTTCGAGGGAATACGATCGGGGTGTGCTGATTCCCCGATTAGCCGCCGATCTCTATTCTTGATCATCCGAGTTACTGATCGATCGGGCGCTGAAGTCCATGGTGTTGGTAAGCATTCTTCCAAATTCCTCCGGGTTCTTCCCTGCACTTCATGCTCCTTATTGGTCGTTATTGATTTACCTTATAATTATAGACAACATTACTGCATGGCGCTGGTTGACCGCATCCATGATGCAGGGTAGGTCATCAGCATCATGACAACAAATTCGAGGGCCTGAAGAGGGGAATTGTTGACCTCCGGGCCGGGTCGGGTCCTGAAGCAGTGGTGAGGGCCTAGCAGCGAGCCTCGGAAGTGCAGGCCCTCATCGACCATCTGAAGGATAACTCGAGGAAGCAGATCAACGTCAGGCATCACTATAGATGGAGAGGAAGAACTACCGTCTCAACCTGTCAGATGCTCGAGAGCAGTTGAAAGAAGTCCGGACTGAGCACTGAGCCTTGGAAGACGAGCTGCTGAAGCTGACTGGGGCCTTGGAAAAGCTGAGGTTCAAGCTTCCTGCTGAGACCATCGCCGAGTACAAGTCGGTGGGGTTCGAGATGGGCTTGGTGCGAAAAGGCCAAGTCTCCTACGAGTATGGCTATCATGTCACCCTGGCTTGGTTCAAGGCCTAATACCCCGACCTTGAAATCTAGGAGGTACAAGAATGTGCCAATGGAGGTTGACAACCCTTTGACGACTCCCTTCCGTCGCCCGAGGAATAGAAATGTTGTAATTTTTTGTTTTTGTTGTCGGGGCCCTTTTTGGTGTGTCAGGTCTCCATATGTCATTCGGACCCTCGGACCAAGCATGTACTTGAACTTTTATGAATGAAAACAACTCTCTTTTGCTCAACTGTTTGCATTTATACATAGAACTTTCGTAAGTTCGATATGTGTCATGTCCTCGGCAATTATTTTCCTTCCTTCGTGACTAGGGCATAAGTTCTTTCTCTGATTGTGCTCTCTACTCGGTAGGGGCCTTCCTAGTTCGGGTCCAGCTAGCCCCAAGACTGAGTGGGGTCACTAACCTCGACCTTCCGGAGCACAAGGTCACCTACTTCAATTCGACGAGGATGTACCCTTCGGTTATAAAGTCTTGATATGACTTTCTTATATGCGAGAGCTCATAGATGTGCCTCAGCTCTTCGCTCCTTGAGGAAGTCAAGATTCTCCCTCAGCTGGTCGGATGAGGAGGATTCCTCGTAAGACTCGACTCAAAGAGTTGTGTAGACCACCTCGGGGGGAAGGATCGTTTGTATCCCGAAGGCAAGGCTGAATGGTGATTCCCCAGTCAGGGTCTTCAGAGTCATCCAAAATGCCCATATGATGCTTAGGAGCTTGTCCACCCACGCCCCGAGTGCCTCGGTGACCTTTCTCTTCAGTCCTTCAAGGATGGCCCGATTTGTAACTTGGGTAAGTCCGTTGGCTTGGGGGTGTGCGACCGAGCTGAATCTTAGCCGGATCTCGTAGTTTTGGCAGAATGTTCTGAACTTGGATTTTCTGAATTGGGTCTCGTTGTCGGTAATTATGACCCTCGGGATGTCGAACCTTGTGATATTGTATTTTTTCAGATGAACCCTTTGACTTGATTCTCGGTTATGGATGCAAGAGGTTCAGCTTTGACCATTTGGTAAAATAGTTGACTCCGACTATCAGAAATCTTCGATATCCCGAAGTTGGGGGGAAGGGCCGAGTAGGTCCATTCCCCATTGAGCAAATGACCAGGCATAGTCTGAGGTGGACAATGGCACCGCCGATTGATATTGGATTCTGGCGTGTTTCTAGCACTACTCGTAATTTTGTACATAAGCTCGGGCATCTCGATGCATGATCGACCAGTAATACCCTTGCTTGAGTGTCTTGTGGGCTAGGGTTCAAGTGCCGATGTGTTCACTGCAGATTCCTTCATGCACCTCGGCTAGTCTGATTTGAGCCTCGGTTGAGCGCAAACATCAGAGTAGCGGTTGGTTGAACCCTTGTCGGTACAGTAGACCATTGATGACGCAGTACCATGGGCCTGTTCTTCTCACCCATCGAGCAGCACTTTAGTCCTTGGGTAGCCAACCATTGTCCTCGAACATCTCCTCAACCTAATCGAGCTCCACGTCGGTCACAACCACCTCGATTGAATTTATGGAAGGTTTTAGGATTTTGGCAATCCACGTCGGGCATTCATCCAACCTGCGCGTAGGCTAGTCTTGCTAGCACGTCGGCTTATGTGTTGTCTGACCGAGGTATCTTCATGACGATGAAGCAGCTGAAATTGACTAATGTGATGTCGTACCTCGGTAAGGTACTTCGCCATAGACTCCTCCCGAGCCTCGAACTCCTCGTTGACTTGGCCGACGATGAGCTGGGAGTCGATGAAGACTTCAATGTCTTCCACATGCAACTTGTCAGAAAGCTTCAGGCCGAGCAGCAATGCCTCGTACTCAGCTTCATTGTTAGTGGCCTTGAACTCAAGTCGAAGGGCATGCTCGTAAACTTGGTCGGTAGGGCCCCTAAGGATGCCCAGCTCCTCCAAGTTCCATGTTGGCTGATCCATCCACGTACAACGTCCATCTCGAGCTTTGTCGTGGGTGTTTTTGGCTCGTCGATTCTGATATGAAAGCAGCCAGGGCTTGGGCTTTTATTGCTATCCTCGAGACATAGTCCAGATCGAACTCCCCGAGCTCGACCTACCATTTAAGCATCCGACCT
The DNA here is from genome assembly GCA_029747655.1 of Ensete ventricosum. Lineage (NCBI taxonomy): Eukaryota > Viridiplantae > Streptophyta > Magnoliopsida > Zingiberales > Musaceae > Ensete > Ensete ventricosum. The sequence goes on from JAQQAF010000006.1 coordinate 17,240,925, forward strand.
ACAACATCAAACTTTGAAAGTGTTTGGCGCAAGGGTTGGTTAGTGATCATCTGATGGGATGGGCTTGGAAGTATGGTCTCAACTTCCTTGATGCTAGGACCAGCGCCAAAGCGAGCCTCTCGATCAGTGGGTATCATTCCTCGGGGCCACTTAGGACGTGGTTGTAGTAGTACATTGGCTTATGTCCATCTTTGGTGAGCCTTACCAGGACCAAGCTGACTGCAGCCTTCAAGGCTGCCAAATAGATCCCAAGGGTCTCTCCGGAAGTAGTCGATGTGAGCCGGGGTAGCCAGGCAAGGTGCACCTTCAATTGTTGGAGTGCCTCTTCGCACTGGGGCGTCCACTAGAAATCTTTTGCTTGCCTCTAGGCCTGGAAGAAGGGGAAGCTTTTATCATCAACTCGGGAAATGAACCGACTCAGCGTTGCCAATCTCCCAATGAGTCAATGAATGTCATTCACTATATGGGGGGATTGCATCTGTAGAATGGCTTCCACCTTGTCGGGATTCCCGTTGATCCCTCTTTAGTGGATGACGAACCCGAGAAACTTCTCGGACCTGACATCGAAGACGCACTTGGTAGGGTTAAGCCGCATCTTGTACTGTCGTAACATTTGGAACGTCTCGGCTAACTCCGTGAGATGAGTTGTAGCTTTTCGACTTTTGACTATCATGTCATCGACATAGACTTCTATGTTTTTCCCGATCTGGTTTGCAAATAACCGATTGACCATCCTCTGGTAAGTTACCCCGATATTCTTCAGTCCGAACAACATGGCCTTGTAACAGTATGCACCATGGTGAGTGATGAAGGTCGTGCTTTCTTGATCTTCTAGTGTCATTTGAATTTGATTGTAGCCCGAGAAGACATCCATGAACGAGAGTAGCTCATATCCTAAGGTTGCATCGACTAGTTGATCGATCCTCGGGAGAGGGTAACAATCATTCGGGTAGGCCTGATTGAGACTGGTATAATCAATGCACATCCACTAGTGATAGGACTCCAACAAGGTTGAGTCCTAATCTCCCTAGAAGTAGTCAATAAAACCCCGCTAGATTATAATAAAGCCACTCCTATCTTATAAAGGAGTATAGCTAGGGTTTAGATTAGCCCTTAGGACTTAGTGGTCGTCGCCCCCTTACTGGATTGGTTGGCCAGAGTTTCCCCCTACTTAGGTCAGCTATAGGGCCAACCTAGTCGCCCCTTGTTCGTATTAAGGCAGGTTGGCTATAGGAGGGGCAAAGGGATAATTTTACCTAGGTAAGCACCCCCTTAGGCTAGGGTTTTGATCCCTATATAATGATGTAGCCGCCCCCTCTCTTGAATCAAGTAATTATCAATTTTATTTCAGCCTTGTGCCGAATCTAGGAGGGAGGAAGCCCTACAGCGTTCTAAGTGTTTATCCCCCTCAAGGATCAAAATCTATAGAGCTTCATCTGGGGTTCTATCATCTGATATCAGAGCAACAATCTTGTTGCCCCTGTAGCCATCTCAACTGCCTCCACCTTCCCAAGCAATTCCCACAATTGCTACGACATGCGCCTCCACCTTCCACCTCAGCAGCAGATCAAATCAGTCTGTCGCTGCCTCCTGCGTTTGATCTAAAATTCTGGTATACTTTTATCATCTATGCCTCTTCAATACTGCAAGATTTTTTACTTTATACGTTGAAGATTTTTCCTAAATTTTATCCGCTGTAAATTTTGTTCGTCACAAATGTTATCATCGTTGCAAAGGTGAAACACTGCAGAAATTTTTAGCCGATAGTTGCTTCTTGAAACTAAACTTTTAATCATCCTTTTTGGTTGACACTTTTATACAATTTCATGGATCTAGACTTATAGCACTGTGATTCTTTATTGCACAGTACTGAAATTTTACAATGCAAAATCTGCCTTCCGTCTATTGGCCTCTTGAAACGAAACTTTTGCTCATCCTTTTTAGCTGAAATTTTTACACAATCCTTAAGATCAAGTTGGCTTTCATCTGAATTTAGTTTCATGAAAAAACTCCTTTTGGAACTAGTTTTTTTGTGCAATCTTTAACCATCACACAGTTCTGGAATTTTACGATGAAGGAATCTGCCTTTCGTCTTTTGCCCTATTTCCCTACTGTTATGCTGCCAAAATTTTGTCAAACTTTTTGCTGGTATTAACAACATCTAAACCAAGGGTTTCTATATAATTTTCTTAAACTTTCCTCTGGAATTTACATCGAGAAGTCATCATTTCTCTGATGTAAAACTGGTTCAGCAAGACAACACATTGCAGCACTTCTTTTCACCAAATTCTATTAGATTTGAATGTTATTTTTTGTGGGATTTTAGACTCTCTTTTCCTCATCTCCAAACTCTACCATCCTCACCAAAAACCCTTCCAAATATTACCCTAAACCGAATCCAAACAGCCCCCAAATCAGCCACCCAAATCAGCCTACTTCCTTATCGATCCACTTACTTTTTTAGCCAACTTTCCTTACCGAGACACCTACCTTTGCTGTCATCTATCCCAGATCTAAAATCTATTTTTCTAACCTTCATCTACTGCTATCACAGCCCTAAAACCACACCAATTTGTAGTCTAAAATCTATAAAATCGTAGCCCCAATTCTGCCCTAAACCGTAGCCTACTTCCATCCAAATTGATTAACCTTCCAACCGACCACCCCCTTCTCCAAAATTCCCATGCCACTAACCCGACAATAGAAAAAAGATCTCAATATTATAGATCTAGAGGCATATACTATGGCATCAGAGGATGCTATCAATGCAAAGCTTGAAGCCTTTGGAAACCGCATGGAAGAGAAGATGCGATCCCTTTTCGCTAAATTCAGCATTGGCCGACTATCGAACCCGAGGAAATCACAACACGGAGAAACTTCAGATCGGCAAGATGATCCTCAAGAACATGGCCAGATCACCTCCAATCTCAATAATCCATGCATAAAGATTGACTTCCCTAGATGGGAAGAAGGAGACCCGATCAGGTGGATCTCATGCGCGGAGTGCTATTTTCGGTTCTACCAAAAAGTCAACGCCACATGGGTGGAGATTGCTACCATCCACCTCGAGGGAGATACTATTTAGTGGTTTAATTAGTTTAAGTACACCCATAGAGGACTCTCTTGGCAGCGATTCAAGGAGGGACTACTAGACCGCATCAGACCAACCGATTTTAACAACATCGATGGACAATTGGCAAAGACTCGTCAAACCTCTACAATACAAGTATACCAAACAAGGTTTGAGTATTTATCTAACCAAACTGATAATTGGTCTGAGAAACAACTTTTAGGTACTTTTATCGAGGGCCTAAAGCCAGAGATCCGAGGAGAAGTAAAGGCGTGATAACCATACACTCTTATGGCGGTGATTTCCTTCGCATGTATCCAGGAAGAACAATCGAACCACGAGGTACGAAAGACAAGGGTCGGTCCTCGACCAGCCATGCCAAGGCCTACTGCCCCCTCTACTGCCATCCAAGCTCTTGCACTAAAAAAATTGACAAGAGACGAGCTTCGCAAATGATTGGCCAAGGAGTTGTGTTGGCATTGTGACGAACCGTGGAGCAGCGAACATCACTGCAAAAAGGGCCGGCTCCTCGTGATTGAACCAGCGGAGGATAAGGATAATGAAACATCTGAAGAAGCTCTTGAACCTAAAGAAGAAGCCATAGAGGAAGAGTCCCAACCGGCCAACTACGTAATGCATGCACTAACCGGCTATTCCAACCCGTAGATGATGAAAGTTGGAGGACTTCTAAAACATCAACTCATCGACAGGGATAGCACCAATAACTTCCTCAACAGTAAGGTTGCTACATGTTTGGTACTTTAAATCGAATGTTGCAATAAGTTTGACGTAAAGGTCGTTGAAGGCCGAATATTTAATTACGACCGACGGTGCCCACGGGTAAAACTACTCCTCCAAGACTAAGAAATGGTAGATGATTTCTTCCTCCTACCCATCAATTATTATGAAGTCATACTCAGGATCGAATGGCTACAACACTAGGTGATATCTCCTGAAATTTTTCTAAATTAATCATGAAATTTTATTGCAAAGGGAGACAGGTCATGTTATGAGACAAGCGCGGGAGCCAAATTTCCACCGTTCGGTCGCAACAAATAGAGAAAGTTTTGCACAAAGCACATGGTAGATTCTTGATGCATATTCAGCAACCATCTATGGGGAAAAATGTATAAAACTCAGATCCTAAGCTTGCCCTTTGCCTGAATGAATTCGCGGATGTTTTCTTGGAGCCATGCGGGCTGCCCCCTAACCGGTCGCATGACCATTGCATTCCTATTTTGTCAAGCAAACCTCTAGCAAATTTGTGATCATACCACTATCTTCACTTGAAGAAGGATGAGATCGAGAACATTGTTAAAGAGATGCTTGACACCGGGGTGATTCGACCGAGCTGCAGCCCTTACTCCTCACCAGTGTTGCTAGTGCGCAAGAAAGATAGTACATAGCGGATGTGCATTGACTACCGAGCTCTAAACGCCATCACCGTCAAGGATAAATATCATATCTCATTCGTAGATGAACTCTTGGATGAATTAAAAGGAGCCCGAGTCCTCACTAAATTGGATCTCCGATCCGGATACCATCAGATTCGAGTATGCACTGAAGATATTCTGAAAACTACATTCTGCACGCATAACGACCATTATGAGTTTCTGGTAATGTCTTTCGGACTTACAAATGCTCCTTCTAATTTCCAAAGCCTAATGAATGACATCTTCAAGAGTTTTCTATGCAAGTTCGTAATAGTATTCTTTGATGATATTCTCATTTATAGCTTTACACTTGATATACATTTTCAGCGCTTATGAATTGTTTTAACGATTCTTCGGAAGAATACTTCTTATGTTAAACAGTCAAAGTGCAGCTTCTTACAGCGTAAATTGAAGTATCTTGGGCACATTATATTAGAGGACGGAGAGCGGTGGACCCGACAAAGATCGAGGTAATGCAAGGATGACTGAGACCTACAAACGTACAATCATTACGCGGTTTCCTTGGACTTATGGGCTACTACCAAAATTTTGTGAAAGATTATAACAAGATTAGTGCCTTGCTCATGTCCATACTGAAGAAAGACTCCTTCTTGTGGTCAGATAAAGCCTCCACAGCCTTCGAACGACTCAAGGCAGCCATGACGTTGACGTTGGTCCTAGCGTTGCCCGATTTCGGCCGCACTTTGGTCATTGAGGCTGATGCGTCAGGAGTTGGAATTTGGGCTATTCTTATGCAAGATGGTCTATGGTACGAAAGAAGAGTTAAACTAGAAGAATTGCAATCCATGCTCACGCCAGATTGGACTCTCATCATCCTGAACCATACCAGAGGGCAGTCACCATTCTATAAGAAAGATTGGCTATCACTAAAGACTAACCATATGGCAGCCCATGCAAGGAAGAAACTTCCCCCTGACAAACGCCGGAGCAGCGAAAAGTTCCTGAGAAAGATCAAGTCCTCCTTCATCTCCAGTTTCACTAGTATGAAATTCAAACCTCAAGAAAGTGGTCTCCCTATTTCTTTAGGCATTGCAAAATTGGGGATCATATTGGGGCCCCAACCTGAAGATCAGATCCGTGCACCATATCAAAATTACAGTTGATCCTCCAAGTATCCCATCTCGAATGAAAATTTAAAGATGACGACTCAGCTCAAGTTCTTCCAACTGACACTCAAGCTGATAAGGAGCTGAAGACCTGGTTCCCTGAGTTCATGGAACTTCAGCCTTGAGGACAAGGCTGATTTTAAGCGGGCGGGTTTGATAGACTCCAGCAAGGTTGAGTCCTAATCTCCCTAGAAGTAGTCAATAAAACCATGCTAGATTGTAATAAAGTCACTCATATCTTATAAAGGAGTATGGCTAGGGTTTAGCCCTTAGGGCTTAGTGGTTGTCGCCCCCTTACTGGGTTGGTTGGCCAGAGTTTCCCCCTGCTTAGGTCAGCTATAGAGTACCTAGTTGCCCCATGTTCCTATTAAGGTGGGTTGGCTATAAGAGGGGCAAAGAGATAATTTTACTTAGGCAAGCATCCCCTTAGGCTAGGGTTTTGATCCCTATATAATGATGTAGCCGCTCCCTCTCTTGATTCAAGCAATTATTAATTTTATTTCAGTCTTGTGCCGAATCTAGGAGGGAGGAAGCCCTACAGCGTTCTAAGGGTTGATCCCCCTCAAGGATCAAAATCTATAGAGCTCCATCTGGGGTTCTATCAGCCAGCTTCCATTAGATTTTTTGACTAATATAACATTGGACAACCAAGTCAGATATTTGACTTCCATGATGAACTCTGCGTCCAACAAGTGGGTGACCTCATCTTCGATGGCTCTTTGTCTATCAGGAGCAAACTTCCTTGGTCATTGTTCCATTGGTCGAGTGTCAGGCTCTACATTGAGACGATGTTGGGCTACTTCGGGGCTAATGTCAGGCATGTCTTTCGGGGACCAAGTGAAGATGTCGGCATTCTTGCAGAGGAATTCCACTAGCTAGACATGTTGCTCCTCCGAGAGTGCCAAGCTGACCTTGATGGTTCTATCAGGGTTCTTGGGGTCGAGGGGGGCCTTGATCACTTTCTTTGTCGGTTCGGGCTTCAGCACTGTCTTGTTTGTGTCTCGGGGGTTGATGATAGAGCCGAGGTTTTAAACTTTTTAGGCAGCATTGTCACTATCAAGTAACACTGCGTTGACTCCCAAGGATCGCCTTTTACTTCTCCGACTCCAGCTCTGGTCAAGAACTTCATGGCTCGGTGGTATGTTGAGACAACCACCCCGAGCTTGTTGAGCATTGGTTGACCGATAATGGCATTATATGCCGAGGGGAATCCGACCACGATGAACGACACCATCAATGTCTTCGACCTCGGCTCCTCTCTAATGGTGACCGAGAGGGTCATCGTCTCGATAGGGGAGATGGAGTCTCCCGTGAACCCTGTCTGTGTTGATGTTACGGGGAGGAGGTCATTGTTAATTAGCCCTAGTTTTTGAAAAGCATCAAAATATAAAATATCGGCTGAACTTCCCATGTCAACCATGATTCTTTTGACTCGGGAGTTGGCGACTCGGGCCAAGATCACTAGGGCGTCATGGTGGTCCGGGTACACCCCATTCCCTGACCCAAAGGTGATCTCGAGGTCGTGGACGCTCCTCAATCTTTTCTCCACTGCGGACCATGCATAAGCTTTTCGGGCTGAGGAACTGTTGCCTTCAGATGCTGGGTCATCAACCATGATATCTATCTATTTCTCAATTGGTCCTTTTGGCCAGGGTGAAGGTTCCCTGCCTCATCGGCGATTCTCATTGGGAGGTATTTGTTGGTCTAGGACATACCGGTGGAGGTGCCCTTGTCGAATAAGGTCTTCAATTTGATTTTTCAAGTCATGACAATTTTATGTATCATGTCCATAATCCTGATGGAAATGACAATACCTTCTCTTATCGTATCCTCCAGTCTCTGTCCTGATCAGGTTGGGGGGCTGAGGAGCCCATTGTTTTGGATTTGGAGGAAAACCTCTATCCGAGTCAAGTTGAGTAGGATTGGCGGTGCCCTAGATGGGGGCAGTTTTAGCCTGTCTCCTCTCCTTTTGAGGGTTCCCGTGGGTTGTCCTTGGGATTGCTCGGTCCGAGGTCATTTTTGATCATCCCATTTTTTGGCGACAAGTGTCTCGGCAACTATCTACTGGTTTGCTTGTTGCAACATCTTGGGCATCGTTGACGGTGGTTATTCAATCAATGACCAAAAAAATCGAGAAGGCTCGAGCCCCATCAGGAATGCCTGAATCGCTAGTGAGGTGTGGGCATTCCTCGGACCTCGGCTGCAAATCATCCGATGAACTAGGCGAGGGGCTCGTCACTTCCCTACATCAGGCCGAGAAGCCACGCAACTATTGGTCTCGGACGGGAGTTTGCTAGGAAGTTGAGTTTGAATTCCTTCACGAAAGAGTTGAAGGAGGAAATAGATGATGGCTTGAGTCGGTTGTACCACATCCGGGCTGGGCCTCTTAGAGTAGTCGGGAAGGCTCAGCACATTAGAGAGTCCGAGGTATCATCGAGGGCCATCTGGGCCCGAAAGGCTGCAACATGCTTTGATGGATCCGAGCTACCACTATAAGACTCCAGCAATGGCAATCGGAGATTGGTCGAGACTGATTTGTCCTGTATTTCAGGGATAAATTGAGATCCGTCCTTGGAACTCTCATCAACTTTCTCCTTTGACTTGACGAACTCCCTTTGGACCTCGTCGAGCCTTTGGTTGACCTGGCACAGTTGTTCCCTTATCGAGTCGGTTGAGTCCGAGGAGATGATGTCTAGCTCGGAAGGCACATGCACAATGTCCCAGGAATGGCTTATCGGTCATGTTGCCAAGGTGTTCAGATTTTTCGACATGACCTTGGTCGAGGGACGACGCGGTCCCTCATTGTCGGGTTGCTCCCCTCGAACTGGTAGCGATTGGGGCATCCCTTGTTGCGGTGCTTGCCGAGGAATGCCCGCTGTTGGGATGCCAACGTCTACATCAATCGGGGGATGTATGGGATGATGGTTTGCATCATCCCAACCAATGCTTGAACCTGGTGGGTGAGGCCAAGAAAAGCCTCGATGGATACAATAGGTGGCCCAAGGTTCGCAGTTGGGGAGAGAATCTCGGGTCATTAAGTAACCTCTAGTAGCGGTTCAGCGTAGGCACCGACGCGCTTGTTTCCTCTATCGGGTGGAGCGGGTTCGGTCTCCCAATCTGCATAGTTGGTAGGGGGATGTGGGCTTGACCACCAAGGTGCTCTAGACTCGGATTGCTTGACGGGCGCTCTTGTGACATCAACCCTCCTAGTGCCAAAAAGTGTTGTGGGATTTTGTGCCATAGCTGAGGAGTCATCACGACCTGGTCCCTGCCTAGTGCGCAAGCTCGTTCACGTCAGTCGGGGGCGGGGGCATCCGATTTAGGTTGGTTCAACATCTTGGGTGTCTGCACCTCTGGTTGGCTCCTTTGAGCTCCGCTCGGGTCGACGTCTGCTGAGAGAGACCAGCACGAAGGTCTCACTAGGATGGGGGTACCCGACGTGACCCCTCCGACGTTCAAGTCAGTATCCTGACCTTCCTATGGAGGATATTAGTGAGTGTTTTTTGAGAGCTAGTCATAGAGAAGCCCCCCAACTGGAGGGTCAATCATACGCTCCAAGTGGAGGATTGACCGTACACTCGGCCTTACCTCCACCGACACCCTGGTGGACGGTGAGTCACCGTGTACGGTGAGTCAATCAACGTAGAGGTATGACGTGAAGGTACGATACACCTCGCGACATTAATGGCGTACGACGGAGGTTAGATTGACACATCATCCGATTTGCTCCACCTCGGATGCTGATGTGGCTACGAAGCTGGCACATGTCTTGATGGATTGAGATAACCCATTATCTGCCCCATCAATATTATAAGAAGAAATGATCATCTCAATAGAAAACGACGAGAGCATACTATCAACAAATTTGCAATCATCCTTTACACATAAACATGACTTCTTATAAAAAGATAACAATGACATGAAATCCCATTAACTATAATTTTATCCTATTAAATTATTGAATCCTATCGATTAATATCCAATCAATTAAATCTATCACTCGGCATGTGGAAATAAAAATTTAAAAAAATATATTTAAATGAAATTTCGACGTACACGCTAATAAATTTAGATACGCTATAATTTTTAATCAGATATTAATTAAAATAATAATAAATAAAAAGAGACGACAAAACATGTGTAACGCTACCGCTCCGTACCTCCTGTGACGACCTTTTCTCAAACAAAGATTCCAACAAATGACAAGAAAAATAAAGTGAAATTACGACATAAATTTCGACAAAGCACAAAGCAAGACGACAACGGCAACATCATCTCTTCCGCCTCATCTCAACCTCATGTTCAACGGCAGCAGGGACATCATCTCCTCCTCCCAAAGGCATGTCTTCTACAGGTCCCTAATCTCTCTCCCCCTCTCTCGTCGATCCCTTGGTATCTTCCCTCAGAAAATGAGGGTTTTGCCTCCTCCCGCAGCTGCGGGCGGTGCGGCTACGCCCTGAACCTGAGCTCCTCCAATCTCAACACGGCCGGCATCGGGGCGGAGTACAGGAGGGCCATCAGGAAGGGCGTGGTGTCCTTCCTCGCCATCGACGAGACCCGGTTCACGCAAGCGGACGAGCTCCGCTGCCTGCCCTACTTCCGCTCCCGCCGCTCCTGGGGCCTCCTCCGCCGCCGCACCCGCCTGCTCTGCGGCGGCTGCGGCTGCCTCATCGGCGTCGCCTACCGCGGCGACGCTGTTTCGTCCGACGACAACTCCCCGCCGCCTCCAGCTTCCGGAAGTACAATATCAGGATCGGCACGCTGCAGCCCTCCGACGACAACGAGTCAGCTGCGCCCCTTTTCGCGTGACCAATCAATTTGGTTCTCGGATTGATCACCAAAATCTAGCCTTTGAAAACAGAGACAGAGAAGGGATTAGGGTTACATAGTTGCTAAAATAATGGAATCAATCATGTTGGTGGCGATCTGACATATGATTCATTAATTTTGTTTGGTTGTCATATGTTGAATAGATCATACTCATGTTAACATGGTTTATGTTAATCCAAAGTTTCTTGTGCTTGATTTGGTTATAACCCAATTGATATGTGTCTCGGATTCATGATCAAAATTTGACGTGGAAGCAAAAGATGGAGCGTTCAAACCGGTCCGATACTTCGTCAATTTTAAATCGAACCGATTTAGGCGGTTTGATCATCGTATTTGGTTTCTAATTGTTCATGATTTTTTTTTTAAAAATATTTTTATTTTTATGTTTTAAAATGTTTTTATTAAAATTTTAAAAATCGATTATTCAAACCGAAATTATTTTTATATTCCGAAAAATAAAAAATATTTATATTCCGAAAATATAAAAATCTAAAGACTGAAATCATCAGTTCAACAATCGGAATCGTGGATTCCAAAACCGAGATTACGTTTGGAATTAGGAGTTAGGGATTATTTTTTGAGTTTCTCACCATCTAACAAGAATAAATTGGAATATAATCGTTCTCATTAACTTTCTTTTTTTATTATCATTAAATTTCTTTTATAATCCAAACTTTTATTTAATAAGCATTGTCATTAAAAATCGTATTCATTATTGAACATTACATAATGAAGAAAAATATTTTTGATAGTAAAACATCTATATAAATAAGTTATGATCCTTAGGCTCAATAACAGTTTAATTTTCTAAATATCAAAATATTAAGAAAAATTATTGTCAAAATTATCCTATTTAATTTTAGTACTGGTAATTTTTTATTTATGTTTCTATTTTTAATATTTTAGAAACACATTTAGGTCATTAAATTATCTTACATTTGGTGTAAAAGCCAAAATTAACCTCTGTCATGAAGTAATTTAGAATTTTTTATTATTTTTATACCATGAATATGATTTGATTTAGGTTTCTCGTATGAAACTTTTTATACTTTTTGGTGTTGAAAATCATAAGGATATAAGATTTTTAGTATTTTTAGTGAAATAAAATATTTATTTTGATAAAATACTCATATTTTGTATAAATATAATGTTATATTTATATTAATTCATGATTATGAGTTGATTTTATATATTCAAAATTAATTAAAATTAAATATAATAAATAAAATAAGGATCACATAATGAATTAATCATAATATTATGATTGATTATGCCTAATATAATAATAATTATCCCATGATCTTTTATTATATTTATATATTTAATCATGATAAAAGATCATATTATTTTCATAATTTACCTATATGAATTATGAATTGGTAATAGTTTTATCATAAAGATTATTTTAATATATTTAAATTAAAAATTTAGCTTATAGATAACTTTTTTGACATATTTTACCTTGGTAAAACATGTAAATTAGACTATTAAGCTTCAAATTTACAAAATCATTTTAGGTTTTATGTAGTTTCTTAATATATTAATTTTTGTAATATCTGATGTGACATTCTTGAACTTATGAGTGAACTATAGGATATAGAATGAAATAATTCTCTTCGTGGATGGATATTGATTATGCTATTAGGAATGACCACCTGCAGTCATTAATACCAGCACTCCAATTGAGATCACGCTATATGTGCGATGGAAGCGATTCAATCGACATATCATGATTTTATCAAGACTAAGATAACTGTTGATATACGTGACTTTATTGACCAGCATGAGAATGTTTGAGACTTGCTGCAAGCTATCGGTGAGCAGTTCGTCACTTTGAAAAAATGCACTAGCAAACATCCTAATAATGAAATTCTTATTCCTCATACTCATCAACGTAAAAAGGTGTGTGCGAGCATATAATGCAAATTTGAGATTTTACGGCTCAACTTAAGAAACTCGAGGTTGATATGTCAGAATTCTTGCGGGTGCACTACATTTTGAATAACCTTCCATAACAGCATGGACGTTTTAAAATTTTATACAATACATAAAGATAAATGGTCAATCAATGAATTAGTGACCATAGGTGTTCAAGAATAAGAGAGGCTAGTGATGTTGCTGGGGGAGAGTGCATTGCTGGTAATCACTTGCTCGAAGAAATAAATTGATAAAACTGACAAAAATCAAACCAATTAAAAAGCTAATAAGTAGGAAAAAGATAAAATACCACCTCAAGCCGATATCAATAAAGAAGTACAGTGTTTCTTTTGTAAAAAGAAGGGACATATGCCGATATCAATAAAGAAGTAAAGTGTTTCTTTTGTAAAAAGAAGGGACATATGAAGAAAGAATGCACGAGATTCCAATAATAACTTAAAAATAAATGTAAAGCAATCTTATTTGTGTGTTTTGAATCTAATATTGTTAATGTTAATATTAACACATAATGGATTGACTCTAGATTAATAATTTATTTTTTAAACTCTTTACTGGTTATGCAAAACCGAAGGATGCTAATGAGAAGTGAGCAAAACATCTTATAAGCAATAAGATGGGCTCACATGTGGAACTTGCATTTTTACTTTAAGTAATGACTTTGTTTTAGAATCAGAAGGAATATTTGTTTTAGAAGTAGTGGAACTGATATTTTGTATGATGGTTATTATCGTATTTTCTTATAAAATGATGACACTCATAGTTCAATGCATATTTACACTAGAACAAAAAGATATAATATTAATCATGACTTATCTATTTTATGTCATTGGAGATTAGTTAATGATGGGTATTTAGTACTCTAATTTTATTGATTTTAAGACTCATGATAACTTTATTAAGGGAAAACAAACCAATAAGTCTAAGAAAGATGCTAATAGGAGTTCAGACATATTAAAAATTATTTATACTGATATATATTATCCATACATGAATGCACATAGTCATAAATATTTTATCTCCTTGATAGATGATTACTCATGATATATGTATATTTTATCTCCTTTATAGTCATAAATACTTTATCTCCTTTATCTGATGCCTTTAAAGTCTTAATGCTGAAGTTGAGAACCAATATAGTAAGCAAAATTAAATTGTGAGATCAGATAGAGGTGCAGAATATTATGATAGATATATTGAGAATAGATAAGCATATAGTGTTGGGCAAATAGTCTATTATTCAGACTATAGTGGGATTTAATAAAGCCCACAACATTATCCTTTTTCTTTTAACCTAAATCATAACTCTTTTAACCTAGATTTGATGGCTAGGATTAAAAAAAGAGGGCAACGACAGCTGTGACATAGTTGAGAAAAAAGAAGAAGTAGTGGTAGTTGAGGGCAAATAAATAAGAAAAGAAAAAAATGGAAGAAGACGAGGACAACACAAAAACTATTCTCCATCATCTAATTAGTGTTCTCACCTCAGATTATATCAGTTTTATAGTGGATTCCTACTATGATCATTTAGGGAGATTTTGGATATTATGCATGGCGACATAATCCTTATATTCCTGTCATTCTCTTGTGATTGTTGCTTAGGTTTTGGGCAAGAGTCTTTAAGATTTACACATTCATTATTTTTATAGTAGATTTTCTCTGGCTTGCCTTGTGATTTTTACCCTTCGAGGTGGACAAATTTTCCACTTTAAATCTTAGTATTTTATTTAATTGTGATTTCTTTTTTATTATACTATGTGTTACGGTCTACTAGTATTTATTTGTATATAAATTTCTTTTTATCCCATCAACTGGTATTAAAGCATATTTCGATAGTATTTAATTTTTTCTATTCAAACATGGAGGCTGATAATGTTTCTTGCTTAATTAGCTTGAACGAAAATAATTGGATGATATAGAAACCAAGAATCGAAGATCTCTTATATTGCAAGAATTTGTATAGACCTTTGTAAGGGGATAATGCAAAACCCATAACTATCATAAATGATGAGTGAAAGAGGTAAGACCGAAAAATGATCAGATTCATTTAATAATAGCTCGATGAAAAGTGTCTTTCACTATGTTTCTACTGAAAGTTATACATACTCTCTTTGGAAAAGTTGAAAGGTCTCTATGAAAGAAAAACGACTGGTAACAAAGCTTTCTTGATCAGAAAACTTATGAACCTGAAATATAAAGAGGGCACTTTTATTACTGAGTATTTAAATAAAATATAGAGTATTACTAGCCAGTTATCCTCTATGAAAATATCTCTTGATGATGAGTTACAGATGTTGTTACTTCTCAATTCATTATCATAAAGTTTGGAGACACTAGTGGTTTCCCTTAGTAATTCTGTACCAAATGGTATTGTCATAATGAGCCGAATAACAAGCAGTTTATTGAACGAGGAGTTAAGGGAAAAGAATTCAGCAACATTTTATATTGATTCACATACACTTATTTTAGAGAATGAAGGTCAAAGTCGAAGGATAGCAGTGGTTCACACATGTGTAGAAGCAAGTCAAGATCAAAAAAAAATATTGCTTGCTATTGTGGTGAGAAAGGACATTACAAAAATCGATGCAAACAACCTAAGAAGAGTAAGAAAAAAGGGAAAGAAGTGGAGCATACAAAGTAAAAAAAAACACCACAACTATAGTATAGGGTGGTGATTATTTGATTTTATCTACTTCTGATAATTTTTTTTATTATGTGTCAGGATCTCGAGTGGGTAATTGACACATGTGCTTCTTATCATGCTGTACCATGAAGGGAGTTCTCTACTTCCTATAGGTTTGAAAATTTTGGTGTTATCAAGATGGACAACTATGGCACGACAAACATCATCGGTATGGGTGATATCTACAAAATGACCAACCTTGGTTGCAAGTTGGTGCTTAAGGATGTGAGACATGTGGTTGACTTAAGGCTGAATTTAATTTTAGTTGGAAGGCTATAGATGATGAACTTTAGTGCTAGATTTCTCAAAAGACAATGAAAGCTCAGTAAGGGTTCTCTTGTTGTAGCTAGTGGGAACAAATTTCACTCTTTGTAAAGATTGTAGGCTAAAGCTTGTGGTGAGCAGTTAAATGCTATAGAGAAAGAATTCAGCATAGAGTTGTAGCATAGGCGACTAGTGTTGGGCAGATAGCCCAGATTCAGCCCATAATGGGTTTTAGTGAAGCCCACAGCCCAGAACATCACTTATATTAACCTAAAACCTAGATTAGGCGGCTAGGGTTGAGATTAAGAGAGCAGCGGCGGCTGGAAACGTGGGAGAGAGAAAGCAAACTACAGATTGACAGTAGAGGCCAGAAAACAAGAGATCCAGAAAAGGGAAGAAGACAAGGGCAGAAAAAGACTATTCTCAATCATTCAAATCTCATGTTAGATCAGTTTGCAGTGGATTCTTACTGTGATCTCTTGGGAGAGTTTTGGATATTGTGCTTAGGATTATAGTCCTTGTATCCCTGAGATTCTCTTGTGGCTATTGCTTTGGGCTTGGGCAAGAAGCCTGAGATCTGTATATTCATTATTTTGATAGTGGATTTTCTCTAGCTTGTCCCGTGGTTTTTACCCTTCAGTTGAAGGGGTTTTCCACGTAAATCTTGGTGTTCGTCTGATTATGATTTCTGTTTTATTCCGCTGTGTGACGGTCTGCTAGTATTTGTTCGTATACAAAGTTGATTCTTGTTTTATTCCCATCAACTGGTATCAGAGCAGAGTTTTGGTGGTATTTAATCTTTTGTATCTAAACATGGAGACCAGTAATATTTCTCGCATGGTTAGTTTAAATGGAAACAATTGGATGATATGGAAACCAAGAATGGAAGATCTCTTGTATTGCAAAGATTTATATGGACCTTTGCAAGGAGATAGTGCAAAGCCCACATCTATGACAGATGATGAGTGGAAGAGGTTAGATCGAAAAACAGTTGGTTTTATTCGACAATGGCTAGATGATAGTGTCTTTCACCATGTTTCTACTGAATGTTCTGCATACTCTCTTTGGAAAAAGTTAGAAGGTCTTTATGAAAGAAAAACGGCTGGCAACAAAGCTTTTCTGATTAGAAAACTTGTGAACTTGAAATATAAAGAGGGTACTTCTATTCCTGAGCATTTAAATGAAATGCAGAGTATTACTAACCAGTTATCCTCTATAAAAATGTCTCTTGATGATGAGTTGCAGGCATTGTTACTTCTCAGTTCTTTGCCAGAAAGTTGGGAGACACTGGTGGTTTCCCTCAGTAATTCGGCACCAGATGGTATTGTCACCATGAGTCAAGTAACAAGCAGTTTGTTGAATGAGGAGTTAAGGAGAAAGAATTCAGCAACTTCTCAGATTGATTCACAAGCACTTGTCTCAGAGAACAGAGGAAGGTCAAAGTCAAAGGATAGAAGTTGTTCACGTGTGGGTAGAAGCAAGTCAAGGTCAAGGAAAGATATTGTTTGCTACAATTGTGGTGAGAAAGGACATTACAAGAATCAGTGCAAGCAACCTAAGAAGAACAAGAAGAAGGGGAAAGAAGTAGAGCATACAGAGTCAAAAGAGAATATCACAGCTACAGTACAAGGGGGTGATTATTTGATTTTGTCTACTTCTGATGATATTTTTTCTTGTGTGTGTCAGGATCTCGAGTGGATAATTGACACAGGTGCTTCTTATCATGCTACACCACGGAGGGAGTTCTTTGCTACTTACAGGTCTGGAAATTTTGGTATTGTCAAGATGGGCAACTATGGCACAACAAACATCATTGGCATGGGAGATATCCATATAAAGACCAACCTTGGTTGCAAGTTGGTACTTAAGGATGTGAGGCATGTGGTTGACTTAAGACTGAATTTAATTTCAGTTGGAAGGCTGGACGATGAAGACTTTGATGTCAGATTTCATAGAGGGCAGTGGAAGCTCAGTAAGGGTTCTCTTATTGTAGCTAATGGGAAGAAATGTCATACATTATACAGATTGCAGGCTAAAGCTTGTGGTGAGCAGTTGAATGCTACAGAGAAAGACTCCAGCATGGAGTTGTGGCATAGGCGACTAGGACACATGAGCGAGAAGGGGCTGCAAGAACTTTCCAAAAGAGATGTATTGCCATCCCTCGGAGGTACACGTTTGAACCCTTGTATTGATTGTTTGACTGGTAAACAACATAGAGTTTCCTTTGTTAGTCCTGCCTTATCTAGAAAAAAGCATGCCTTGGACCGTGTCTATACAGATGTGTGTGGTCCTTTGATGACAAAAACTCCTAGTGGATCTGTTAATGTTCCTAGTATAAGTGGTGCACTTTATTTTGTTACTTTTATAGATGACTTTTCCAGGAAAGTTTGGCCCTATGCTTTGAAGACTAAAGATCAGGTTATTAATGTCTTCAAAGAGTTTCATGCCAGAGTTGAAAGGGAGACAGAAAGACAATTGAAATGTATAAGATCAGATAATGGTGGTGAGTACACAGGATTGTTTAATGATTATTGCAGGTCACATGGCATCCAGCATGAGTTGACAGTCCCTGGTACGCCTCAGCATAATGCAATTGCAGAGAGGATGAACCGCACTATCATGAAAAAGATCAGATGTATGCTTTCACAGGCCAAGCTACCCAAAAGGTTTTGGGATGAGGCTTTGAGGACTGCAGTTGATGTAATCAACTTATCACCATGTACAACTCTAGATGGTGATGTTGTAGAGCATGTATGGTCAGGGAAAGATGTCTCCTATAGGCATTTAAGAGTGTTTGGTTGTCGTGCATTTGCACATGTTCCAAACAATGAAAGGTCCAAGCTGGATGGTAAGACAAAAGAGTGTATTTTTCTTGGTTACTCACATGATCAGTTTGGTTACAGGCTTTGGGATCCAGAAAAGCAGAAAGTGTTCAGAAGCAGAGATGTTGTCTTCTTTGAGGATCAAACCATTGAGGATTTGAAGAAGGAGGCACCAGCTAAGACTTCTGTAGAGGGATTTGTAGACTGTGACCCAGTTATTCCTCCAGTATATCAGGGTGATGGGGGAGAAGTGCAGGAAGATGGTGCAGAGCCAGATGTTGATCTACCTGCAGGACATGTTGAGCAAGAAGAAGAAAGAGAACACGTTCCCATAGAACCTCAGTTAAGAAGATCTTCTAGACCACGTCAACCTTCCAGAAGATACTCTACAGATGAGTATGTGATGCTTACTGATGCAGGTGAACCAGAGAGTTACCAGGAAGCAGTTAAAAGTGAGCAAAAAAAGAAGTGGTTTATTGCTATACAGGAAGAGATGGATTCTCTGCAGAAGAACCACACATATGATTTGGTGCAACTACGAGAGGGAAGTAAGGCCTTGAAGAACAAGTGGGTTTTCAGGTTGAAGACTCAAGAATATTGTTCTCAACCAAAGTATAAAGCTAGATTGGTTGTGAAAGGCTTTGGTCAAAAGAAAGGTATTGACTTTGAAGAAATTTTTTCTCCTATTGTTAAAATGTCTTCTATTCGTGTTGCTCTTGGTATTGCTGCTAACCTAGACTTGGAGATTGAACAGTTAGATGTGAAAACAGCTTTCCTTCATGGTGATTTGGAGGAGGAAATTTATATGGAGCAACCAGAAGGCTTCAAAGTCAAAGGTAAAGAAAATCTTGTCTGCAAGTTGAAGAAGAGCTTGTATGGGCTGAAGCAAGCTCCAAGACAATGGTATAAAAAGTTCGATTCATTTATGATTGAAAATGAATATAAAAGAACAGCTTCAGATCATTGTGTGTACATCAAACGGTTTGGTGGGGATTTTATTATTCTCTTACTTTATGTTGATGATATGCTTATCCTCGGAAAAGATATGTCTATGATTGACAGGTTGAAGAAGGACCTGAGTGAATCTTTTGCAATGAAGGACATGGGGCCAGCAAAGCAAATACTGGACATGCAGATTTCTCGTGACAGAAGAAAGAGAAAGATTTGGTTGTCACAGGAGAAATACATTGAGAAGGTATTTGATAGGTTCAGTATGAGTAATGCAAAGCTAGTTGGTTCTCCTCTTGCAGGTCACTTCAAGTTGTGCTCAGATCAGAGTCCGTCAAGTGATGAGGAGAAGGAGAAAATGCAAAAGGTTCCTTATACTTCAGCAGTTGAAAGTTTAATGTACGCAATGGTATGTACGAGGTCGGACATCGCATATGCAGTGGGTGTTACTAGTAGATTTCTTGCAAATCCAGGTAAAGAGCATTGGGCAGCAGTGAAGTGGATTTTTAGATATCTCAGAGGAAGCTCTAAAGTTTGTTTAAGCTTTGGAGGTGAACCACCTGTATTGACAGGTTACACAGATGCAGATATGTCAAGAGATATTGACACAAGGAAGTCCACATCAGGTTTTGTACTTACTTTTGCAGGGGGAGCTGTGTCATGGCAGTCCAGATTGCAAAGGTGTATTGCTCTCTCCACCACAGAGGCAGAATATATTGCTGCTACAGAGGTTTGCAAAGAAATGTTATGGATGAAAGGATTCTTACAAGAATTGGGGCTGAAACAGGAAAACTATGTGGTGTATTGTGACAGCCAGAGTGCCATCCATTTATGCAAGAACCCAACATTTCATTCCAAGTCAAAACATATAGATGTCAGATATCACTGGATCAGAAATGTGCTTGAAGAGAAGCAGTTACAACTTCAGAAAATTCACACAGATGATAATGGGGCAGACATGTTGACAAAAGCTTTACCGAAAGAGAGACAGGAGATGTGCCGACAGTTGATCGGCATGGCTTCACATTGAGGAGTCATGAGACAGCCTCCCTTATGGGCTGAAAGGGGAGGTTGTTGGGCAGATGGCCCAGATTCAGCCCATAATGGGTTTTAGTGAAGCCCACAGCCAGAACATCACTTATATTAACCTAAAACCTAGATTAGGCGGCTAGGGTTGAGATTAAGAGAGCAGTGGCGGCTGGAAACGTGGGAGAGAGAAAGCAAACTGCAGATTGACAGCAGAGGGCAGAAAACAAGAGATCTAGAAAAGGGAAGAAGACAAAGGCAGGAAAAGACTATTCTCAATCATTCAAATCTCATGTTAGATCAGTTTGCAGTGGATTCTTACTGTGATCTCTTGGGAGAGTTTTGGATATTGTGCTTAGGATTATAGTCCTTGTATCCCTGAGATTCTCTTGTGGCTATTGCTTTGGGCTTGGGCAAGAAGCCTGAGATCTGTATATTCATTATTTTGATAGTGGATTTTCTCTGGCTTGTCCCGTGGTTTTTACCCTTCAGTTGAAGGGGTTTTTCACGTAAATCTTGGTGTTCGTCTGATTGTGATTTCTGTTTTATTCCGCTGTGTGTGACGGTCTGCTAGTATTTGTTTGTATACAAAGTTGATTCTTATTTTATTCCCATCAACTAGGACACATGAGCAAGAATGAGTTACAAGTTCTTTCCAAAAGAGAGGTATTGTCAGACCTCAGAGGTACATGTTTGAACCCTTGTATTAATTGTTTGGCCGACTAACAACATAGAGTTTCCTTTGTTAGTCATGCTTTGTCAAGAAAAATGCATGTCTTGAATTGTGTCTATACAAATGTGTATAGTCCTCTGAGAATAAAAACTTATAGTAGATCTATTAATGTTCCTAGTATCAACGGTACACTTTATTTTATCACTTTTATAAATAACTTTTTCAGAAAATTTTAGGCCTATATTATGTAGACCAAAGATCATGTTATTAATGTCTTTAAGGAGTTTCATGTTAGAGTTGAAAGCGAGACAAAAAAATAATTAAAATGCATAAGATCATATAATGATGGTGAGTACATAGGATTGTTTAATAATTATTGTAAGTCACATGATATACAATATGATATGACAATTCTTGGTACGCTTCAGCATAATGCAATTACAGAGAGGATAAACCACACCATCATGGAAAATATCATATGCATGGTTTCACAAGTCAAGTTATACAAGAAGTTTTGGGATAAGGCTTTAACGACCATAGTTGCTGTGACCAACTTGTCACCTTGTACAGTTCTAGATAGTGATATTACAGAGCATGTAAGGTCAAAGAACGATGTCTCATATAGGCACTTAAGAGTGTTTAGTTATTTTACATTTGCACATGTTTCAGACAATGAGAGGTCCAAACTAGATGTTAAGACAAAAGAGTATATTTTCTTTGGTTATTCAAATGATCAGTTTGGTTACAGGCTTCGAGATCTAGAAAAGCAAAAGATGTTTAGAATTAGAGATGTGATTTTCTTTAAGGATTAAACCTTTGAGGATTTGAAGGAGGCACCAGCCAAGACTACTACAGAAGGATTAGCAAACCGTGACACAATTACTCCTATAGTATATTAGGGTGATGGGAAAGATGTGCAGGAAGATGGTGTAGAGCTTGATGTTGATATACCTGCAGGATATGTTGAGCAAGAAGAAGATAGGGAGTAACTTCCTACAGAACCTTAGTTGAGAAGATCTTTTAGACCACGTCAGCCTTCCAAGAAATACTCTATATATGAGTATGTGATGCTTACTAATACAGGTAAACTAGAGAGTTACCATGAAGCAGTTGAAAGTGAGCAGAAAAAGAAATTGCTAGTTGCTATATTGGAGGAGATGGATGCTTTGCAAAATAACCACATATATGATTTAGTGTAACTACCAAAAGGAAGTAATACCTTGAGAAACAAGTGGGTTTTCAAGTTGAAGACTCAAGAACATTGTTCTCAACCAAAGTACAAAGCTAGATTGGTTGTGAAAGTCTTTGATCAAAAGAAATGTATTGACTTTAAAGAGATTTTTTCTCCTATTATTAAATTATCTTCTATTCATGTTGCTCTTAGTATTGCTACTAAGCTAGACTTGGAGGTTAAGTAATTAAATGTGAAGACAACTTTCCTTCGTGGTAATCTAGAGGAGAAAATTTATATAGAGCAACCAGAAGACTTCAAGGTCAAAGGTAAAGAAAATTTTATCTGTAAGTTGAGGAAGAGCATGTATGGGCTGAAGCAAGCTCCAAAATAGTAGTACAAAAGGTATGATTCATTTATGATTAATAGATATAAAAGAATGACCTTAAATCATTTTGTGTACATCAAATGGTTTGATGAGGATTTTATTATTTTCTTACTTTATATTAATGACATGCTTATCCTTGGGAAACATATGTCTACAATTAATGAGTTGAAGAAGGGTTTGAGTGAGTCTTTTGTAATGAAGAACATAGGGCCAGCAAAGCAAATACTAGGCATGCAGAGTTCTCGTGACAGAAGAAGCAAAAAGATTTGGTTGTCACAAAAGAAATACATTAAGAAAGTATTGGATAGGTTCACTAAGAGCAATGTACAACCAATTGGTTCTCCTCTTTTAGGTCATTTCAAGATGTGTCCAAAGCATAGTATGTCAAGTGATGAGGAGAAGGAAAAAATGTAAAATATTCCTTATGCTTCAGCAGTCAGAAGTTTAATGATGATATATATGAGGTCGGACATTGCATATGCAGTGGGTGTTGCTAGTAGATTTCTTGCAAATCTAGGCAAAGAGCATTGGATAGTAGTGAAGTGGATCTTTAGATATCTTAGAAGGATCTCTAATGTTTTGGAGGTGGACCACCCGTGTTGACAAGTTACACAGATACAAATATGACAAGAGATATTGATATGAGGAAGTCCACATTAGGTTTTATACTCACTTTTATAAGGGGAGCTGTGTCATGACAATCTAGGGTGTAAAAGTATATTGATCTCTCTTCCACAGAGACATAATATATTGCTGCTATAGAGGTTTACAAAGAAATATTATAGATGAAAAAATTCTTATAAGAATTAGGGCTGAAACAGGAAAACTATTAGTGCATTGTGATAGCAAGAGCACCATTCATTTGTGTATGAATCCAACATTTTATTCTAAGTTAAAGCATATAGATGTCAGATACCACTGGATTAGAAATATGCTTGAAGAGAAGCAATTACAATTTCAGAAAATTCATATACATGATAATGGGAAAAACATATTGACAAAGACATTACCGAAAGAAAGTCAGGAGATGTGCCGACGGCTAGTAGGCATAACTTCACATTGAGGAGTCATGGAACAACCTCCCTTATTGACTGATGGGGGAGGTTATTGGGCATATAGCTCATTATTTAGTCCATAATAGGCTTTAATAAAATTACACAGCCTTAACCCGTTTACCTTAACCTAAACCCTAACTCTTTTAACCTAGATTTGGTGGCTAGGGTTGAAAAAATAGGACAATGACGACTGTGAATATGGTTGAGAAAAAAGGAAAAGCAGCAGCGGTAGTTGAAGGCAGAAAATAAGAGAAGGAGAAAAGGGAAGAAGTCAAGGATAACACAAAGGCTATTCTCAATCATCTAAATAGTGTTCTCACCTCACATTAGATTAGTTTTGCAGTGGATTCCTATTGTGATCATTTGGGGAGATTTTGGATATTGTGTATAGTGACGGAATCCTTATATCACTATTATTTTATTATGATTATTGCTTCGATTTTGGGCAAGAGGCTCTGAGATTTGTACATTCATTATTTTTATAGTGGATTTTCTATTGCATGTCACGTGATTTTTACATTCGAGTTAGAGGGGGGTTTTCACGTAAATTTTAGCATTTTATTTAATTAAAAATTCTATTTGATTCTATTGTATAGTACATCATATTAGTATTTATTCGTATATAAATTCCTTTTTATCCCATCACCTGGTCCTTTTGTTAAGTTTCTTCAGGAACATGAGATTGTTACCTAATACACTATGCTTAGTTCTCTAAACTATAATGATATTGCATAAAGAAGAAATTGAATATTATTAGACATGATGTGGAGTGTTCTTAGCAACTTGAATCTTTCTAAATCCTTATGGACCGAAGTACTAAAGATGACTGTGTAAATATTACATTAAGTTCCAACTAAGATTGTCCCATAGATACCATTTGAATTATAAAAAGGTTGAAAATCGAATTTGAGAATATACGAGTTTGGGGATGTTCGTCTAAGGTCATCATATATAATCCACAAGAGAAGAAATTAGACTTGAGAACTATTAGTGGGTATTTCATTGCATATGCCAAAAGGTCCAAACATTATATATTTTATTGTCCATCTCACACAATTAGGATTGTGAACTCAAGAAATGTTACGTTTCTTGAGGATGACATAATCAGTGAGACCGATCAATTCAAGAACATAGTTTTTGAACATGATCATATATAATCTCAACTTTCCACATCAAATAATAGATTGATTATAGTTCATAGCACTCATAAAGTATAAACTAATATTGCACAACCAGTCATTGAGGTTCCACAGGTTGCTGACAATATTCTAATTGATCAAATAATTTAAAAATTACAACAAGCTCTTGAACAACTAGTTGAACCACAAGTTCCATAGGGGGATATTGGTACAACATTAAGAAAATCTACTAGAAATAAAATGTCTATAATTTTTAGTGAATATGTTGTATATTTACAGGAATCTAACTATAGTCATAGAGCCGAAAATGATCCTGACACCTTTTTATAGGTTATGAGTTGCAAAGAGTCAGATTTGTGGCATGATGCCATGAAGGAATATATGAATTCCATGAAGAGCAATGAAGTGTGGGATTTTATAGAGTTGCCTAATAGGGCAAAATTTATTGGCTATAAATGAGTCTTTTAAGACTAAGAAATATTCGTTAGACAACATTGAAAGATACACAATTATACTTATTGCAAAGAGATTTACTAAAAAAGAAGGAATAAATTATACAGAGTAGTTTTCTCCTATATATAAGAAAGATTATCTTCATATTATTTTAGCATTAGTTGCTCATTTTGATCATAAGTTATACCAAATAGATGTGAAAATAATACTTTTTAATGGAGATTTGAAGGAGGAGGTCTATATGAAACAACTTGAATATTTCTCCTATAGTATTAGTAAACACTTGATTTGTAAGCTTAAGAAATCTATATATCTTATAGTACAAGCCTTCGGTTAATAATATTTTAAATTTTATGGAATGATTTCTTCATTTGGATTTATTAAAAATCTCATATATCAATATATATACTAGAAGGTCAATGAGAGTAAAATATATTTTTTTATTTTACATATATATAATGTTTTACTTCCAACTAACAATAAGAGTTTGCTATATTAGGTGAAATAATTTTTTTAAATTTTTTTTGACATAAAGGATATGGGTGAAGCATCTTATGCTATTGGCATTAAAATCCATAGAGATAGACCTTTAGACATTATAGGTTTATCACAAAAAACCTAATTCAATAAGCTTTTAGAGAGATTTTAGACAAATGATTATTCACCAAGTATGGCTCCTATTGCGAAAGTTGATAGGTTTAATTTGAATCAATACCCGAAGAACAACTTTGAGAGGGAATCAATGAAAAACATCTCATATGCTTTTGTCTAGGAAGCCTTATGTATACTCAGGTCTTTACTAGACCTGATATAGCATTTATTGTGGGGATATTAAGGTGATATTAGAGTAATCCAGGTATAGAGTACTAGAGAGTTGCAAAGAAAGTGATGAGGTATCTTCAAGAAACCAAATATTATATGCCTATATATAGACATACAAACAATCTAGATAGGATTGGTTACTCAGATTTAGACTTTGTTGGTTATGTTGATTCTCGTAAATCAACATAAGAATAAATTTTCATGATGGCTAATAGAGCTATATTTTAAAAGAGTGTCAAACAGACCTTAATTGCTACTACTATAAAAGTTGAGTTCGTCTCCTAATTTGAGGCTGCCTTGAGAAATTTCTTCGATAATTCAATTATTATCTTTATATCTAAGAACAATAAAATTCAAAGTCGAAGTAAATATATCGACTCTAAGTATTTATCCATAAAAGAACGTGTAAAAAAAGAAAAGTAGTTGTTAATCATATTAATATTATATTAATGATTGTTGATCTTTTAACTAAGTTCATGCAACCTCTAAAATTCAAAGATCATGTCGAGAAAATGAGACTTGATTCTAATTTTAATTATATTTACTATTAAAACTTTTATATATTGTGATGTTTTCTTTGATTCATATGTATATTAATTTATTTTTTAAAAAATATATTTGTACTAATTAAGAAAAAATATAAGGTTTATTCATTAAATAATATTATTATATTAAAATAATACTTGAGAAACTAAATACACCGTAATATATGGATGATGATACTCGTTCTTAGAGGATTTATTGCTGTGATTTATGTATTTATTTCTTAAAAAAATTATTCAATAAAATTAATTAAATCATTAAGTTAAAAGTATAGACTAAGTGTTATTGTGGTCCAAATATTTAGATTTCTTTATTCATTAGAATTCTTCATTTATTATCATTAGAAATTTTAATTTATTATGATTCAAACGTTTTGAAATTGAATTAATTCTTAAATGTTATGGAGGAACGGTGATAATGAAAAAAAATATTTCTACACCATCGGAGAGTTTTGAGCTAAAAAATATTAAAATATTAAAAAATCATTGACAAAATTCTTAACAATAATGGCAGAAGGTATTTAATTTTCATATTGATAATTTCTGTATTAGTTCTTTGTATTTCTATTTTGATATTTTAGAAACATATTTAGGTCATTAAATTGTCTTATATCTGCTACTAGTAACAAAAACAACTTGGAATGAAACAAACAACATTTCTTTATACTTCAAAGCAACTTCGCTGTCTCTCTGTCGAGAACAACCCCTTGCTTGGATTCAACAGCTAGTGCAAGTTGCGGATTCGCTGCACCAGTGCATTACGATCAAGACCTCACTTGGTCCTCCTTGCATGAGACGATCCGTTATTCTTGTTCCTCCCTGCCGCAGGAGAAGGGAGACGCTTCTTCCCCAAGCCGACAGACCCCTTGTGAGAACCTTCAGCGACGTCGCTTTGCGGGCTGTGGAACCGAGACCTGGCTTTCATCGATGGGGGATAGCTCGCAACAGATAGCGCGCTCGACAGGCTGCTGTCGTCGCTCACCGATGACCTCGTGACCCGGTGCCTGCTCCTGCTACTCGACCCGTCGTCCGCGGACCACGCGCCGGTTCCTGGGCTCACCGGTGTCTTCTTGCTCGCCACCGACGCCAGCTTGGAGCGTGGCGTCACGGGTGACTCGTTTCTGGGACTCGGCTTGTTCTTGCTTGGGTTCACTGATGCTTTTGATGCCGGGTTAGAGCGCGGCGTTACAGGCGCCTGGCTTGGTCTTTGAGCTGCCGACGGGATCCTCTTCGGCTTCACAACGTCGTGGCCGTGCTTCTCCTGCGGCCCTGCCGCCGTCAATCGCTCCGACAAGCTCCAGCCCCATTGCAGATTGTTCAAGTCGATAAACATCGGAGTCACGGATTTAGAAGAGCTCTTTCCCTGTCACGGACCCAACGCATCAGATCAAAAGAGGAGCACCGCACCACAAATGAAATCGAATGCGCAGAAGTAGCACCTGGTGGGCAAATGCGTAGGCTAGTGCCCTCTCTCTTCTCGTAGCAGCCTCCTGCCTGTCAAGTAGCTTTGCCTCGATTTGCTCTTTGGATCGAGGACTATCATTCCACTCTCCGATCTGTGCACCAAAATCCAGCAGGTGAGCAACACGAATGCAGAATAGGAAACCACAGAGTTGATGAAAACGATGGTGCATGGAAACCTTTGCTTTCTGCTGCTCTCTTTCTTGTTTGAGTTGCAGCTGCCGCAGCAGAGCCTGGTGTTCCTCGGCCATCCTCATCCTCCTCGAACGTACCTGTGCCTGAACCACCGCCATGGCTTGCAACCGGCGCACCATGTTTGAGGTCTGAGACCCGACGGCGCTTCCATCGATTAAGTTCTTTAGCCTGATCAGTCTTTTCAGAGTTCCCATTGCTCTCCTCGCCTTGACATAATGTGCAACAAAAAGAGATGAAGACGATGAACTCCCGAGCCAAGAGACACAGGAACACATACCAGGAATCCTCGGAAAGCAGCCTGGATTTTGGTGGCAGCAGTTGCCTCGCTTATTGTCGACCGACCGCTCTCCGTTGCAGCTCGAGATGAACGCTTGGACTTACCATAGTCTCGACAGCAGCTGGGGATCAACGCTTTCTTGAGGGCAGAAGTCCACTTCCTTTTCCCCTCCATGTTCTTGTTTTCTCCTCCTCTCGTTCTACTATATCCTTTCGTTAGGTGACTCTCGTCCGCAAACCTTCATGCACGAACAGCAATATATCAAATCCTGTGAGAGCATATATATCATATTTGAATTAGATTTCAGCTCCGGGAAAAAGAATAACGAATCACAGCGGAAGTATCAAGGATGGTGAAGTGAGAGGAGGGGCGACGGCAGCAGAAGATCAAATTGGGAGCAGGGGAAGGAGAGAAGCTTCCCAGAATCCGGAGCCATCACCTGGTGCGCGGCGGCGAAGCAGCGGGAGTCCGGCGCTTGTTCCTGGACGGATGGCCGGGTGGGGGGACGGGGCGGATGCAGTCCTTATTGAAGCCGAAGCTTCCCCCTCTCGCTTCCTCCTCCACCGCTCCTCTTCCTTCTTCGAGCTGTCACTTGTTCTCCGTTTGAAGGATCCTCTCTCTGTGCGTTATCTAAACTAAGGTATCGCCCGTGTTTAGGTCTCCTTTGTTGAGGCGGTCGTTCACGTTGAGGATGGTTGTCGCCACGATGGCTTCTGGTGTATGATATTGATATATGCTCGTTGACCGCTTCTGCTGGGGACCCAACGGACCGCGTGGCGTTCCCTGTCTCGCATCCGACAGCGTGTTGCGTCCGCCATATTAGCTGACGTCACGATATCCCTCGTGACGTCATTCGATTTGGACCCCAGACAGCGAGCCGGGTTCATGCTGACGACCCAGCTATCGAAGCGGCCGTCAGATGAGCGATCATGACGCCATCGGCGGCACTTCATTCCAGCTGTGGGCTCATGTAACGAAGGAAACCTCGGATGATAAATATGCCGATTGATAGGGCAAAATCCGACCTGGCCGTCAAGTCATCACACCTTCGGACAGCTAAGCCACTGACGTGGCCAAACCGACGTAACCGGTCAACCGGATGTACGAAGGGTACCAGGTGTCGTACCACCGACCTGGCACAGGTAAGGTCGGCGACCCCTACCTGCAGGCGCACGCTTCCCCACCAGTACGGAGGCAAGGCGTGAGGCGCGGCAACATGGTGAGTCATGAATGCGGTAAGGTCATCAGGTACGAACAACCCACAGCACCCACTATAAAAGCTCCTGCACCTCCACAGGGCAGGGGGATCGCAAAAAGACCACAAAACTGACTTGATCGTCGGAGGGGTCACGTCGGGCACCTACCCGACCCGACCTCCTTGCAGGAACCAGCGGTCGACCCCGGCAGGACGACCTCTTCTCCACCAAGGCTCCGCCACTCCAGCATCAGAACTCCCGAACCGACCCCTGAATCACCGCTCATCCGAACCAGCTCCACCCCGTGCCGAAGAAATTGTGAAGCGGGCGAACCAGCGCACACGGGCCTGGACCAACAAAGGCTTGCTCGACACATTTAAAGGCGAAACGCGTCCACCTGGCAAGCCCCAAAAAAGGCACTATCATTTTGGCGCTAGAAGGAGGGCCCATGTCGCCGGAACGCTCACTCGCTGACTCGGCACCAGAGCGCCGAACGGAACCCGATCACCCTCGGTCGACCGAGGAAGTCCCGGCTGCTATGCCGACTCCCAATCGCTTTTGGAGAATGATGACTGACCCCGGGTTCCCGTCACCCGCATCCAATCCTGCACTCCCCATGGTCACCGCCGAGGCCTTCCTCGGCCTCACCAGTCAAGTCCAGGCGCTCGCGGGCATGGTGCAGACCATAATCCCGTATCTACCGCAACTGGTGCAGTCGGCAGCACACCAGTCAGCGCCTCCGCGGGCGGAGTCTCCGACGGCCCCAAGTCGGGGAATCCCACCCGCCGCCGAGGCGCCACCGCCACGTATCACCGAGGCCCCTCCACCTCGGATCCCGGCTTCGCCGACGTCAGTACCAAGCCGATCACAAAGCCGCTCTTGCAACCCGACGCCGACTGAACCCGATCTCGACGTCCTATCAACTGATTCCACCGACTCCTTGAGGGAACAGGTTCGTCGAGTCCATCGACGACTCGACGAGGTTCAGAGAGAAGTCCTCAGGTCGAAAGACGAAGCTGGGGAGGGCCCAAAAGGGGGCTCCCCCTTTACCCCTGAGATACACTCAAAGCCCCTGCCGCCCACATTCAGGCTACCTGCCCTCGAACCCTATGACGGCAGCGGAGACCCAAAGGAGCATATTGCTACGTTCTGCGCCCAGATGGCCCTGTATGACACTTCAGAGGCACTGATGTGTCGAGCCTTCCCGACCACCCTCCGAGGATCGGCCAGAAACTGGTATGCCCGGCTAAAACCCGCCTCAGTACCATCATTTGATGTATTGGCAAGAGAATTCGAGTCCAATTTCTTGGCAAGCGCGCGCCCAAGGCCCACCACAGCCTCACTCCTCGGGATGGCCCAAGGGAGCGATGAACCCCTCTCCCAATTCGTGAGAAGATTCACCTCACAAGTACAGGGCATTCCGGACCTCCATCCGTCGCTGGCCATCCAGGTGTTTCTGACGGGACTGAGGCCCTCTAGGTTCTTCTGGTCGCTGATCGAGCGGCCACCAACAACTCTGCCCGAGATGTTGCAGCGGGCACATCAGTACGTGGCGGTCGAGACTCTTATAGCCGGCAAGCGGGACGAGGCGAAACGCCCACGGGGCGAGCAGTCTCGGGGGCATCCAACCCCGCCTCTCAGGAAAAGAGAGGATAGGTCGGGCCTGTTACCAGCCAGACCTCCTCCAATCCCCCTCAACTCGACCCGAACCGAGATCTTCCTCCAAATACGGGAGAAGGGACTCTTGAAAACACCAAGCCCAATGAAGTCGCATCCTGAGCGGCGTGACAAGAGGAGGTACTGCCGGTTCCATCGGGAGTATGGTCACGACACCGAGGAATGTCGCGACCTCCAGTACCAGATCGAGGACCTCATCAAGCGCGGTCATTTGCGGCGATACGTCCGAGAACAGCCACCTCTCTCGGACGGCCGGCCACCCCGAGACCCGTCCCCCCGACCACAGGGCCCGGTCGAAAAACAGATCGACGTCATCTTCGGCGGCCCAGCCTCAGGCGGCAACAGCTCGTCGGCACGCAAAGCTTATGCGCGCTCCAAGGTCGGGAAAAGGCCGATGCACCATGAAGAGCTCGACGTCGCGTTCAGATCGCAGGACGAGGAGCATGCATCTCACGACGACGCGCTAGTGATCTCAGTCCGCATGGCAAATGCCTATGTCAAGCGGGTTATGATCGACACGGGAAGTTCGGCCGACATTTTATATTTCAATGCCTTCCAACAGTTGGGACTGACCGACCTGGACCTCACCCCCCTGACATCTACCTTGACAGGGTTCACTGGGGACTCCATTTCCCCCATGGGGACGACTACGATCCCTGTCACGCTCGGGGGAGAGCCGAGGTCAAAGACCTTGATAGTACCATTCATGGTGGTCAGGCTCCCATCCGCCTACAACGCCATCATCGGGCGCCCGACCCTAAATCGGCTCAGGGCGGTCGTCTCAACGTACCACCGGGTCCTGAAGTTTCCAACTCGAGCCGGGGTCGGCGAGGTCAGGAGCGACCCGAAGGAATCCAGACAATGCTATCTGGCGGCGACAACGCTGTGCAAAAAGCCAAGAACCGGACCGATCAATGCCACGACGCCGGACCCAGTGGAAGACGCCCGGGATGCCCATTCCGCGGAGAGAATTCTCGAGCTACCACTGGACCCGAGTCGCATGGGCAAACTAGTAAAGGTCGGGGCGGAGTTAACGGAGGATCAGCAAATCCAGCTGATAGATTTCCTGAGGAAGAACGACGACGTCTTCGCATGGACCCCGAACGACATGCCAGGGGTCGACCCGGAGGTTGCCCAACACTACCTAAACATCTCCCCCGACGCCCGACCAGTAAAGCAACGCCCGCGAAAGTTCGCCCCGGATCGCCAGAAGGCCATAGAAGACGAGGTCACCCGCCTGTTGGACGCACAGCTCGTCGAGGAAGTAAAGTACCCGACCTGGCTGTCCAATGTTGTACTTGTTAAAAAGGCGAATGGAAATTGGCGGATGTGTGTTGATTACACTGATCTCAATCGGGCTTGCCCGAAGGACTGCTACCCGCTCCCTCGCATTGACCAACTTGTGGACGCCACGTCCGGGCATCAGCTGTTCTCTTTTATGGATGCCTTCTCGGGATACAACCAGATCCAAATGGCCCCGAGAGACAAAAGAAACACGGCATTTATCACGCACAATGGCACATATTGCTACAAGGTGATGCCGTTCGGATTGAAGAACGCCGGTGCGACCTATCAGCGCCTCGTCAACCGAATGTTCAAAGACCAAGTCGGCAGGAACATGGAAATATATGTCGACGACATGATAGTCAAAAGCCGACATGCCGAGACCCATCTCTCCGACCTGGAGGAAACATTTCGCACATTGAGAAAATACAGGATGCGCCTCAACCCAATAAAGTGTACTTTCGGCATCACCGCCGGGAAGTTCCTCGGCTTCATAGTGCACCAGCGAGGAATCGATGCCAACCCTGACAAAATAAAGGCCATACAGGAGATGCAGTCACCCAAGACTGTAAAGGAGGTACAGCGACTAGCGGGAAGGATAGCGGCCCTGAGCCGCTTCATTTCTCGGGCCGGAGATAAGAGCTCAGTCTTTCTTCGCGCATTGAAGTCGGCAAAAGACTTCAAATGGACTCCCGAGTGCGAGGAAGCCTTCCGCCAGCTAAAAAGTCATCTCGGGAACCTGCCGCAGCTGGCCTCGGTGAAGGATAACGAGTCGCTCGGCCTGTACCTCGCCGCGACCGACCTGGCTGTTAGCTCGGTCCTGGTAACACTGGACAAAACCGGGGAAAGGCCGGTCTACTACACCAGCCACGTCTTGGCAGGACCTGAGCTTCGATACCCCCTTATAGAAAGGATAGCCTTGGCGCTTATTCTGGCCTCCAGAAAACTGAGGCCATATTTCCAGACACACCCCATTAAGGTGATAACCGACCAACCCCTGCGACAGATCCTCTCCAAATTTGATGTTGCAGGTCGGATGCTGA
Source organism: Ensete ventricosum (assembly GCA_029747655.1). NCBI lineage: Eukaryota > Viridiplantae > Streptophyta > Magnoliopsida > Zingiberales > Musaceae > Ensete > Ensete ventricosum. The sequence continues at coordinate 17,274,439 of JAQQAF010000006.1, forward strand.
AGTGGTCGGTAGAGTTGGGGGAGTTCGATATCGAATATGAGCCAAGAAAGGCAATTAAAGGCCAAGTGCTCGCGGACTTCCTGTCGGAGCTCATGCAGCCATCAGTCCCTCAAAGCCCGACCCCCGGGTGGACCTTACACATCGACGGGTCAGCAAATTCGGAGAGAGGAGGGGTCGGCCTGGTGTTCAAAGACCCCTCCGGTCACACTTACGAACATGCCTTGCGACTGGGGTTCAGAGCCACCAACAACGAAGCCGAGTATGAAGCGCTCCTGTTCGGCCTCAAGGTCGCAGCCGACCTAGGGGCAGAAGATATAGAGGTATTCACCGACTCCCAACTTGTCGCTGGCCAAGTTAATGGCACGTTCGAAACGCGGGAAGCGGCAATGATCAAATACCTCGCCGAGGTACGGCTGGCAGCGGCGCGATTTCAAAAGTTCGTCATCACCAAGGTGCCCCGCAACGAGAACACGCAGGCAGATGCCTTGGCCAAATTGGCCTCCTCCCGCGCAACCGACACACTAACCGGGCCAACGGTTAGGACCGTCGGGCCATCCATTGGCCCGACCCTCATGACCGTCGACCAAGAAGATGGAAGTTGGACCAACGAAATCCTCCGCTTCAAACAAGCGGGAGTCTTACCTGAGGATAAGGCAGCCGCCCGAAGAGTCAGAAGGGCAGAATCATGGTACTGCATCATTGATGGCCGCCTCTACCGACGAGGTTTCAGCCGACCTCTGCTTCGTTGTCTGAACCCGACCGAAGCACAGACCACCTTAGCCGAGATCCATGAAGGTATATGTGGAGACCATGTCGGCGCTCACACCCTGGCGCACTTGGTCCTAAGGCAAGGATACTATTGGCCTACACTACGAAAGGATGCTCAAGCATATGTTCGAAATTGCGAGCCATGCCAAAAGCACGCCCGATTCCAACATAGACCGATGGTGCCGCTCTCGACCGCCGACTGCGCCTGGCCCTTCGCCCAATGGGGAATGGACCTCCTCGGTCCCTTCCCCCCAGCCTCGGGACAGAGAAGGTTCCTGATAGTCGGCGTCGATTATTTCACCAAGTGGCTCGAAGCCGAGCCGCTGGCTTCCATCACCGAGAAGCAAGTCGAAGGGTTCGTGTGGAAGAACATCATAACCAGGTTCGGCCTCCCTAAGGCGATCATCACCGACAACGGCACACAATTCAACAACGCCAAGTTCAAGGCGTTTTGCCAGAGCTATCGCATCCAACTGAAGTTCAGCTCGGTGGCTCATCCCCAGGCTAACGGTCTGGCCGAAGTAACAAACCGAGCCATCCTTGAAGGATTAAAGAAGAGGGTCTCCAACGCCACGACTTCCTGGGTGGATGAAATCCCAAGTGTCCTATGGGCGTTGAGAACGACCCCTAAGACCCCGACGGGCGAATCGCCTTATAGCTTGGCATTCGGGTCTGAGGCCGTGCTGCCTCCCGAGGTGGTCTTCCCAACCCTTCGCACTCAAAGTCAAAATCGGGAGGAGTCTGATCAGCAACTCCGTAAAAATCTCGACCTATTGGAGGAAAAGCGGGCCGATGCTCATCTCCGAGCGCTGGCCTACCGGAGGGCTGTCGCGAAAACCTACAACCAATAAGTGCGCCCAAAGCGTGTCGGCCCGGGCGACTTGGTGCTCCGCAAGACCGAGGTCAGTGATCCGACTAGATCCCGCGACAAGCTGGCCCCGAACTGGGAGGGTCCCTACCGAGTTATAGACACTATCCGAGACGGGACTTATACACTGGCAACCATGGAAGGTCGAGTACTACCAAGAACCTGGCATATCACGAACCTGCGAAAGTTCTACGTGTAGCTATGTGTCGCAACTCGTACCAAATTGGAATGCAATGGTGGCACCAAAATAACCCGACTTGTATTAACCCTTGGAAAAAGTACAAAGGAGGTCGGGGCCGACCCGGGTTACAAGCTTCAAAAAAAAAAAAAAAGAACAAAATTGGTCAGGGCCGATCTAAGGGCTACCTGACCCGAGTTACAAGTTCCTAGAAGAAACAAAACTAAGACTCGGGAGGCACCGAGTCGTCAAAATCTTGCCGACGCTCCATTGGTACTGAGTCGTCCTCGGGGTAAATCGTGAACGGATCTTCTTCGACGTCGGCGTCGGGGTGGCGGGCACGAAAACGAGCTCGCGCCACCCGATATCCGTACTCGTAGGTGACCCGTCCCATCCGCTTTAAACCTTCTTTAAAACCGAGGGACTCCTTGTATTCAGCGACGGCAATTTTGGGCAGCTCAGCTCGAGCTTGCTCCAAGTCCTTCACCGATTGGAGCAGCTCGTCGTCCATCCTCCTGGCCCGGGCCCGGGCCTCCTTCAGCAGGTGATGGGAGTCACCCAGATGGCCCCTCAGCTCTTTTTCCGAGGCCTCATGCCTGAGGAGCTCCTCTGCTTTCTCGGCCTTGAGCTTTTCGAGCTCCTCCTGCAGCCTCGACGCCCGCTCCTCGGCCTCAGCAACTGCCTCGGGCCCGCCCTTCGACTTCAGGACGTCGAGCTCCTCCTGTTGCTGCTTGACCCGGTGGTCCATGAAAGTGATCAGTCGACCAGCATCATGGACCCGGTCGACCAACGCCATTTGAAGGTGCTGGCTCTGCACAGAAGGACTTTGTAAAAAAAAAAAAAAAAAAAGAAAGTGAGGGAGAATGGGAAGGAAATTCATAAGTCGGCCGGCTTACCAGGACGAGCTCTTTAGTAGCTCGGGCCATCAAGACCTCCGACGGGAGCGTGTACAGCTCCCGTGCCAGTTGGGGATGGAGAATCCCCCTTTCATATTCCTCGGCGGCGGACGAAGTGTGCCACACCTTCGTCGAGTTCCTGAGTCCCGCCCACCGAGCTTGCAGCTCCTTCTCGGGGTCTTGGAGCCCCAGGTCAGACATCATCAGGGCATAGTAGCCCTGGTCTCCCTTGCAGACCTTCGTCCTGAAGAGGTCCTTCATGGACCTCGGGCGCTCATGGACCGGGGAAGCGGCCCCCTCCTCAGACTCGGCGGGCGCTTCCGGTCTCGCAGGCGACGCGGCGGGCTCTTTTCCCTTGGAGCGATGTCGGGAGCCTCCTTCGCCCGCCGGGGACTTGTGCTTCCTCGACAGCACCTTTGTCCTCTTAACGGGTTCCCCCGTCGCATCAGCACGTCCGGTCGGAGGGGGAACCGGTCTCTTCGCCGACACCCTTGGAGCCTCCCGAGCTGGGGAGGCGCGGGCCTCATGAGCGGAGGGGCGGCTCGGCGGGACCCGTCCCCCAGCTACCCTCGGCATCCCACGGAGATCTCCGAGGTCCATCCGATCTGCGTCACAACTTACAGGTCAGTACAAGATTAGCAAGGCTTGAACAAAATAAAAGCTAGTACCCTTAGAGGCCGGACTCAAACCCGCCTCAACGAGCCAAAGCTCGGTCATTTCCTTAATCGCACAAGAAGAGGAAAGAATCCCCTTCAGTCGACCGACCAGGACGGCCTCCTCCTCGGACAAATAAGGGGGGGCATTGCCAATCGGATGAGCCGACCAGCTAAACCCGAATCCCCAACCCAGACCACTGACATAAAGGTAGCGGGACTTCCAGCCCTTGTTGCTGGAAGGCGCCCCGGCAACCCTAAAACCCACACGAGCGGTGAGGTAGTAACCTCCCCGACTCTTGCACAGGCGAAAGCACGCCATGAACAAGTCCCAGGTCAGGATAATTCCCGCTCCTCGGCACTCACCTAAAAAAACCACTAGGTAACGCCACGAGTTGGGCGCTACCTGACTCGGAGAGACTCTCCACCGCTTCAGGCACTCCTCGATCAGAGGGTGCAAAGGAAACCGAAGGCCGGCTTCTAGGGCATCTACCGAGATGCACATGCCGGGGACGTCCAAACTGTAAGGACGCTGCCCCGGCTCCGGAACATACAACCCGTATTCAGCCGGGATGCTGTACCGTGCCCTGATTGCGGCAAGTGACCCCTCGGTCACTGCCGAGTCGAGGTCATGATGTGACATCATGACCTCCAAGTCCCTCTGAACCCGCGCGTCGACAGGCGACGGGGGCCCAGAAGACGCTCCCGAGGAACTAGCCCCAGGACCACTACGACTCGACTCCCCCGACTCCGAGGGAGAAGCGACTCTGACACTAGTGGAGGAGTCCGACGAGGTCATCGCGACCTGTTTAGAAGGGGGCTGCCGAGCTGAAAAAGCGGGGACTACTAGGGTGGTCCGAGGCAGAGGCAGCGAGAAAGCAAAAAGATCAAGTGAGGTCTCTGCGCAGCCCCCCAACCAATTTATAGCGCCCAGGCGTGCCGTTTCAGATTCCCGAGGTAAGAGAAAACGCCGCCGCGCCGAGGAAACACTCAGCGCATTGAATGCGCCATGATTGCGACCGAAACCCTAGGAAATATAAATATATATATATATATATTCGTGCGCGCCAAAACAAAAAAAAAAAAAAAAAAAAAAAAAAAATCTCTCGGCCGAATCTCCGGATTTGCGCCCGAGTTCACCCTCTCGGCCAAATCTCCGGATTTGCGCCCGAGTTCACCCTCTCGGCCAAATCTCCGGATTTGCGCCCGAGTTCACCCTCTCGGCCAGATCTCCGGATTTGCGCTCGAGTTGACCCTCTCGGCCAGATCTCCAGATTTGCGCCCGAGTTCACCATATCGGCCAGATCTCCGGATTTGCGCCCGAGGTCACCCTCTCGGCCAGATCTCCGGATTTGCGCCCGAGTTGACCCTCTCGGCCAGATCTCCGGATTTGCTTCCGAGTTCACCATCTCGGCCAGATCTCCGGATTTGCGCCCGAGGTCACCCTCTCGGCCAGATCTCCGGATTTGCGCCCGGGTTGACCCTCTCGGCCAGATCTCCGGATTTGCGCCCGAGTTCACCATCTCGGCCAGATCTCCGGATTTGCGCCCGAGGTCACCCTCTCGGCCAGATCTCCGGATTTGCGCCCGAGTTCACCATCTCGGCCAGATCTTCGGATTTGCGCCCGAGGTCACCCTCTCGGCCAGATCTCCGGATTTGCGCCCGAGTTGACTCTCTCGGCCAGATCTCCGGATTTGCGCCCGAGTTCACCATCTCGGCCAGATCTCCGGATTTGCGCCCGAGGTCACCCTCTCGGCCAGATCTCCGGATTTGCGCCCGAGTTGACTCTCTCGGCCAGATCTCCGGATTTGCGCCCGAGTTCATCACCTCGGCCAGATCTTCGGATTTGCGCCCGAGTTCACTCTCTCGGCCAGATCCCCGGATTTGCGCCCGAGTTCACCCTCTCGGCCAAATCTCCGGATTTGCGCCCGAGTTGACCCTCTCGGCCAAATCTTCGGATTTGCGCCCGAGTTCACTCTCTCGGCCAGATCTCCGGATTTGCGCCCGAGTTCACTCTCTCGGCCAGATCCCCGGATTTGCGCCCGAGTTCACCCTCTCAGCCAAATCTCCGGATTTGCGCCCGAGTTGACCCTCTCGACCAAATCTCGGAATTTGCGCCCGAATTCACTCTCTCGGCCAGATCCCCGAATTTGTGCCCGAGGTCACTTTCTCGGCCAAACCTCCAGATATATTCCCGAGCTCAGGCTCGGTCGGATCTACTCTCGCTGCGCTGTACTCCCGAGCTCAGGCTCGGTCGGATTCAGCTTCTTGCGCCATATTCCCGAGCTCAGGCTCGGTCGGATCTACTCTCGCTGCGCTGTACTCCCGAGCTCAGGCTCGGTCGGATCTACTCTCGCTGCGCTGTACTCCCGAGCTCAGGCTCGGTCGGATTCAGCTTCCTGCGCCATATTCCCGAGCTCAGGCTCGGTCGGATCTACTCTCGTTGCGCTGTACTCCCGAGCTCAGGCTCGGTCGGATTCAGCTTCCTGCGCCATAGTCCCGAGCTCAGGCTCGGTCGGATCTACTCTTGCTGTACCACATTCCCGAGCTCATGCTCGGTCGGATTTGGCTTCCTGCGCCACATTCCCGAGCTTAGGTTCGGTCGGATCTACTCTTGCTGCGCTGTACTCCCGAGCTCAGGCTCGGTCGGATTCAGCTTCCTGCACTACATTCCCGAGCTTAGGCTCGGTCGGATCTACTCTTGCTGTACTACACTCCCGAGTTCGCGCGCGGTCGGATGAGGCCTCCCGCGCCATATTCCCGAGCTCGCGCTCGGTCGGATCCACTCACGCAACGCTACATTTCCGAGCTCATGCTCGGTCGGATCAATTCGGGCCCACGCTCAGGACTAATTTAAGGCTACCCCAAACAGCGATCACACGCAAAACCTCATCTTCGGCACCCCAATCAGGCGCCTCGAGAGGGTCTGCCTGGGGGGGGGGAAGAATGATAGGGCAAAATCCGACCTGGCCGCCAAGTCATCACACCTTCGGACAGCTAAGCCACTGACGTGGCCAAACCGACGTAACCGGTCAACCGGATGTACGAAGGGTACCAGGTGCCGTACCACCGACCTGGCACAGGTAAGGTCGGCGACCCCTACCTGCAGGCGCACGCTTCCCCACCAGTACGGAGGCAAGGCGTGAGGCGCGGCAACATGGTGAGTCATGAATGCGGTAAGGTCATCAGGTACGAACAACCCACAGCACCCACTATAAAAGCTCCTACACCTCCACAGGGCAGGGGGATCGCAAAAAGACCACAAAACTGACTTGATCGTCGGAGGGGTCACGTCGGGCACCTACCCGACCCGACCTCCTTGCAGGAACCAGCGGTCGACCCCGGCAGGACGACCTCTTCTCCACCAAGGCTCCGCCACTCCAGCATCAGAACTCCCGAACTGACCCCTGAATCACCGCTCATCCGAACCAGCTCCACCCCGTGCCGAAGAAATTGTGAAGCGGGCGAACCAGCGCACACGGGCCTGGACCAGCAAAGGCTTGCTCGACACATTTAAAGGCGAAACGCGTCCACCTGGCAAGCCCCAAAAAAGGCACTATCACCGATGATCATGTTTTTTTGTCGATTCTTGGCGGGGTGAGTCAACCGCACCAGGTAGGAATGACTAACACAAACAATCTGTCAGGAGACGCACAGATTGACAAACAAATTCAAACTGTGAGTTCCAGATACAAATGCATTTGTGGATTGTTTTATTAGTGTAGGGTATCTGTTTGAAAGAGTGAATTTTAAATGCTTAATGATTTCATAAATGGATAAAGAAGAAATATATTTAACAGATATAACAGTAGCAATTGAAATCAGTCTAAATACTATTAGAAAAGTTATTATTTGAAAAGAAAAATTATGATAAAATTATGATTATCCTCTCAATATTCTTATACTATGTTATTATAATCTTAAATTAAAAATTTATGTTATTATAATCTTAAATTAAAAAATTATGATAACATATTATTATGGTTCTATCAATAATGAAATTATGATCTCTTAGATTATGAAAACATTTAGTGAATATCTTATGCTTATTATTGATTGAGAAAATTATGTAATTATCATATTTTATAGTATTCTTTGTGTTATCAATTTATTACTACTAATGAAAATTTAGTTAGACATTACTTATAATGAGTATCATAGCTAATTACTCAAAGAAATTTATTTTCTTTAATTCTCTCTTTGCCATTGTTGTTTTGCACCTCCTCTTTCATAGTGGTTCAAGGTAGCATTGGTTGAAGGTAGTTTTGAAATTCTTTGCTACTATTGCTTTGTACATACTCTTTAATTGTGGTTGAAGGTAGCATCTTAACTCTTTGTTATTGTTGCTTTATGCCTCCTCCTTCATCTTGGTTGAAGGTAGCATTATAATTTTTATTAAGCTTTATGCTCTAGCCGTTAAAGATGCAAGTGATGATCAAATGACACATCTTATTCATTGCTATAATACATATTTATACAGGGTTTGAGGGAAGATTTCCCTCAACAAATGAACGAGATCTTCTCGTTCAGTTAGAGAAGTATGTTCAGCTAACATGCCCCCGCAAGATCGAGCTCTTGTCAAGGACGCTGATCTTGGATCAATGTAAGGAAAAGGGTTTTCTTACATTGATCAGTCATGTGAACATGAGAAACACGGAGTTGTTGGCGGACGACTTGAGGGAGTGGACATGATCAATCGTGTTGCCCCCGCATAGCAACATACTTCATGCGGGAGTGAAAAACTGAATTGACATAAATGTAAGTAGCACCGATGTTATCACAATAAATAACAAGCATAGAATCAGAGTGAATATGAAGCTCCTTAAGCAAGTTGGTTATCCAATTAAGTTCGACAACAACAGCGACAATAGCATGATATTTAGCTTCAGTAGTAGATATGACAATTGTCTTTTGTTTCTTAGAACTCTAGCTAATCGGATTAGCACAAAGAAAAATAATATACCCTAATGTAGAGGTTCTATTGTCACCGAGCATTGAGAAGCGGTTGCTGTCACTGCATTTTACTTCTCCCCAAGTGGCTGGGAAATTACAGCCATAGAGGGAAGAAGGATTGTTAGAACATAATCCCTCTTGGCCGTGCAAGAGGCAATCTCCGACGAGGTGATGTTGTTTAAACAATTGCCGCTTGATGTCATGGCAGAGGCTTATCCTCGGCACTTATAGGCAATCGCCAAGATAAGAGAGGAGGAAGGAGGAAGTGAGGCATCCAAACCTGCTGTCAACGATTTATGATGCTGGTGTAGGTCGTAGGCGACGTCCCCGGTGCTGGTGGGAAGCAGATGGAGTAGCTGTTGAATCTCAAAATTTGATGATGAAATCAATTGATGGATTATTGATCTAACAAAATTGTTAGAGTTGATTGATGCAGGATTAATTACGATAGAAGGATTATTACAATCAGGATTGACCAAGATTAAGTCCATGCATCGAGTCGATGAATTTAGGAACTCGCTAGGAGTGTATCAGAAGCTCACCGAGGGTATCGGGAGTTTGCCAGGATGGTGCAAGGGAGTTCTCCAAAAGAAGATCGAGACTCACCGGAAGATTATCGAGGGTAGCTGAAAAGCTTACCGGGAGTCGGGATGATCTTGTAATAGATATTTTTGATAATTATGATTGTATTTAATTAAGTCATAATTAGCATCATGCAGGTCTAACTATGGCAGGATCAATGAAGTTACAACAAGATGATGGGCCAAGATAAAGCCTAGGTATCGGGCCGAGTTCGGACGATGTGGTGGGATATCGCTAGAAGTTCGCTAAGAGATTTGTCGAAGGAATCGGGAAGTTCGCTGGGAACGTGAAGGGAGATCGCCAGAAAGAAGATAAGAGGATTTGCCACAAGATTGCCAGAGGTTACCGGAGTATGCGGGAGTTAGGTCTTAATTAGGCTTAATTTATCATTAAGTATTATAATAATTGAGTCGTAGTTAGGGTTAGAGTCATAATTGAGTTGGATTTAAAAGGAATCTAAATCAACTCAATGAGGCAACTGGATCCACTACTAGGTTTGGTTGAGCTCAGGTTGAGCCCAATCAATTGATCAAAGAGCTGGTCAACTTAAAAGTTAAGCCGGAATTCGAAAAGTGGAGGGAACCACTTTTGCGAAAATTTTGGCGGGTAAACCACCAGTGAGCGACGGGCAACAGCTTTCGGCAGGTAAACCACCTAGGTGGTGGGTGAACCGGCCGTACCATAAAATCTGAGCGACGGCCAGTTGTTGACGGTGGGTAAACCACCCAGGTCGATGGGTAAATCGCCCGTACCCAAATTTTCCGGATACGGTTAGATTTTGGCTCCATTTTTAAAGCTAATTTGGGGCCTATAAATATCCCAAGTTTTCTTACATTCACAACAATACTTTTGGGGGATTATATTCTGAGAAAATATTATGTGAGAATTGTAAGAAAAAGAAAATGGGTAAGAGAGAGAGCTTAGAGTTGTAAATCTAGTCTCCCTTTTAAGCTCAAGTGTAAGGGTTTGATCTTCAGCAAAGAAGATTGGTAGTAGATGTCGGTGTGCCTCAAGAAGGACTTGGAAGTGGACGTAGGCCTTTAGCGTCGAACTACTATAAAATTGGAAGTGTTTCATACTTGCATTGCTTAAATGTTGTTGAATCGATGCTTCCAACTTAACTAAACTCCTTGAAAGCAAGACGATAAGTTCTTTTCCTCAAACATGATTATCTTTCTGGCTTCTTACTTTTAATCACTCACTTGTTTTATTAAAAATGAAAAGCTTCGGATTTCCTATTCTATCTTATTCGAAAAGCTTTTACTTTAAAAAGAAAAATCTTAGCTTGCACTAATTCACCCCCCCCCCCCCCTCTTAGTGCCAATTGCTCATAATAATTGGTATAAGCAAGGTTATTACTCTTTGGACTAACACCCACTTGAGTAAGCTTGTTTTGGCATGAATGAGAGACATTTCATTTCACATCCATCCATGTTCAATAGGACGGATTACACATATTGGAAAATATGTATGCGTATTTTTCTCATCTCTTTGGACTTTGATTTATGAAATATAGTTGAGAACTAATTTGAAAAATCTTCCAAACCAATGAATGAGTTAAATGATTTGGAAAGGAAGAATTTTTCTCTAAATGCAAAGGCTATGAATACCTTATTTTGTACACTTGATAAAAATGAGTTTAATAATCATGTTTCCATTTATGAATCGACTTTCGATATTTGGCATACACTAGAAATCACACACGAGGGGACTAGTAGAGTAAAATAATCAAATATAAATATTCTAGTTCATAACTATGAGTTGTTTCAAATGAAACCAAGGAAGTCTATTGGAGACATGTACACCTATTTCACGGATGTTGTCAATGGACTTAAAGCACTTGAAAAATATTTTTCGAATTATGAACTTGTGAGTAAGATTTTACGATCTTTGCCTAAAAATTAGGATCCAAAAGTAATCGCTATTCAAGAGGCCAAAGATTTGAATAACCTGCCACTTAAAGAATTGATAGGCTCCCTTATGACTTATGAACTAAATTGTAAAGCTCATGATGAGCTTGATGAACCTCTTCCAAAGAACAGGAAGGATGTAGCACTTCGAACAATGAATGACTCATCGAGTGAAACCTCGAGCGATGAAGACCATGACATTGCACTTTTGTCAAGAAAATTTAAAAAAATTATAAAAAGGAACAAAATCTATAAGAACAAAAAGGAACCAAAGAAAGACAATATTATTTGTTATGAATGCAAAATACCCGAACACTTCAGAAGTGAATGTCCCCAACTGAAGAAGAAACCAATGCTAAAAAAGAAAGCACTCTCGACCACTTGAGATGATTCAAGTTCCTTAGAGGAAGAAAACCAATCCAAAGAAGAGGTGGCTAACTATGCCTTTATGGCATTTGAAGATGAGGTTAGTGAATCTTTAGATATTTTATTTTCTGAATTATTAAGCATGTTTTATGATTTATTCAATGAGTTTAGGAAACTTGGCAAATCTTTTAAGATGCTTAAAGTTGATTATGATTTATTAGTTAAAAGATTTGATAAAATGCATGACTCCTTAGCATCACATAAACCATGCTTGAAATGTGAAATGGTAAATAAAGTAAAGAAGAAAATTGCATACTTAGAACTACACTTGAGAAATTTGAGATAGGGAATAAATCCCTAAATATGATCCTTGACGATAAGGGTCATATTAACAATAAACATGGTATAGGCTTTGTTGGAAGTATTCAACAAAAGACAACCATCTTTGTAAGAGAACCTACATTGAATATGCCACCAAGAATTAAGTAAAACTTTTATGATAAATTAGGACATAAGGCAAACAAATGTCTTTTTAGAAAATATACTCATCATCTTGTATGGGTTCTAAAGAGAACTCTATATAATGAAAATAGGTTAGAAAAGAAAGGTAAAAATCTTTATGAAGGACCCAATGTAAAATGGGTACCTAAACCAAATATATCTTTTATGTAGATTTGTTTCAAAATTAAAGCTAAGAGCTCCGAATAATGATTTAGATGTCAAGATATATAACTTGAGATCTAATACTCTTTCAAGCTCACTAGCTTAAATATCAACAAAATTATTAAAAATAAAAATAAAAATAAATTTTCATTATGTTTGATTTTGATGATACATGACCCTTGCATACTTTAATTAGAACAAAGAAAGGTTAGTAAATGTCATATGTATAAAAGAAAGATTTTGATGATTATAGTGACTTACGTGATTGTATTGACTTGTCTTAATGAGTTATGTTATTTTTACAAAAAATCAATATGCAATCATCTTTCTTTAAAAGAAAATTTCTTAATATTATGATGGAATCGTTCAACATAGAAAAACTATTGGTTTTTGTTTGAAAATTATATTATTGTGATGACTTCATGTGAAAAGGAGTTTCTCATTATCTTAATTAATGATGCATTAGTGAACCCTATGAAAAATCACTAAAATTTTAGAGGAATCTTGATGATTAAAGTCAAGTTAAATGCATTGATCTGAGCTACTGCATATATATATTATTTTGGTCAGAAAATCAAAACAAAAAAAGGGGGAAAGAAACTTATTAAACGAAATCATGTCTTTTATATTTGAATTTTCAATGACATAATATCTCTTATACTTTTTGGTATAAATTGAACATGGATGAAAAGAAATTATGCAATCATATTTCTTGCTTGACAATAACAAAAGGTGGGAGATAAAATTTTTAATATGATTAGAAACAAACATTGAATGATGAACAAATGCTTAGAAGAAAATTAGAACTTTCTAAATGCATACTAAATATTGGCTTTACAATTTGAGCGTAATCTACTATCATATTTTCTTTTGGAATTTAGGATAATAATTATCAAAATCTACATAAGATATGATTTGCTTGATTTGTTACCTCGCTTGAAATTTGCATAAGATAAATTAAATTGCATGGGTAGCTCTTGATTTTTTCTTAGATTTTGGAATCCAAATCTATAAAATTAAGTATTTTTGTGATATTTTTTACTTCTCTACCTTGATTCTACTTTAGTATTCACACAAAGTAGAGAAAGGAAATCACTAGCATTTCAAGAGACTAACAAGTCTATTAATTACATTTTGAATCTCTTGAAAGTGATTTTGATGATTTTGAAATTAAATAATATCATAATTTTGATTTCTTAGAATTATAACTTGAAATCTTTTATGAATCAAAATATTTTATTATGTGTTTTCGTATTATTTAAAAGAATATTTTTATACAAATCATGAACTTGACAACTTAAGAATTCTTATGGATGAATCAAGAGATTTTATATTAATTGTTTCTCCTACAAATTTGTCTCTTGATATTCATAATTTACCTTCATAAATTGTACATCTCATCACTATATTAATCTTTCATGATATATTTCATGTGATTATATAAAAAAATGGTGAAATAGAAAAAGTTTTGCATTATTGCAATCATCCCCTCTTTTTGACAATGACAAAGGGGGAGCAAAATTTTTTAGCTTGTAAAATTGCAAGCTTGAACTATGTAAAGGAAGCACAAATTTGCTAGCTTGCAATTCCCAAAAGAAAAGAATGAACTTACTAGATTTATTTATTATATCTTCTTGAAATTTATATGAGAAAAATGTGTTGAGCTCATATTCTAATTTTATATATCTACAAGATTGAGGTTGAGACCTAGAAATACTAAATCATGAAAATATATAAATTGCTAATCTAGATTTCATAAGATTAAGCTTTTTGTGATAACATTTTTGAAAACTTTCTCCATGATTTGGTATCTTATTGTTTAAAAAAATGCATGAAGATGTGCCACATTTGAAATTTACATGAGATGATTTTTGCTATATTTGAAATACATAAGTAGTCTTTAAATCTCTTGGACTTTTGAGCTCATCTTAATATTGATTTTAAAATTTATTAAGAGCTCTTCTCATGATGAAATGATTCAACAACACCTCACATGTTTCTCTCCTTATTAATTATAAAAGGTACGATTGATGACTATAGATTAATTTTTAAATATATTAATTTTATTAAGAAAGGTATACTTAATGACTTAAAAATTTTCTATGCTCAATGACTTGAAAATCTTCTATGCATTCTGACTTAAATTTTCTCTGACTTGAAAATTTTCTATGCTCAATGATTTGAAAATCTTATATACTCTTGAAAATTTTCTATGCTTATTGATTTGAAAATTTTTTATGCTTCATGATTTGAAGAAAAATTTTCAAATATTTTCAACTTCATGACAATTATTGAAAATTCTTGATAAGTTGAAAAGTTTAAAAAACAAATCTTTGTTATACTTGAAAGGTTATATGCTTGAAATGATTATTACTTTGATTTACTTGAATTCAAGAGGATGTGACTCTATTGAATTTAAGTTTTCTATATTAATGCATATACTAAGCGGGAGTAATGTTATCATGTGTTTTTGAAATTATTAGCTCTATATTTCACATTTTTATTGATGACAAATGGAAAGAAATATATATTGATGACACATGACATTTAAAAATATTCATTGATAACACTTAATGATATAACTTAGATATTTTACAATTCATGATTTGATGACTTAATGTAAATTTGTGTTGAAATTTGTATTGAATGATTGATTGCTTGAATTTAAGAGTAAGTGCATCTCTTAAATTCAAGTGGTATGGTTTTAGGGGGGAGTTAGGATTAACTTCTGTCATCAATTGATTGTCATCATCAAAAAGGGAGAGATTGTTGAATCTTGGATTTTGATGATGAAATCAATTGATAAATTATTGATCTAACAAGATTGTTAGAGTTGATTGATGCATGATTAATTATGATAGAATGATTATTACAATCAGGATTGGCCAAGGTTAAGTCCATGCATCGAGTCGATGCATTTGGGAACTCGCCAGGAGTATGTCGGAAGCTCACCGAGGGTATCGGGAGTTTGCTAGGATGGCGTAAGGGAGTTTGTCAAAAGAAGACCGAGACTCATCGGAAGATTGTCGGGGGTAGCCAAAAAATTTGCCGAGAGTCGGGATGGTCTTGTAATAGATATTTTTGGTAATTATGATTGTATTTAATTAAGTCATAATTAGCATCGTGTAGGTCTAACTATGGCAGGATCAATGAAGTTACAACAAGATGATGGGCCAAGATAAAGCCTAGGCATCGGGCCGAGTTCGGACGATGTGGATCTCGTCGGAAGTTCGCTAGGAGATTTGCCGAAGGAATCGGGAAGCTCGCTGGGAACGTGAAGGGAGATCGCCGGAAAGAAGACCGGAAGACTTGTCGCAAGATTGTCGGAGGTTGTCGGAGTATGCGGGAGTTAGGTCTTAATTAGACTTAATTGGTCATTAAGTATTATAATCATTGAGTCGTAGTTAGGGTTAGAGTCCTAATTGAGTTGGATATGGAATGAATCTAAATCAACTCAATGAGGTAACCAGATCCACTACTAGGTTTGATTGAGCTCAGGTTGAGCTCAATCAGTTGACCAAAGAGCTGGTCAATGTAAAAGTCAAGCCGAAATTTGAAAAGTGGAGGGAACCACTTTTATGAAAATTTTGACGGTAAACCGCCGGTGAGCGGTGGTTAGACTGCCCGTACCATAGAATTCGAGTGGCGGGCAACAGCTTTCGATAGGTAAACCACCCAGGTAGCGAGTGAACCGCCCGTACCACAGAATCTGGGCGGCGACCAGCTGTTGACAGTGGGTAAACCACCCGTACCCGGATTTTTCGGATACGATTAGATTTTGGCTTTATTTTTGAAGCCAATTTGGGGCCTATAAATACCCAAAGTTTTCTTACATTAAGAACAACACTTTTGGGGATTATATTATGAGAAAATATTGTGTGAGAATTGTAAAAAAAAGAAAAGGGGTAAGGGAGAGAGCTTAGAGTTGTAAATCTGGTCTCCCTTGTAAGCTCAAGTGTAAGGGTTTGATCTTCACCCAAAGAAGATTGGTAGTGGATGTCGGTGTGCCTCAAGGAGGACTCGTAAGTTGATGTAGGTCGTTGGCGCCGAACCACTATAAAATTAGAAGTGTTTCATACTTGCATTGCTTAAATGTTGTTGAATTGATGCTTCCAATTTAACTAAACTCCTTGAAAGCAAGACGATAAGTTCTTTTTCCTCAAACGTGATTATCTTTTCGGCTTCTTACTTTCAATCACTTACTTATTTTATTAAAAATAAAAAGCTTCGGATTTCCTATTCTATCTTATTCGAAAAGTTTTTGCTTTAGAAAGAAAAATCTTAGCTTGCACTGATTCTCCCCCCCACCCCCCTCTTAGTGCCAATTGATCCTAACAGTAACCACATACGAAAGGTAATCGCCTTGCAGATTGGACAACAGTAGGTGCAAAGTGATCGTAGATGGGTCGCTATGGAATTGGAGGATGCAGGTAATCGCCCCTTCTAGAATATTGGGAGACGGCTGGAAAAGTGGAAAAAGAGTTCTTGGCAGAGAAGATCGGTGAGAATGCAACAGCTGTACTCTGCTTCAGCAGAAGAAGCAGCGGTCGGGAGAGGCTATGGCGCAGAGGCCGTGATTGCCGGCGGAATAGCAGAGAGGGAGAGAAGGATCGGTCACTAAAGGAAGTAGAGGAGAAGCCGATTGAGAACCATGACCTGCTGCTTCGGCAAAAGAAGCAAAGGGTCCTCTGTTTCTATCGCACTACCGAGGAAGGGAAGAAGAGGATGGTTCACTGACCTGGAAGCAATAGCGGCGACTGGGATCGATGAAAAGTGGTCTGCCACGAACCAGAACCCCTGCTAATGTTGGTGGGGTGGGCGAGTTTGCTATGAAGATTCTGTTTTATGGTATCAGTACAGGGGTCACGGATGGGTAGGTGAACCGCTAGGGTACCACGTTATCACCAATGCCAACACGGCCAAGGCCTTCACGGTGACATCGCTCAAACAAGTCGGATCCTGGTGGAAGGAAACTAAAGTGGCCTGCTCATTCTGCTAGCGATAAGCGGGACCCAAATCTTTGGATCCTTGAAGGAGAATGGCGCTGGCAACGGTAGAGCAACAGAGGAGTTGACGATGGGTCCGACAGTGATGCTTGAGCGATAGGCGATGAAGAGAAGGATATTTTGCTGCGTGCCTGCTGGAAGAGACGCTCTATTTTTGTTGGGAAACAGAGGTCGTAGCTTTGCAAAAGAGGAGTCGACTGACTGCTGCGACTTCATAAAAAAGGAGTCAACAGGGAAGTAGCGACTGTGGGTGCTGCACGCGATCGGATGCAGTGGGGACTTATTGCTGTTTGATAGCGAGAAGAAAGCTTGCTCTAGGCAAGCAGCTCTGATACTAGCGGTTAAAGATGGAAGTGAGGATCAAATGACACCCTTATTCATTGCTGCAACACATATTTATACAGGATTTGAGGGAAGATTTCTCTCAACAGATGAACGAGATATTATCATTCAATTAGAAAAGTCTGTTCGGCTAACACTAGCAAGCCTCTCTTTTTTATAAACAACTTTGGATTTTTTTCTTCTCCACTTTTCAACATAGTTGATAATGCCTCTTCAACTAGCCACTTATCTCATATCATCCTTAACTGTTTTATTCTCGAAAATACTATTATCTCCATTAACTTTACAATCGAAGATCCTCTCATACTCATATCCATAAACTATATATACCTCTTGGATACTTAATTTTATTCTCTTTTAATCAATTATGATCTTATGGGTTATATAGATGATACTATCACTTGTCCTCCATAAATGATTAGAAAGAATAATCTTGAAGTTGTTAATCATAAATACACTTTTTGGATATATTAAGATCATTTTCTTAAAAGTACTATCAGTCTCATTCTCTCTCTCTCCTCAAATTATTACTTAAGTAGCTCCTACAAAATCCTCTTATAATGTATGGTCTAAGCTTGCAACAATATATGCCAACCAATCTCTTAATTGCCTCATGCAACTTTGAGGATGCCAACCAATCTCTTAATCACCGATACACTTGTGATGGTTGATGCACCTCTTAGTGATAAAGAGATTATTTTTTATATATTAAATAGTCTTGGTTCAGATTATAAGGAGATTTCGACTACGATTCATGCTCACGAGAGTCCTATATCTTTAGAAGAACTTCATGATAAACTTTTTGACTATGAAACTTATCTTAAGTGAGAGTCACCATCTTCTGATACTACTTGTATCATCTTCAATTTTGTTAATAAAGCTACTTCTAGTAACAAAAGTAAAATCTACAACCAGCAAGACAACCATCATGCAACAACGTCACAACAAAAGTGCTAACAAATCTGATCAACAATTCAACAATAAAGTCACTTGTCAAATATGTGACTTACAAGATCATGTTGCTAAGAAATGTCATTACCTATAAGCTGTTATTTCATGGATGTTTCAACCTTCGTACTCACCTTATTCTATATATCCTACTGCAACAATACCAACTTGGTTTTCATCACTACCACTACGTGCTCACTTTGCTACATAACCTTTTCAACCTTTATTAAACTAGCTTGTTAATTTTTAGGCTTTTCAACATGCCACACCAGAGTATGATGGTTTAGATAATATCATGATAGATGATGATAAATGTCTTAAAATAACTTATACTGGTTCTATAAACCTTCACTTTCTCAAAATCTTTATACTTTTTGATGTTCTTTGTGTTCTTGATATAGAGAAGAACATAATATTTGTCTCTAAATTATGTTCTTCTAATAATGTTTATGTTTGAATTCTTACCCTCTTCATTTATAGTGAAGGATCTCTATATGGGGCCATATCTAATAGAGGGATTGAATAAAGATAGAATTTATGAGTGACCAAGTGTTACACCATCCAAATTCATCCTTGCTTTGGCCACCATCATGGCTCTATTTCAATAATGGCACAATCGCTTAGGGCATCCTTCTTTTAATGTTCTAAATTATATTATTTGTTCATACAATTTACTTTTATCATTATCATCTTGTTATCCTGTAACTCATACAAATGCAATAAAATGTACAAGCTTCTATTTTCTACATCCTCTCTCACAAGTAATTTGCTTCTTTAACTTATATATTCTGATGTTTTGGGTTCCTTCACCAATATAATCAACTATTACCTTATTTTTAATGACCATTTCAGAAAGTATATATAGTTATTTCCCACAAAGCAAAAATATGAAGTATTTATTATTTTTTTAAAGTTTAAGCTTATTGTTAAACAATCCATTATTTCATTTTACTCTAATAATGATGATGAATTTTAAAAGCTTTGTTACTTTTTTGAAAGTAATGAAATCTTATTTTCTTGTCTCTCCATATACTCCTGAACATAATGGGATTGTGGAACGTCATCATCGGCACATCATCCAAATGATGTCACACTCCTTATTCAAGCTTCCTTATATTTTCAATTTTGGTCTCATGCATTTGTCACATCAACTTATCTTATTAATTACATGCCCACTCCAATTCTAAACATGGTTTCAACATTTGAAAAACTGTTTAGATCTACTCTTAACTATAGTAAATTACATGTTTTTGGTGTCTATGTTATCGATGACTAAAACCTTATACCTATAATAAACTAGATGTCCAATCAAAATGATGTGTTTTTATGAAATATTACACTAATCAAAGTGTCTTTAAATGTTTTGATCCATCAATAAAAAAAAATTTATTTCTCATAATGTTGTTTTTGTGGAATTTATTTTTCTTTATAAATCATTTGATTCTCTTTTGTCTAGACTAATTTTGTTGATTAGATTCTTCAAATTCATGAGCCACCTCATATTATCATTCCCATTTAGGTTAAAACATCAATCCCACCCATCAATCCAAATATTTTATCCTCTCATATCTCACCAAAACCTTTCTCAACAGTGCATGATGAATAATATGTTATGTTATTTATCCAACTACCTCATGAGAGTGACACACAACAAGAGAATCACAATAAGATTTAGTTTCAATGCCCCTACTTCAAATTTCTCTCCTCCAATATGTCCTAGAGATGTCATTGGCCCTATACCAATTCATCTGATGGTTACTAGACCCAAAAAATCAAGTCTTTAAACAAAATAAATATTTCTTTATTTTTATTAAATAAATATTTTTTAGTCTTTTACTTTAACCAAGCCTTAAAAATTCTCGAATCTCAAGTAGCAATATCTGAATAATATAATGATCTATTACGAAATGGTACATGGGACTTAGTCTCATCCCGTCTAAGTCAAAATCTCATTGGGTGCAAATAGATTATTTGCATCAAACAAAATTCTAAAGTGTCCATCAATAAGTATATAAATTAAGACTTGTTGTAAAGGGATTTCATCAATTTCTAAGCCTTGAGTACCATGACACATTTAACCTACTTGTAAAGCCAATAGCAATTTTGTCTAACAATTGGAGACTTTGACAATTGGATGTGAATAATACATTTTTTCATGATCATATTTCCGAGGATGTATTTATGAGTCAGCCTCTAGGGTTTATTGATCCAATCTCCCTTAACATGTCTCTAAGTTAAAGCTCTTTATTTTTTAAGTAGGCCCCTCTGTGTTTAGTATCATGAACTTCGAACACATCTAGTCTTAGTTGGATTTCATATTCTCAATTTGATAATTCATTATGTATTTATTCTCATGAAGGCATAATAATGTTTTTATTAGTTGATGTGGATGACTTAATTATTACCAGTAATAAACTAGTAATAATTAATCAGTTTATTTTGAAACTTGGAAACAAGTATCTATTAAATATCTTAGGTTCCTCAACTATTTTCTTGGTGTTCAAGTAATCTACACAACAAATGATCTTTTTCTTTCTCAATAGAAATATATTTATGATCTTTTTTATCACACCAAAATGCTTAAAGCTATTCTATTACTACATCAATCACTACAAGTATTCTTCTTATTTGATAGTGCTAATCTCATCGATGCCACTAAGTTTCATCAAGTTTTTGGTGGTCTATAGTATTACATATATAATAAATAAATTATCTTAATTTATGCACAAGCCTACTTCTAATCATCGGACAACTATTAAACGTCTTCTTCGATACTTAAAGGGAACTATTGATTATGACTTATTTCTCAAAAAGGACTCTCCTCTATTACTTAATGCATTTTTAAATGTCGATTGGGTAGATAATAAGGATGATAGAACATCTACTAATGTTTATATCGTATTTCTTAGTCATAATTCAATCTCTTGGAGTTCCAAGAAACAACGCTCTTTGCAAGATTTTCTGTGAAGGCTTAATATTGAGCGATTACTCCTACAACTATTGAACTTTGTTAGATTCGATCATTGCTATATAAACTATTTATCATAATCTCTGATATATATTATGGAGACAATATATCTATGTGTTAATCTTGTATATTACTATAAAATAAAGGACATAGTTATCGACTTTCACTTATGACAATGTTCAAAATGGTGAGCTATATGCTCTTACCAAGCTTTTGTCCCACCAATAATTTCTTCTAATTCGATTCAAGATCAGTGTCTCCGATAGGATTACCATCTTACGAGGGCATGTTAGGAAAAATATTATTTTAAAAAATAAATCATGATAAGATTATCATGATCCTCTTAATCTTTTGATAGTATACTATCATGATTCTCAATCATAAAAACTATGATAACATATTATCATGATTCTATCAATAATAAAGATCATGGTTTCAGCATGATCTCCTAAATTATAAAATGGTTTAATCTTATAATATTTTATAATATCTTTATATATATATATAATTCATACTCAATATAAATAAATAAAAATTTAGTTAGTCATTTTTTCTCAAATACAACTCATAGCAAATTGAAAGAAGCATCCGAGGCTCCCTTCTTATGCTTCAAGCTGAGAAACCATTTGAACAAAGGATTTTTCTGACTTTGTTCATGCTCATGAAGATTTGCTGATACAGAGGTCTCATCATTGGGCAGAGTTAGGTTCCTTTAGAGGCGGTGACTTTTGTTGCACCATCACGTGGTTATCATTGACCAAGAAGGCAAACATAGGATCAAAGATCTGGAGATCTTGAAATCACCTGTATAAATTCATTTTTATCAACAAATATGAGACCGTGAACGTTCATTTTAATCGAGAAACATTTTTTTAGCTGCAGGTTCTGTCTTCAAAAGACTCTCATAGCTAACCAACAAGATCAAGTTAACAGCTGATTTGCCATCTAGTGAATGCCACTTATCATACTTTTGTTGAAGTTTGTTCTCTGCATGCAGTAGCAGTTAAACAATTAAACGATCTTATGATCGACCAACAATATAATTGTAAAAAGGAGTTTCCAGGAAGAAAGAAGACAGCTCTACTGTTGCATATTATACACTGGGAATAGAATCATTAAGCAATCTGGTACATATAAGGGCGATATATAGTTAACTTGCTTCTAATTTAACATAAGTTCAAAATTTCCATTTCACATATATTTGTTGTAACTCATGCAGAAGTAATGGTTGTCCACCAGTAAAACCACCTTAACCAAGTATAAGCAAATGATCAGATATTTCAGAATTTTCTTACAAGGGACAATGATAGAGAAATTTAGAAGCAACATGAATGCAGTTTCAGTAAGGAAGAAAAACTGACATATTTGATACCAGTGTCACTAGAGCTACAAGAATTGAAGTATATCATATTATAAGTGACAAAATGTACATCTATGTACCTAATTTAATCATTAACAATAGCAAAACTTTGGACAAATCATTTGGTCCAGTTTAAAGGGGCAAAAAAAAACATTTATGTCCTTCTTGATGACAACTATTACTGTATCAGAATCTGAATCCTTGTTGACATCTATGCTCCTAACCAGGACTTTTTCCCAATTCAAGTTTAATCCTTGATTTGCCGACTATGCCTCAAATAAAGAACCAAGAGATTTCCATAATTTTTATTTATAAGAAATAACAGTATATTAAAGTCCACACATATATTATGGATACATCCAATTTCTTCTACAACTGACAAAAGTAAGTTGTTGTCATCAATATGGAACTCACAATGGTATAATTACGTCATGTACGGGAACCATACCTTGGCTATCTGAGGCATGACAACATAAGAATTTGCCTGGTTTCAAAGATGGAGGTAACTGAATAACAAATTCTCTCTTTTTTATTTCAACTGTCCTTTTGCTTATAGATGCAAGCATAAAGCAGGACTCAGACTTTAAATATCGCACATATGGCCCTTCTCCAAGCATAAAGCACGACTCAGACTTAAGATACTGCACATATCTGCCAACTGATATATGCTCAGAAATAATTGAATCACATATTTAGAAAGGTCATTGTGTTTTGACTATGGTGATAGTCCTATGTAACTATGAATCAAATTCTCCTGCATCTAGATGGCTGGATCGCTATCTCATTTTTCTTCTCACTTGCAAATATTTGTACCACAGCCAGGCTGTTCAGATAAAGAACCCATTTGAAACCTGTAGGTCCTGGCCATGATGCATTTTCCTTTGAGATATTGGAATCCAAAACCAGCTTTCAATATGATCAGCATTCTCTGATGGAGGTATCACAACTGTGGAAAAGCAGGACCTTAAGCAAACTAGATAGCTCCACGTTCATCTACATCAATAGGCTCAAGCCTCCACTCACTGCCATAGTATGAGTTCGGTAGTCCAAGCCAGAACTTAAATGCCTCAGCCGCCCTCTTCCTCTCCTTCCTCCTGTCCTGCCTTGCCTGGGAGGCATGCTTGCTTGTAAACATCCGAGAATGCATCTCCACATAGATCCTCTTGTATTTCGTCTTGTTCGGCGAAATTCCATTCTCCTCCATGCAAGCCACAATCTCAAGTGCCTTTCTGAAGAATGCCGCCCTCACACACACATCAGCTAGAGCATCAAGCAATCCTTCATCAGGCCGAAGAGGTGGCGATGCAGCACACCTTTCTTTAACCTCGTTCCACAACAGAAGTGCCTCCCCTGGCTTCCTGGCCAATGCTATCCCATTGGCAAGGCTTCCGTAGGTTGCGATGTCAGGCTGGAATCCATTCTGCTTCATCTTCTCCACAATTTTCTTAGCTTCTTCTATCAAACCCAACCTGCAGTACCCTTCAATCAGCATGTTGTAGGCTACCCTATCTGCCTTAACCCTTGGGTCCTTCTCCATCTCATCAAACACCTTATGAGCCAGCTTCGGTTGGCCTGACAAAGCAAACGCCTTCATCAGAGTGGTGTAGCTGACCTTGGACGGTGTGATTCCACGCTCACGCATCTCGTTGAAGTAGGCCAGCGCTCCAGCGCTATCATCAACAAGTATGCACCCATCGATCAAGATGTTATACGAGACAACATTGGGCTCGATACCTGCATGCTTGGACATCTCACGAACAATCTCCTTTGCCTCATCTAGCTGGAGCTGCTGGCAGTAGCCTTTGAGAAGGACATTGTAGGTGACTCGGTTGGCTGGTACACCAGCATTGGCCATATCTGCGAGGACGCTGCGTGCTCGGTCCATCGCCCCAACTTTGATGAGCGCGGAGATGACAGTGGTGTATGTCACATGATCTGGGTGGCTGGCAGGATCTGCTTCCAACTGCATTGCTCGGGTCATGCGGACTACATCCTCTACTCGACCTTCTTTCACGTATCCCTTCATCAATGTAGTGTACATTCTGGAATCAGGGAAATAAGCCTTAGGCAGCAGCGGTGGCTCATTACCATTACCATGGCCCTCAGTTAAATGGCGATACATTACTAGCTTTTCAAGAAGTGAATGAGCTTCCTCATCAATTCGATCGATCAAAGTGCCGCCATTTGATTGCCTGAGTATCAAGCAAAGGTCCTGTCGGCCTTCCCGCATTGCCTGTACTAATTTCTCAGCTGTCTCCAGATCATCGAGACCTACATAGGCCGCCACAAGGGAGTGCAAGGTCGTGATGCAAGGAACGAGTCCTGATGTGATGAGTCGCTCGAGAACGAAGATCAGAAGATCCTTGCGCTCCGCCCTCGCGCACATCTTGATCAGGACATTGTGGGTCAAGACATCAGGCTCGACGCCGAACTCCGGCATTTCGTCGAACAGCTGCGCGAACCTGCGGACGTCCCCCAGGTTGGCGCAGGCGTTGAGGGCGGCGTTGAACGCCGCGGCGTCGGGGCGGGCATCGGTGGCGACGGCGACGCGGCGCACGCGGCGGAGGATGGAGTCAAAGAGGCGGAGGGCCTCGGCAGGGCCCCCATCGTCGGGGGAAGCGGAGAGGCGGCTGACGACGGCGCTCCAGGCCTTGACGTGGGGGAGGTACCCGGAGCGGAGCATGGTGCGGAGGACAGCGAGGGCGTAGGAGGTGGCGCCGGAACTGGCGGCGGCAACGGCGAGAAGGCCAAGGGAGTTGGCATCGAGGCGGTGGAGCTGGCCCTCGTCGTGGAGGCGGCGGACGAGGGCGCGGGCGCGGGCGAGGGCGGTGGGGGTGCGCTGGTAGGAGAGCTGGGCGAGGAGGCGGCTGAGGCAGGTGGGCCCGGGAAGGAGGGGGCTGCGGGCGTAGGCCTGGTAGGCCTCGTCGGTCCGCCGCTGGCGGAGGAGGGAGAGCAGCGAGGCGTCGTGGGCAGAGCTCCCGTCCACGGGCAGCGAGGAGGGGAAGGAATTGGAGGCGAGGTGGGCTCGGAGCTTAGGAGAAGCAAGGGGGATGGGGTTGAAGGGTTTAGGGGAGGGGTGGAATTGGAGGTGGGGAGAGATGGGGATGGACATGGGCATGGCCGCCTGTCGTAACATCATGATTGCTGTTATTGTTCAACTTGAAGGTCAGTTTATAGAGAGAGAGAGAGAGAGAGAGAGAGAGAGAGAGAGAGAGGCGAGGGAGAGACGAAGAAGAAGGGCGTGTGGAGGAAGGGAGGCGTGCGCGAGGATAATGGAGACGGGGGAGAGCTCACCGTCGGATGCGATGGCAATGGTGGGGTGTCTTGGTCGCGTGGGTGGCCGCGGGGTCGACTACGTTGAGGTGATGGGGTCCTCTTCTTGCGCTTGGTGGTCACCGCAGTGGGTACCACTTACCGTATCTGGAATTAATAAAAAATGATAAATATGAAAAAAAAAAACAAAATATTCAAACCAATATTTTTGTGGAAAAATTGAAGCATTTTTGTAGGACGTCATAAATGGAGCCTTTATTTCCGCTTACCATAAATGGAAACGGCTTCAATGGAAATTTAAAATAAATTATAACTAAAAATATTTTTTGGAAAAATATAAATATAATTCGAAACTGAATATTTAAAAAACTTCTAAAAAGTGTCTATATTAAGAACTAAAACCTAAGTTTAATGTTGATGTTGATGGTACTTGTCAATTGGATCACACTCTTAAATTACTTAGAGTTTATCTTCGTCCTCTCTTACTATACGAGAAGATGATTCTTCTAAACAATCACATATCGTTGAACAAACTTCTTTAAATCTATACGGTTCTTCATCTAAATATAATTTAATTATAATGAAGAGTAATTTTTATAATAAGAAAAATATTATTAAACTCTTGATAAGTACATAATGATATGATTGACACTTTAGCGATCATATGGTCGATGCCTCGATATTATGTGATCGATATTTTTACGTTATATGACCGACACCTTGACATTATGTAAGCAACACATCAATGCTATTTGACTGACATTTATATGTTATATCGTCAACACCTTGGTGCTACTTAGTTGACATCTCAACACAACATCCTTGGCATTCAACTGCATATAGCTAACATGGTATCATCCCTTAGATGTATAGATTATGTCACAAGTGATTTACATCTCATGGATTCGACATAGCACAACTCCATCAAAACCCGAAATTTCTAACCTTAAACCTTGCATCCTAAACCCTAACCCTCAAACACACAAATAAAATTGTTTCAAATTTAGGGTTTATAGATTTTAAAGATGACGTGACTAAATTCATGTGACTATAAAGCAATCTCTCAATGATAGCAATAATCAAATTTATCTATGAAACATCCCTCATAAAGATGTGGTTGAAACATCTGACCATTAAGCATTCCAATGAAGGCGCAAATAAATTCTATAATGCAGCATTCAAAATCCTCTAACAATTCAAAACAAAGACAATAGCCCTTATGACATGATTGAATCACTTGACATATAAGATATTATGTTCTAACCCTCTTTATATACATCAAAATATGATAAAGGACAGATGGTAAGGGTGATGGACACATGGTTGATAACTCGATGATAAATCAAATACCATCAAGTATCTTGTGAATCTCAACATGCCAATTGCATAATGTTCGACGATTAGATATATATCTCCACGATTGAATAATGACCAACGATTTAATAACGTACTTATCACATAGATTAATTTCATGATTTATTTTAATTACTCATGCAAAAAAAATTTAAAACTAAAATGTGTTTCTAAACCACCATAATAGAAATACAATACTAATGCGAAAACGAAAACTAAGTATCTCCGGCTATTATTGTCAAAATTTTTAGCAACAGTTTCTCTTAATATTTTATCACTTCTCAGCTCAAAATTTTCGCTCAAAATTTTCGCTTTAGATGGTGTGACCATTACATTCATAATGAATAAAAAACTAAAGTATTTAAATCATAAATAATAAATAATAAATAATAATGAATGAGAAATTATAATAAGAATGGATATATTCTCTCACTTGGTTCATATGGTTAACTTAATGATTTAAATTAATCTTATCAAATAATATTATTAAGAAACAAATATATGAATCATAGTGATAAGTCTTCTAAGGGCGAGTATTATCATATATGTAGCACAATGTATTAAGTTTCTTAAGAATTAATCTTAACGTAGTAATATTACTTAATGAATAAACTTTGTCTTTATTCTTAGTTCATACAAAGATATTTTCTTATATTTCTATGCACATTAATTTGAGAAAATATCACAATATATAAGAATTTTAATACAATTACAAAATGGAACCAAGTCCCATTTTTTTAACATGATCATTGAATTTCAAAGGTGGCATGACCTTGGTCAAATGAATAACAATCATTAATTCAGTGCTAATATGATCAATGATCATTTTTACACGTTCTCTTATGGCTAAATAATTAATGTTGATGTGTTTACTTTGACTTTGACTTTTATTATTTTTAGTCATAAAAACAGCAACTGAATTATCGTAAAAAATTCTTAATGACCTAGAAATAGAATCCATAAGTCTAAGCCCAAAAATGACTATACACCATGTGAGGTAGCCTCAAAACAAAAGACGAACTCAACTTTCATCGTAGAAGTAGCAAGCAAGGTCAGTTTGACACTCCTCCAAGAAATAGCTCTACCAGCCATCATGAAAATGTACTATGATATTGATTTACAAGAATTAACACAGTCAGCAAAGTCTAAATCTGAGTAGCCAATCATATCCAGATTATTTATATGTCTATATATAAGTATATAATCTTTGGTTTCTTGAAGATATTTTATCACTTTTTTTGTAACTCTCCAATAGTCTATACCTAAATTACTGTAATATCACCCTAGCATCCCTATAGTAAATGTTATATCAGGTCTAGTATAGACCTAAGCATACTTAAGGCTTCATAGGCAGAAGCATATGAGATATTTTTTTATTGATTTCCTCCCAAAGTTGTTCTTCGGGCATTGGTTCAAATCAAACCTATCACCTTTCACAATGAGAGCAACACTTAGTGAATAATTTCTCATTTGAAAATCTCTCTAAAAGCTTATTGGTATAGGTTTATTTTGATAGACCTAAAATATCTCTAGGTCTATCTCTATAGATTTTAATGCCAATGACATAAGATGCTTCACCCATATCCTTTATGTCAAAGTTTTTAGAAAGGAATTATTTCGTCTCATGCAGCAAAACCCTTATCATTGGTTGTAAGCAAAATATCGTCTACGTATAAAATAAGAAAACATATTTTACTCTCATTGATCTTATATACATTGATCCATGAGATTTTCAATAAATTCAAATGAAAAAATCATTCTATGGAATTTAAAGTATCATTGACGGAAGCTTGTTTTAAACCGTATATAGATGTCTTAAGCTTACAAACCAAGTGCTCACCAACACTAGAAGAGAAAACTTTAGGTTGTTTTATATAAATCTCCCCCTCTAGATCTCCATTAGGAAAAGGAAAGACTATTTTCACATACATTTGTTGCAACTCAAGGTTAAAATGAGTGACTAATATCAAAATGATATGAAGAGAATCTTTATTAGATGCAGGAGAAAATGTCTGTATGATTGATTCCCTCTTTTTAAGTAAATTCATTTGCAACAAGTCTTGTCTTATATCTCTCAATGTTGCCTAACGAATCTTTCTTAGTCTTGAAGACCCATTTATAACCAATGACCTTTGCAACATTAAGCAACTCTACAAGATCCCAAACTCTATTGCTCTTCATAGAATTCATCTCCTCCTTCATGGCATCATGCCACAAGTCTGACTCTTTGCAACTTATGGCTCGTGAAAAGGTTTCAGGATCATTTTTAGCTTCAATATTATAGTCTTATTCTTGTAGATATACAACATAATCAATAGGAATCGCTAATCTTTTATTTCTAGTAGATCTTCTTAATGTTATACCAATGTCTCCCTAGGGAATTTGTGGTTCAACTAGTTGTTCAGAAGATTATTGTAATTCCTGTTTGATTTATTAGAATACTATTAGCAACTTGTGGAACCTTAATGATTGATCATTCAACACCAATTTGAAGTTGGGGAGTGCTGTGAGCTATAACCAATCTATCATTCGATATGGAAGATTGAGTATCTATATGATCATATGCAGAAACTATGTCCTTGAACTGATCGCTCCTACTAATCATGCCATTGTTGGTTACAGGTGTCCTATAAGCCAACCACGTGAGTGATGACACTTGTGACACGTTATATAATTTTTTTGCTTATGATTATTACTAGTATATACTCATATTATATTATCTGTTGTATATAATTATTGTAATATCCTTGGTTCTGTGCAATGAGAATCAGATCGTGATGAGATCATGATAATGAGATCGATTTTCTTTTAAATACAGATCCTAAATAATCTCGATCATAGGTTACTCGAGAGGGACATCGAGATAACCGGATAGACCGGTGTAGTAGTATACTTATTCATATGATGGAGGCAGTTGGTCTCATAGTCACTTGTGTGGAGACACTAAGGATACAGTATAGGTGCTCTTGGAGAATGAGTTCTTGATGCGCTTACATAATACTATATGATTAATGATACATAATGTCAGACAGCGATTCCGTAGTCCTAGTTGTGTATCTGGTCCTTAGACTTGAGACACCAAGGATGCGTTGTATGAGTACTCATTTCTTTGACGTCAGACTTATATGTTTAGAAAGTTTCAGATCTGATACAATCGATTATTGGGATTAGTAGCTAACCTTATGAAGACAATTGAGTATCAATAAAGAATCATCAACTCTCGGTATCGTGTGAGTAATATCTCATGTGTGCTTGCTCAGACAAATCCCTGGCCAAGGTCATTCAGATTGAGAGAGAATGAGTTCTCCGAGAGAATCCGATTAGAGCGAGACTTGGATGGATTTCGTCTGTGGCCTGACAGTACCATGTCTAATATATGGTCTATGGGATCTTGGTTGAATGAGGGACTATAGATACATGGTAACTATTGACATTTAGGTCCAATGGACTCGATCCCTTGTATCATCTAGAAACTATAACGTAGTGGCCTAGTACATCCATAGTCGACGAGTCAAGTGAATTATGAGGATAATAATTCACTATATCAAAAGGAGTTTTGATGGGAGCAACTCATGGTAGCTCGATATCGGGCCTAGAGGGTCACACACATATGGTAGATGCTTCGGCGAATAGAGGATTGGATAAAGATCCAATTAGCCCATATTCTCATTAAATGAGATCCTACACTGATGGACTCCTTGCATTAGGCCCAATTAGAGGCCAAAGGAGATTATTGGATAGAGATCCAATAATCCAATGTTAGTGGGTAATTTGATGGAGATCCAATATCTATTAAGGTAGGATGCACTAGAGTTTTGGTGGTTCTCTATAAATAGGAGGCCAGGGCCGCATATAGATGATAGGTTGCATCTTTGATCGCTCCCTCCTATTCTCCTCCCTCCCTCTACGCAAGAGTTGCAAGACTTGGGGCTACGATTGGAGGAGTATCGCTACAGCGATCTATCATGTGGATACCGCTAGAGAAAAAGACATTTGACCTCCTTTATCCTCTCTATCCGGATTTGAAAAAATGGGGATATACGATCTAACTAGGTAAATAATCTCTCGCATGATGCAGTTTTCAGTTTTGTAGTTTTTCTCGTGATCCAATCTTTTATACGACGATTTGATCTACATGGGAATCCTATTTTATTTTTGATCTTTCGCTGCATATGTGATGCTCTCACTAAGGTTTCCCAATAGTCATCCCCAAGAAACTTAGTGTTTTTTAATTTCACAATCCTAGTTGTGTGAGATGGACAATAAGACCTATAGCCTTTGGACTTTTCGACATATGTAATAAAATACCCACTAATAGTCCTCGGGTCTAGTTTTTTCTCTTGAGGATTATATATCCTGATCTCAGACGGACATCCCCAATACATGCATATGTTGCAAACTCAGTTTCCAACATTTTCATAATTCAAATAGTATCTTCGGGGCAGCCTTGGTTGGAACTCGTTTTAGTATATACATAACCATCTTTAGTACTTCAATCCACAAGAATTTAGGAAGATTGGAGCTGCTAAGCATACTTTTCACCATGTCTAATAATGTTAAATTTCTTCTTTCTACAACACCATTCTAGTTTAGAGAACCACTTGTAGTGTATTAGGCAACAATCCCATGATCAAGAAACTTA
The DNA here is from genome assembly GCA_029747655.1 of Ensete ventricosum. Taxonomy (NCBI): domain Eukaryota; kingdom Viridiplantae; phylum Streptophyta; class Magnoliopsida; order Zingiberales; family Musaceae; genus Ensete; species Ensete ventricosum. The sequence continues at coordinate 17,306,168 of JAQQAF010000006.1, forward strand.
GCAAAAAGACCAAGTTTTTGTCCACTCTCAATATATCTATCATAATATTCTCCACCTCTATCGGATCGCACAATTTTAATTTGATTACTATATTGGTTCTCAACTTCAGCCTTAAAGTTTTTGAAGGCATCTAATGCTTCATTTTTTTTATGAAATAAATAGATATACATATATTATGAGTAATCATTTATAAAGGAGATGAAGTATTTTTGACTATGTATGTCCATGTTTAGACAACATATCTCAGTATGAATGATCTTTAATATGTTCGAACATCTATTAGCATCTTTCTTAGACTTGTTGGTTTTCTTTCCTGAATACAGTCTAGACAAGTCTTAAACTCATTAAAATTAAGAGTACTAAGTACCTTATTATTAAATAATATTTTAATTCTCTTTATGGAGATATGTCATAATCTCTAGTATCATAACATAGAGGAGTTTTTATTGATATTACACCTTTTAGGGCTAGCGTGAATATGTATTGAACTATGAGTGTCATCATTTTATAAGAAATTATGATAAAGACCATCAGACAAAATATCATTCCTAACACAATCAGATTTATATAATAAACTAAATAATATCTTAAAAATTAAAAGAATATCTAAATGGTACGATTCTAGAAATAAAAATCAAGTTTCATGAGAAACTTGGCACATAAAAGTTCCTTTCCAATTCTAAAACAACGCCACTACTCAAGGTTAAAATGTATATTCCAATTAACTCCGTATGTGAGCCCATTTTATTGCTTGATAAGATACTTTGCTCACTTCCCACTGACTTACTCAAGTTTTACATTCCCTGTAAAGAGTTTACAACATGGATTTTTGATCTAAAATTAATCCACCAGGTGTTAATATTAACATTAATCATATTAGATTCGTAGCACATAAATGAGGTTGGTTTACCTTTCTTGTCAAGCCATTATTGGAATTTCATGCATTTCTTCTTTATGTGTCCCTTCTTTTTGCATAAGAAACACTTTGCTACTTTCTTGATATCAGCTTGGGGTGGTATTCTATATTTTTTCTTGCTGATTAGCTTTTTTATTTACTTGATTTTTGTTAGTTTTATTCTTCTTGGGAGTGGTTACCACTAATGCACTCTCATCCAACTCCATCACTAGATTCTCTTCTTCTTAAATACATATGGTCATTAATTTATTAATTGATAATTTATTCTTATCTGTGTTGTATTAAATCTTAAAAGACCCAAATTGATGTGGAAGGGTGTTTAAAATATAGTGCACCAAGAAAGATTATGACAAATCAACCTCAAGTTTCTTAAGTTGAGTTGCAATATCCTGCATTTGCATTATATGCTCACGTATACTTTTTATGTTAATGAGTTTGAGGGCTAAAAATTTCATTATTAGGGTGCTTACTAATGCCTTATTCGAAGTTCGAGAATGTCATATCGGATATCAAAGAATTAATAGTATGAGAAACTACATAAAACCCAAAATTCTTATGTCAAAATTGAGGCTTAATAGTCTAGATTGCATGTTTTACTAATGTAAAACATACTAAAAAATGAATCTCATGATATAAAAATTGTATGTGGACTAAATTTTTAATTCAAATGAATTCAAATGGACTTTATGATAAAACTATCAAATTATGTTAATTCATAATCCTTATGGATAAACTATAAAATAATATGATATTTTATCCTTATTAAATATATTCAATCATGATATTATGTGTAATTCTTTATGTGACCTTTATTTTTAATTTATATATAATTTAAATTAATTAAAGATATTATGATTAATCCTTAATTAATTAAGATTATATGGATCACTAGACATTTTGAATATATAAAATTGACTCAAAAGCATGAATTAATATGGTAAACTATTCATAAATACTAAATATGAGCATTACCGATAATGAATGTTTCATTTGAAAATCTAATATCCTCATGATTTTTAATACCAAAAACATCAAAAGTTTCAAAAGAGAAATCGAAATCAAATCATATTCATAGTATAAAAATAAAGATCTCTTTCATATCAAGGCAGAAGTTAATCACCGCTTTGATACCAAATGTAAAAATTTTGAAATCAAAATATGTTTTTAAACCATAATAATAGAAATATAATGAAACTAATACGGAAACATAAATTACATACCTTCATATATTGTTGTCGAGAATTCAGCAATATTTTCTCTTAGTATTTATTTTAGCACTTCTCGGCTCAAAACTCTTGCATGGTATATGAAATCCTCAAGACTTAAGATTGAGCTTAAGGACTAAAAAATTATATATATATATATATATATATATATATATATATATATATATATATATATATATATATATTCTATCGTAAGAACATTTATTATCATCAATTTTGTAATGTTCAAGAATTAATTCAAGATCAAAACATTTAGAACCAAATTAAAAATTTTAATGATCAAGAATTAATAATAATCGTTATATTCATAATAAATAAAAAAATAAAATATTTAAATCATAATAAATAAAAAATAATATTAAATAAGAAAATTTAATGGTTATAGCCCAAACTCATTTTTAAAAAATCCCTTCATGCGTATCCTTTATATCATCTAATACCTAATTTTTTTAGCTCGACTAACTGAAACATCAAACGATCATTTATCGGATATAGTCCCACGTAGTTTTACAAGATCACCTATCGAATTCACTATCAAGCTGGTGAGAGGATCTGACAAAAACTAAGATTAGCTCCAAAATTTAATATCTACTTTAAAGACAACCGGTAGGTTTAACCATTGGTGTCAGCTTCAGCCCTCACCAGGGATCATCTGCTCTGAGTGAACCACACCTCACCGGCTCCGCTGATGATGGATGCCACATTTTGCAGCACCAAACTGCTGCTCTTGTTGTTGTTGTTGTAAGGCTTCGTCATATGCCATCGTTGTTTGCCACTTTGTTCTGATATAAGAAATCTTACGCATCTCCAGTCTCATTGAGCGGGCAACCACTCTTTGTGTTGCTTATCGGAGCCTAAACTATACTGGCGAAGTTTAACTGTATCGACGCAGATAGTTAAGCAACGATTTTAGAGGCCTGCTCGTACATTTTAAGGAATGGAATGACTGACAAAAACATTTGCTGCCCTGATTAAGATACTATATCTATGTCTTTGTCTTTGACAACTGAGACCAGATTCTTCTTGTCATACTATTTTGATTATCCATGTAGCTAGATTGGTTTATCAGCTCAGATTGCTTATACGGGGGTATAATTTGAGCAATTCATTAAATATTCAGAAAAAGAAAGATTTAGATCAGAAGATGAGGAACCGATCGATGTAAACATTCCGGTGATTCATTTCTCGGGACTTCGAGCGGTGTTTCTAATTTGTCATTCAGGATGTTTGTCATTTGAAAGCTTCTTGTGTGAATTTGCGGCTTTGAGATAGCTAGCTATACAGCCACAATTTGTATGTTCATACACATTTATGCGGATCAATGTGATTCAGAACTATGCTTCGGTATTCATTCACTTAAGGAGCTTCCAATTGCCACCGATATCTTTAACTCCAAAAGCATTCTTGGAAAAGTGGGGTATGATATGGAATTGTTGCTTGTGTGATGGCACCATAGTGGCTGATGAAGGTTTAAGAGACTATACCGCCACTAGAGGCATTCGGTTTCGGGCTGAGGTCGAAATAATAAGCTTGAGATAATATTTTCGTATTAAGGAGCATTAGGGATTATATGGTTGAAAATTTTATGTGATATGATGTAAATACATATTATATGGTGGGAACAATTATTGGCATTCATATCGACATACATAATAGGAATGCATCTTTTAAAATTAGGAAACTATAGCACTTGGAGTCGTTCAATGAGTATAGCTTTTAGTGCCAAAAACAAAACAGGCTTCATTGATGGATCGATCAGGAGACCATTGTCAATAGACAAAAATTTTCACATGGAAAAGATGCACTGATAGAGTATTATCACATATTTTGGTATCCTCCTCGTGGCAACAGTAACCAATCACGTGAGTGCCATTGAGGAGCCTTAGGGCTGATGCAATATACTGCATCAACATCACATCATAGACTCGGGATGATAGTCGTCGACTTCTTGAATCGACTAAAATCATACGCAAGGATAATGCACCACAACAGAGCCATTCTAGAAAGCTCAGAACAGCACCGCGCAATGCCAACCCGAGTTGATCAATTGGTGATCGTACGAGATGGCCGCCCGAGCGATCGAAAATCATTAACAAGTAACATATGACCAACCTCCTTTCGCAGGTATAGAAGTTATCCTCTTGACCAGTGCAGTGTCACGACCTTAGCTAGCTTTACTTAAGTCGTGTGACACCATCGCATGTCCATCTGGAAAGTCAGCATCCTGAAACCTCCTATGGTCCCTTAGGACCTATAAAAGAGAAAATAAGTTCGAGAAAGCATTTTTCATAGGATCTACAAGCAACCATTTCAACAAACACTTTATATAGCCAATGTAAATTACAACCATAAACTTTACAAACTTTGAACGGGTGCACACAAAGGATCATGGTCTATTACAGACCAAAGTCCCCACAAATGTCTATATGACACAACTCTTATTACAAGCCGAAATCGACTACGAAAGCTAACCAAACTAGGGTTACCAAGCCTACTGCAAGCTCGCTACTTGCTACACAAAGCATGTACAAAGACCGAAAGACACGGACACATATGAGCATTGCATCGAGCACCCACTTTATATTTTTGTTCGTGATATTCTCCCCCACTTATTCCTTTGATGTCCTCATCGAGCCACTACAGACGCTGTATCTTCTCGCCTTTTGCTAAATCTTCAATCTTCTACTTTGGCTACAACATGCCTCTTGACTCCTAGCTGCTCTCTATCGCAGTAGTCGAACTTCGATCTATCGTGCTGCTTCAACTCACCGATAATTGACTCAGGTGTGGGGTTGGCTGAGTTATGCTAATCCTTACTACTTTTTGCAGATCCTTATGATAAAGGAAAAGATCTTCCTTATTTTGTGCTAGTATCTCAAACGTCTCACACTGCTTAAACTAGGTGGATGCTTGTTGGAGCTTTAACGAGCATCATCTCATAAACTTTAAAGTTTTTGAGGTCATTCCTTCACAAAATTCGCGCATCGATTCTTCTTCAACTTAGTTGTTGCTTCTAAGTAGGTTAGCATCACTTCCGCTTTCGATTGACATTCTGTTGGAAAATAAAACGGACAATATACTCTCAGTAGCATCGATCACCAATGATGAGGATTTAATAATTATTGTCTTCTATTAGGTTTATTCGAAGGGTTTTTGAACTTGTGTAGAGCTCCTCTACTGGCTAAATAAGAGAACTGGGGTACTCGGTTTCACCCATTCTCTTAAGAGTTGAGAAAGCAAAGTTACTTAACTTCGCCCACCTCCTCGAGGTTGTACTTTATGTATCGAGATGGTTACTAGTCTTCGCCTGCTCTTTGCTCACACTTCTAAAGCACCCGAAGTATTTACACTACTTGCATTGAGTTAGCTATTGTGATTCTCCTTCTCTCTGCCATCAAACTTTCAGAATTCAAGAAGTTTTGCCCGAAAATAGTAAAATTTCACCCCAACTTGGAGTAAGTCTCTGATAGTTTTGGTCACCTCTACGATAGGATTGTACCTTCTTCTCCATCATCTTTGCCACCTATTCCTTTGAGTAGAAAAGGTACAACACCACGTATTTCATACTCGTTCCTTGGTCAATCACTCTTATATCAACCTGAAGTCCTCCACTTTCGGCTATCTTGATGAGAAGCCCATTGACACTATTCTTATGAAGTTGCTTGGCCTCTACACTTCAGCTTTGTCTTAGTACTTAGAGTTTGTCACGACATTCTCCACCTCATTGGCTCATTTCATGACTAACACTCTCCCTTCATGAGAGCAAGGGATCGATGACTCAATGGAAGTCCTACCTCTATAGTACCATGGCGCTGCCAAGCCCATGGCACTAATATTCATTACCTCGCATCTACGTCCCTTTCTTTATAATTGGTCGATCCGCCTCTGCGACACCGTGACACTCCTCCGAGTCCACTTTCATTCTGACCGACGCTTAGCGTTTTGGGTAACTAAGCCTCTCTGGACTTATCATCGCCCCATTCGATCACCTGTTTCAACACCTCTGTGTTCTCCGAGCAATTCTCCTTGGTCCATGAAAATGTTAGGATCAATTGGCACTAAGAGGGAGGGGGGGGGGGGGGGGTGGTCGAGGTGTGAATTAGTGCAAGAGTGAAAATGTTCTATTCGAAAACCTTGCTTACGAAAAAGAAAATCGGAAGCGCCTTTTTTATATTTCATTGGAAATGATTAAGAAAATTGAAAAGAAAGTCACGAACTAGTGTTCGTATCTTTCTTTTAATTGGTTAAGAGTCATCTTTTCTGAGGTCCACCAGTGTCCACTATCAATCTTCTTTAGGTAAAGATCAAACCCTTACACTTTCCACTCACCTTTTCAAAACTTAGGAGGGAACCTTATAAACTCACAAGGGATATTTTACAAGAATTAAAACTCTTTTTCTCACTCCCTTGCCCCTTTTTTTTCTTACAATTTTAGCACATAATTTTTCATAGAATTTCTAACCCAATGTGCTGTGCTAAATACAAAAAATCTTGGGGTATTTTTAAACCCTAATTGGCTTTAGAAATAGATCCAAACATTCAAACGTATCCGAAAAAATCAGGTACAGGCGGTACAACCGCTGAAAGCCACCTTGAAAACAGGGCGGTGACAGTATAACCACTGACCTGGGTGGTCTAACTGTCGCCTGGGCGGTACGACCGGTACCCACTGGCGATTCAACCGTCGGGAATCTCGAAAAGTGATTCCCTCCACTTTTTCAATCCCAACTTGTATCTTTAGTTGATCCCTTTCCAAGACAACCAATTGAGCTCAACTCGAGCTTAATCCAATCTAGACCCGGTTTGCCTCATTTGAGTTAATTTGAATTCCATCCAAATTTAACTCAAGTAGGACTCAAACCTTAACTGATGTTAATTACGACTAATTAACTACAATCAATATGACCATCAAGTCCAATCAAAACCCTCTTAACTCCTGGCAAGCTTTTCGGTAACCTTCAACGATCTTTTGACGAGTCTCTTGGTCTTCTTTCGACGAACTCCCGATGCCTTCCTCGCAAGCTCCTGATCACTTTTAACGAGCTCCCAGCGAACTCTCGACAAGCTCCTGATACCTTTAGCAAGCTTTCGGCAAATTCCCACTACATCGTCCGAACCCCGGCCCAATGCCCTAGACTTGACTCTGGCCCACATTTGATTGTAATTTTCTCTCTGTCATAGTTAATCTTGCATCAATAATCTCCCCCTTTTTGATGATGACAATTAATTGATAATGGAAGTTAAACATTACTTCCCATAAATCCATGTCATAATTCAAATAAGCAAAACTTAAATTCAATAGAACCAAACACTCTTGAATTCAAGTATCATATAATCCATTTATCAAATTTTGAAATGATATACCATAAATTTTAAAATTATCAAATCATTAATGATACATGATATTAATTTTCAAAGATATTCCAAGAATTTTAAAAATTCATGAAAAATTTCCTTATAACATTAATTTCAACCAATAAATCATGAATTATTAACCTTTCAAGAATTTTAAAATTTATGCATTAGTCCTACAATGAATTAAAATTTTTTTCTTTAAGAAGAAATGTTATTTTCTTCCCCTTTGTCATATATGTATCATTTTTCATATTTGTGTCATCAATATGCTATTTCTCTCCCTTTGTCATCATAAAAAAGAGTTAAAATAATGAGCAAGTAATTTCATAAAACGTAAACTCATCATGTGTCAAAATTTTTCATATTTGTACAAAATAAATATGATTAAACGTTTAATTACTTCATTGCTCTCCCTTAGTAAAATAGGATAAAAACATAATTTTCTCATGAAAATTTTCTTCCCTTTTTGTAAATAAGAAAGTAGAAATAAGGAATGAGAGTGCAAAACATTATCATCAAATATAGCTTAATCTAGTAAATTCCAAAATTCAATAGTTAAGAACTACCCATATAATTTAATTCATTTTATATACATTTCAAACAAGAGTAGCAAATCAAGCAATTAATGCATTCTCAAGGTTTAACATTTCTAGCTCTCTTCTAATAAAATCAAATTACTCTTCATTTAATGATTTAATAAAAATATATACTAATTAATGCTTAGTATCAAAAAATTCCAAGGATATATCTTGATTATTTACATGATCCCTAATAAAGTGATGTATAATATCAATATGCTTAGTTCTTGAGTGTTGAATTGGGTTTTTAGTTAAATCTATGGCACTTGTGTTGTCACATTTTATAAGAATATTTTTCAATTGAATTCTGTAATCTTCTAATGTGTTTTTCATCCAAATAACTTGGGCATAACATGTACTAGCTGCAATATATTCCGCTTCAATAGTAGATAAAGCAACCAAAATTTGTTTCTTAGAAGATTAAGAAAAATTACATGCTCTAAAAATTGACATGTCCCGATAGTCTTTTTTCTATCTATTCTACACCCTCCAAAATCGACATCTGTATAAGTAAATAAATTAAGGTTTTTGGATTTTGGATACCACAATCCTAAGTTAGAAGTTCCTTTTAAATATCTAAATATTTGTTTAACTGCTTTAAGGTAAGAAAGTTTAGGATTGGATTGAAATCTTGCACACAATCCAACACTAGATATTATACCTGGTCTAGTAGCAGTTAAATACAACAAACTACCTATCATTCCTCTATATGTTTTTTGATCAAAATTTTCTCCTTCATTGTCTAAGTCTAATTTGCAGAAGTGCTCATGGGTGTGTTTATGGCCATGACATTTTCCATATCAAAATGTTTTAGCAAGTCTAAGGTATATTTAGCTTGACTTATAAATATACCATCATTTAATTCACACATTAGACTCATTCAAATTCTATACTTTTGGCAAAAAATTCAAACAAAGATTCATTTGTTGAACCACAAATGATATCATCAACATAAATTTGAATAACAAGAAAATTATTTTTAAAATACTTAAAAAATAATATGGTATCAACCTTATCTTTTAAGAAATTATTTGAAATAAGAAAAGAGATAAGTCTTTCATACCAAGCCAGGGGGGCTTGTTTTAATCCATAAAGAGTTTTAGAAAGTTTTAAAACATGATTTGGAAAAAGATTATTTTTAAAACTAGGAGGTTGTTCAACATACACTTCTTCGGAAATAAAATCATTAAGAAAAGTACTTTTAACATCCATTTAAAATAATTTAAAATCTTTGAAAGATGCAAAGGCAAAAAGCATCCTTATGGCTTCAAGTCTAGCCATAGGAGCGAAGGTTTCTTCATAATCGATTCATTCTTCTTGGTTAAAACCTTCGCCATAGGAGCGAAGATTTCTTCATAATCGATTCATTCTTCTTGGTTAAAATCTTGGGCCACTAATCTAGCCTTTTTTATAACCATAATACTATTTATCTTGCTTGTTTCTAAATATTCATTTAGTTCGAATTACTAAACGGTCATTAGGTCTAGGAACAAGTTTCTATACCTCATTTCTCTCAAATTGATTTAACTTTTCATGCATTGCATTAACCCAAGAGTTATCTTTTAGGACTTCATCAATGTATTTTGGTTCAACTTGAAAAAGAAATGTAGCAGTAGTACAAAATTTCTTAAAGGAAGAACGAGTTTGAATATCTTTTGATGTATCTCCTATTATAAGCTCCTTAGGATGAGCATTTACATACTTTTATTCATTGGGTAAGGATCCAAGTTGCTTTTAGGAGGATTATCATTTAAATTCAAAGAACCAAAATCAAATTCATTATCAAAATCAATTATCTTAAGTATGAAAATCTCATTGAAAACAACATGAATAGATTCTTCAATTACTAAAATTCTTTTATTGAATACACGATAAGCTTTTGAAATAGAGGAATAACCATAAAAAATACCTTTGTCGGATTTTACATCGAATTTTCCTAAAGCATTATTTTTATTTAAAATAAAAAATTTGAAACCAAAAACTTTAAAATATAAAATATTGGGTTTTCTACTATTCCATAATTCATAAGAAGTTTTAGAGAGTAATGGTCTTACAATAACCCTATTTAAAATATAGCATGTCGTGTTAACGGCTTCGGCCCAAAAATATTTAGGTGGACTATATTCATTTAACATGGTTCTAACCATTTCTTGTAAGCTCCTATTTTTCTTTCTACTACTATATTTTGTTGTGGATTTCTTCGAGTAAAGAAGTTATGGATATATCTATTTGACTCATAAGAATTTTGAAACTCATTATTTTGAAATTCACCACCATGGTCACTACGTATTGACGAAATCATAAAACCTTTTTCATTTTGAACAATTTTACAAAAGTTTAAAAAATATTTAAAGGAATCACTTTTGTATGTCAAGAAATAAGTTCAAGTATATCTACTCTAATCATATATTATAATAAATACATATTTGCTACCTCCTAAACTTAGTATCAATTAGTCCAAATAAATCCATATGGATCAATTGTAGTGGCTTAGAGATGCTTATTTGATTTTTTAACTTAAAACTACTTTTTATTTATTTTTCTAATTGACAAGTATCACATACTTTATCTTTAATGAACTTAAGGCTAGGTAATCCTCTTACTAAATCTTTAGTTGAAATTTGGTTTAGTAGTTTCATGCTAGCATGATATAGTCTTCTATGCCAAATCCAAGCATCATCATTTAAGATCGAAAAACATGTTTCATCATAACACTTTTCAATATCTATGGTATACACATTATTGTTTCTTAAGGTAATAAAAAAATTATTTTTGTTTGGCAATTCATTTATATAAGCATTAGGTTGAAATTTGATAATATATCATTTATCACATAATTGGCTAATACTAAGTAAATTATGTTTCAAGCCATCAACCAATAGCACATCTTCAATCAAAAGGCTAATACTTATTGTTTCTTTTCCAATGATTTTACCTTTGTTGTTGTCTCCAAAGGTGACAACTCTTTCATTTAGCCTAGTAAACTTAGAAAAATAAGTTAGATCTTCGGTCATGTGCCCTAGCATCCACTATCAAGGTATCATTTGGTGCTCCTAGCTTTAGTTTGGAGACATACTTACAAGAAAGATGGTTTTAATTTAGATATCTATTTTATTTTGGATCCCTCATGAGTCTCACCTAGTTTATCTAATGGTTTTTGGTTATTTATGGTTCCTTTAGGAACTTAAATTAATTTGTGTAGACTATACTTTTTAAATAAATATTTGTAGGCTTTATGTCCTAATTTTCCATAAAATTTGCATTTAATTTGTGGTGGTAAGTTTAGGATGGGTCTTTTGATGAAAATAATTGGCTTTTGTTGAATGTTGCCAACAAAGCTTATACCTTGTTTTATATTAATATAACCCTTATCTACAAGGATCATGTTTAGGGATTTATTCCCTATTTCAAATTTTTCTAAAGTTTGTTTTAACATGATATTTTTATTTTTAACTTCTTCTAACGTTTCACATTTAGAGTAAGAATTAGAATTATGCTCTTTCTTAAGTAATTTATAAGGCTTACTAATTTATCTAAACTCATCATAAAATTCATGAAATATATCCAATAATTTAGTAAAGAAAATATTTGAAGACTCACCTCATTATGGATGGTTATAAGATCATAGTTGGCTACTTCTTCTTTGATATGGTCCTCTTCATCCGATGAGCTTGAGTCATCTCAAGTCGCCGAAAGAGCCTTCTTCTTGTGTCGTGCATTCTTCTTCAATTGAGGATATTCATTTTTGAAATATCCCAGCTTCTTACATTCAAAGCATATAATATTGTCCCTTTTTGGTTCATTTTTATTTTTATAATTTCTATTATTTTTTATAATTTTTTTTAATTTTTTTGGATAGTAGTGCAATGTCATTGTCCTCATCACTCGAGGTTTCACTCGAGATGTCATCTATAGTTTTTAGTATTAAATTCTTCCTGTTCTTTGGAAGGGGTTCATCAAGTTCATCATGAGCTTTATAGCTCAGTTCATAAGTCATAAGAGATCCAATAAGTTTTTTAAGAGAAAAATTATTAAGATCTTTAGTCTCTTATATTGCAGTTACTTTAGGGTCCCAACTTTTAGGAAGAGATCTTAATATTTTACTAACAAGTTCAAAATTAGAAAAATATTTACCAAGAGCTTTTAGACTATTGACGATATCCATGAAACAGGTGTACATGTCTCCAATTGACTCACTTGGTTTCATTCTAAATAATTCATAATTATGAACTAAAATATTAATTTTAGACTCCTTGACTCTACTAGTGCCTTTGTGTGTGATTTCAAGTGTATGTCAAATATTATAAGCAGTATCACAAACAAAAACTCGATTAAATTCATTATTATCAAGTGCACAAAATAAGGCATTCATTGCTTTTGCATTTAACAAAAAAACTTTCTTTCCAACATCATTCTATTCATTCATGGGTTTAAAAGATTTTTCAAAACTGTTCTTAACAATGTGTCATAACTCAAAATCCATGAAAATCAGAAAAATATGCATTCTAGTTTTTCAATATGTGTAATCCGTCCCATTGAACATGGGAGGACATGCAATATAATGTCCCTCGTTCATGTCAAATGAAGCCACTTACTCACTTAGATTTTTAGTCTAATGAGTAGCATATGACTCTGATACCAATTGTTAGGATCAATAGACACTAAGAGGGAGGGGGTGAATTAGTGCAAGAGTGAAAGTGCTCTATTTGAAAACTTGCTTATGAAAAAGAAAATCGAAAGTGTTTTTTGTAGTTCGTTGGAAATGATTAAGAAAAATTTAAAAAGAAGTCATTGAATAATGCTCGTATCTTTCTTTAAACTAGTTAAGAGAAATTAAAAGTAGCAAATAAGGTGAGAATAGAAAACACACAAATTTATAGTGGTTCAGCCTCAATCTGGCCTACGTCCACTACCTGAGTCCTTTTCTTTGAGGTCCATCGGTGTCCACTATCAATCTTCTTTAGGTGAAGATCAAACCCTTACACTTCCCACTCTCCTTTTTCACATGCTTAGGAGATAAATCTTACAAACTCACAAGGGAGACTTTACAAGAATTACAACTCTTTTTCTCACTCCCTTGCCCCTTTTCTTTTTCTTACAATTTTAGCACATAATTTTTCACAGAATTTCTAGCCCAATGTGTTATGCTAAATGCAAGAAATCTTGGGGTATTTATAAACCAAAATTGTCTTCAGAAATCGAGCCAAAACTTCAAACGTATCCGAAAAAATCAAGTATGGGTGGTACAACCGTTGTCGTCGACGGTACAACCGTCGAAAGCCACCCTGAAAGTAGGGTGATGGCGATACAACCACCGATTGGGAGGTCCAACCGTCACCTAGGTGGTATGACTGTCGCCCACCGGTAGTACAACCGTCGATAATCCCAAAAAAGTGATTTCCTCTACTTTTTCAATCTTGACTTGTACCTTCAGTTGACTCTCGATGATCTTCCGGTAAGCTTTTCGGTAACCCCTGATGATTCCCTCATAACTCCTGGCAAGCTTTTCGGTAAGCCCCGATGATCTTCCGGAGAGTCTCTTTGTCTTCTTCCGATGAACTCCCAACACCCTCCTGGCAAGCTCCCGATCACTTCGGCGAGCTCCCAACAAACTCTCGACAAGCTCCCGATACCTTCGGGAAGCTTTCGATGAGTCTCTCGGCGAGTTCCCATTGCATCGTCCGAACCCCGACCCGATGCCCCGGACTTGACTCTAGCCCACATCTGATTGTAATTTTCTCTCTGTCGTAGTTAATTCTACATCAATCATTTCTAACACACATGTTAGATTAGTAACTCATCAATTAATTTCATCATTAAAATCTGATATTTAATAGGAAAGATGTACTACAACTCTCGTGCATGGCCTCCACCATCCTGTTGCAGGGCTCATGTTGATTATGTTCTCCTTAGCTTCCTTGGTAGCAACGTTTGCTTACTTGGCCTTATCTTCTAACTTGTCGGGCCCCTTTAAGCGAATATAAGTACTAGAATAGTCCAATTCTCTAACTGCTCGAATTATACCTCTATATAATCAAGTCCCCCATGAGACTCACTGGTACTAGCACTCAAAATTCTCTCTCGATGTACACAGTCTCCATATGTTGGTAACCAAGGATTTCATCTGATATAAGATTCAATGCACACATGGAGGACCCGCCTCTACGGTACCATGGCATTTACTCTCATAGCTCTTCTTATCATCGTGTTGTTCATCGACGTGGAGCTCCCAGTAGCTCCTAATTATGCCTCTGTATGATCACATCCCTCACAGGACTTCCCCCGTTTGTGTTGTATTGCCTTGAACTATTCCACCATGATTCGCTGCACCGTGTCGCCTCTCGGTGACATCTTCATTACATTCAAATTCTTGTGGATGAACTTGAAGTACGATCTCTCCACGTGTGGCCTCTACCAACACATCATAGGGCCTCTACCACTTTTGATTGTGTTCGCTTTTTGGCAATTAACTTTCACCCACCCATTCTCAGGTCACACCCGGATGAAGCATCGCTCTAGGACAGTATGTCACCTAGCAGCTCTCGAAGTCCACAGACTTTGCTGAAAATAGTGCACCATTGTCTGGATCCTGGGCCTCTATCCCTCACCAGTACAATCTCTGATATGCACTGCTTTTATCATGATAACTCGAATGATAGTAATGTGGCATATTATTTGAGAGTACCCCCCTCTACGTCATATTGCCCCGTGCTAAGGCATTCTGATCCCAACTTCATCTCTACAAGTTGAACCACCCTAGTTCCTCTGTCAAATGCATCTCTAAGACAAGGTGCATGTGCTTTGAAGCGCTCTTCATCTTTGGCATCATACAGGATGAGTCTGCACCATCAGAATGAAAAATCAATGGAACGACATGATCCCACTCTTGCCTCAATAAGAGGTCATGTCCTTGACCTCTATCCAAGGAAAGCTTTGTGCCTTCGCTCCATGGTCTATCTTCTTTTATGTCAACTCCATTCATGCAGCTTGGATACTTCATAAAGTTCCACCCAAGTTGTTCTACCCCTTGATTTGCATTGAGTTGATGGTAGCCCTCACGCCCATCATTCCACGGGCCAGCCCTCTGTTGAGTCTGATTTTCACATCAGCTTCAAATGTGCCTTCATTTGATGATGTCATGGTCACTCCCCCACTTGATCTCACAATGCATCCACCAATGCATCACCTCATGTGATGACTCCTCGCTACTTGCTCGGTTCGTTGAGCTTTGTGAAGTTGTTATCTTGAGATACTCCGTCTCAACATGTGCGGTCCACTGCACACGATTCTCCATCTGAAGAACCAGGACTTATCCCTCCTAGATATCTGTCCTGTTGGAGTAACTTTTCTTTTCGTATTCTTCTCTTTGAAAGTTTTAGAGACCACCATCCCCTTAGACTACTCTACCTTGCTGAATAAACTGTGTATTGTTCTGCCCCCGCAAATGCACTTGCTAGATTGTGACTCTTTGCCAGCCTCTACTACACCCTCCAAGGCCTAGCAACATGTTGAATTTGTTACACACTTTAGCCTCCTACTGACATATCCTTCCCAGGCCAAAGAGAAAGTTCCAGTACTCTATGGCACCAAGTTTTGATCACCTTGGGATGACCACGAATACTCTATCGTCCGTATACAAGCCCTTGCATAAGTACCAAATTCTTCAAGTTAACAATACCCCTCACCTCTGTAAGCTTTGTATAACTCTTTCTGTCATTGTGTAATGCATCCCACTTTGTAGGGTCTCATCTTTTAATAAGCGCCTCGCTTGCCTTAAGCACCATCAAGTTTGGTTACATGTCAAGCCGTAGCTTGAACTCAGCCATCCCAACCTTTGTGTTATACGCATTCTTCCTAGCTTGCTTGTCCTAATGGTGCCTCTCATGCAAAGGGTTGGTCATTCCTCTGAATGCCAGTCTTGGATGCCCACTTCTCTGAGCGACTCCTTTCCCTACATCTCAATGTTTGTTTCCCCCAAACGGTCGTTCATGATGGCTGCCCTCCATGCAACTAAGGTAGGTCCTCCACGTTTGCATGGTAAGTTTTCTATGTGTGCTTGTCTCGCTCTTATACCAAATGTCACGACCTTAGTTGGTTTTGCCTAAGTCGTGCAACATCATTGCTGGTTACAGGTGCCCTACAAGCCAATCATGTGAGTGATGACACGCTACATAGTCTTTTTGCATTATTAGTATTGGCATATTCTCATAGTATATTATCTGTTGAATATATATATATATATATATATATATATATATATATATATATATATATATATATTGTGTTGTTTTTGGTTCTGTATAATGGAAATCAGATTGTGATAAGATCATGATAATAAGACCGATTTATCTTTAAATACAGATCTTAAATTATCCCGATCTGACACGATATGATGATAATGCTGCAGTTGTCATTGATCGAGAATGAAATCCAAAAGGAACTTAAGTTTTTGGTGCGATCACTTGGGAATTAAGACAATTGAATTTTACTAAAATAGTTTCATTAGCTATCCCGAGGTATTATAAATACTACTAGATGAGACTGATATATCAGAACATCTAAAACAGATCAAATTTAGTAGATTAGTATATTGTGTCTCACGTATATACTTTTAATAATAAATAATTTTATAATAAAATTTATTATAAAAAGAAATAAAATAAAACAAAGAAAAAAAGGAAACATGTTGATTATATCAAAATTAGGAGGCACCAATAATTATGGTTCGTCATGGGTAAGGACACTAGTGTTGATATAATAACTTCTATAAAAGGGACATCGAGATAACCAGACAAACTGGTGTACTGTATACCTATCCATATGATGGGGGTGACTAGTCTTATAGCCACTTGTGCGAGGATATTAAGAGTACAATACAGGTCCTCATTGGAGAATGAGTTCACTGATTGATCCGCTTATAGCATGCTGGATGGTTAATTATAACTATCGTCAGACAACGATTTTGTAATCCCAATTGTGTGTCTAGTCCTTAGACTTGAGACACTAAGGATGCCTCGTTTGAGTACTTCTTTATTTGACATCGGACTTATATGTTTGAAAAGTTTCAGATCTGGTACAACCAGTTATCATGATTTGTATCCAACCTTACAAAGACAATTGAATGTCAGTAGAGGATCATCCACTCTCGGTATCGCGAGAGGAATATCCTATTAGAACTCTAGCTAGGGGAGTCCTAATTTAGTTTCATTGAAGAAGATATATATGTAAATCCCATCTAGCCAACCCCTATTAAAGAGATGACTAGGTTAGGATATTATTGAGGAAAGATATTTGGAGGAAAGTATAAGGCACGTGTAACCCTAGTTGACCACCCCTTATCCTCGTTAAAGAGGGGTTGGTTGAGGTGAGGTTAAGTTAGAATAGAATTATGAATCAATAAGCAACCGGCCACCCCTAGATGGGCCAGTTGGAGGTTGCTTCTTAAAGAAGTATTAGGAGTTGCATTAGGAGTTGGAGTCCTATTAGGAGTGAGGGTTTAGAAGGTCTATAAATAGCCTTATAATCATCTACTTTTCATTATGAATAGATGAATATTTTCTGTAGCCTTTGAGCAATAATTTGGAGGAGGGAACCCCTATAAAGTTCCAAGGAGGTTGATCCCCTATAGAGATCACTCGAAGCTTAGAATCCCCCAAGGGTTCTAACATATCCCATGTGTTATCGCTCGAACAAATCCTCGGCTAGGGTCATTCGGATTGAGAGAGAAGGAGTTCTCCGAGAGAATTCAATTAGAGTGAGACTCTGACAAATTCTATATGTAGCCTGACAGTACCATGTCCAATATATGGTCTTTGAGATATTAGATGGATGAGGGACTATAGATACACGGTAATTGAGGGCAAATAGATCCAATAGATTAGATTTCTTGTACCATCTAGTAACTATGGCGTAGTGGCCTAGTACTTCCATAGTCGATGAGTTAAGTGAATTGTTATAGGATAACAATTCACTAAGTCAGAAGGAGTTTTGATAAGTAGGACTCATTGTCATGGCCGTATTGGGCCTAGAGGGTCACACATATGGTGGATGTTCTAGTGAGTAGATGATTGAATATGAATTATCCAATTTGCCCCTGTTCTCATTGGATGGGACCCGACATTAATGGGCTCATTGCATATGACCCAATTAAAGGTCAATTAAGATTATTGGATAGAGATCTAATAATCCAAGATTAGTGGGTAATTGGATGAAGATCCAATACCCACTAAGGCAAGATCTATTAGGGTTTTTGGTGGCTCTCCATAAATAGGAGGCAAGAGGCACAAATTGTAATAGGCTGCACCTTTGGCTGCCCCCTCCTATTCTCCTTTCTCCCTCTGTGTAAGAGTTACAAGACTTGGGGCTACAATTAAAGGAGTATCGCTATAGCAATCTATCGTGTGAATATTGTTAAAGAGGATGATGTTTGACCTCCTTCATCCTCTCTATTTGGATCTAGAAAAATAGAGATATACGATCACCCTAGGTATACAATCTCTCACACGATGCGATTTTTTATTTTTTTGGCTTTTTCTACGTACCAATCTTTGTATGACAATTTTGATCTACGTGGGATATCGATTTTGTTTTGATCTTCTACTATGCATATGATGCTCTCGCGAAGGTTTCCCTATAACCATCGTATGTCCATCCGCAAAGGTCTGCCTCCTCGAAATCTCCTATGGTCCCTTAGGACCCATAAAAGAGAAAATGGGCTAGAGAAAATATTTCTCATAGGATCCACAAGCAACCATTTCGGCAAATACTTTATATAGCTAATGCAAATTACAACCATAGACTTTACAAACTCTAAACGGTCGTACACAAATGATCATGATTATAGACCAAACTCCCCACAAGTGTCTATATGACAACTCTTATTTATAAGTCAAAACTGAGCATGAAAGCTAACCAAACTAGGAGTGTCAAGCCTACTACAAGTCTGCTACTTGTTGTACAAAGCATGTACAAAGACCGAAAGACATGGACACACATAAGCATTACATCGAGTATCACTTTATCTTTTTCTCTGTGACACCAAGGGGGGACTCTCTCTTCACAACCACTCCTTTCTAACTTAATCTTCGGATGGCTCGGGTTGGAGAATTCCTGATTTTGTTTAGTGTTCAAGGCCTGACGGGTATCTCCCAACTTCATCACCAAATCACCCTAGAGATGGGGACCACATTTAGTTCACCTTCCTTATCGACGTTGATAACCTGTGTGGGCCACCTTGCGCGTCTAGGTTCAGACCAAGCCATACTGACAACTCAGTCATGACAAAAAGTTACACAACATTCTGGCGCCAGAAGGAGGACCCAGTCGGATGTCGCAAGAACGCCCACCACCAAGCAACATAAGCGAGCGCCACGGGAGGAAATCTAGCCCACTCCCCTGACCTTGGGGCTCAGAGGACCCCCGTCTCCTCCTCATGCGGATGGGAATGCCTCTGTCCTGATCCCAAATTGCTACTGGCAATTATTCAATGACCCCAGGCTCTCACTTCTCGAAGCAAACTTTGAACAGCCCAATGTCTCACCCGAGGCATTTCACAGCCTCACCCACCAAGTTCAAGCTCTTGTAGGGATGATGCAAGTGATCATCTCCCTTATCCCGCAGTTGGCTCAGCAACATCCATAGCCTCTACCACCATCTCCAACAGTACAACTAGCTTTCACCGACCTACCACAAGATCCCTCCCTGATCGACTAGCATCCTGGAACTGCGAACGCTCACCTACTGACTAGGGAACAATCGACAGACCCAAGGTCGACACCTGAACATAACACCCCTAGGTGGATGAGCTACCCCGAGACTGATTCAGCGGACTCTCTTCGGGCTTAGTTGCACTTCGGCAATCGCTACTTTAACGAGGTCCAAAGGGAGTTTCAGAAATCAAATGACGTGGGGATGGCTTGTCAACTGGGTCACCCTTTATCCAGGAAATCTAAGATAAACCAATGCATCTCAACTTCTGCCTCCCAACTTTGGAAGCCTACGATGGCGGCTCCAACCCAACAAAACACATAGCTGCCTTCCAGGCCCAAATGGCCCTGTATGGCACCTCTAACGGGCCTACGACTATCCAATTTCTTCTACTCGTTGGTCGGAAGGCCGGCCATAAGAATTCCTGAGATGCTCTAGTGTGCAAATTAATACGTCACCATTGAAACATTGGTAGCAGGAAGGTGCAAGGACTTGCACAAAAGGCCCCGCATGGAGTAGCTCCAAGACTCATCATCGGGACCACCAAGGAGAAGTATGGAGTGAAATTTTTTCGAGATTATACATGATAATTTATAGGTAGTCCAACACTGTGAACTCAGCTGGTCAAGCGACAAATGAAGGAACTTCCGAGAAGCTTAAGGCCCTCCTCGACAAAGGCCCGCTATGATAAACATGTCACTGAGCCTTGTTGCTCGGCCAAACTTGTGCTTGAGCAGTGTTGCTCGGCCAAACTTCTGCCCAAGTAGTGTTGCTTGGTCAAACACTTTCCCCAAGAGTTGCTCAGCCAAACATGTGCTTGAGTCTCGTTGCTCGGCTAGACATGTGCTTGAGTCTTGTTACTCGACCAAACTTGTGCCCGAGTAGTGTTGCTTGGCCAAACAGCATTTCTCAATCCCATCTTAAGCCTAATGATGGTCCACGAAGGTTTAGTAACCAAGTATAGTCATCATACAAGTACTGTCACTCAGTCAGCTTCATGCCTGAGTTACAATGCCTAATCAGTCCAATGTTCAATAGCCGAGTATGATGCTCGGCCAGTCCAATGCTCAGTACCCAAGCAGTACCAATCAGTCAGTCTAGTGTCCAAGACACATCGCTCGATTAGTCCAATGCCCAAGACATATTGCTTGGTCAATCCAGTACCCGAGACACATCGCTCGGCCAGTCCTGTGCCCGAGGTATGTCACTTGGCCACCCCAATGACCAGTAACAATGTCAAAGTGGTGCTGCCCATCCAGCTTAGTCTCAAGATTGTGCCACCCGACCGATCCAACTTCTGAGTGAAAGTTCCTAGTCAAGCAATAGTTAGATCATCAATCCCAACATGATGACAAAAGACACTAAGTCATGCCTCGAACCACCACCTCCGCAAGGAGTTCGAGGAATGCCCCTTCGGGAGGGGGGAGGAATAATATGACATATTTTGGTATCATCCCCATGGTAATAGTCATCAGCCATGGGAGCGCCAATGAGGAGCCTTAGGGCTGACACAACATACTGCATCAATGTCACATCATAAACTCGGAAGGACAATCATCGGCTTCTCGAATTGACCAAAACCGTATGCGAGGATGACACACCACAACAGGGCCATTCCGGAAAGCTCAGAACGGTGTCGCATGGCGTCGACTTGAGCGGATCGGTCAACACCCGTACGAGACATACTAGTCGACCGCCCGAGGGATCGAAAACCATTAACAAGCATTGTATGACCAACCTCCTTTTGCAGGTATAAAAGTTACCCTCCTGACCAGCACTGGGGGGGGGGGGGGGGGGGGGGGGGGAATTCTCTCTTCACAACCACTCCTTTCTAACTTAATCTTCGGAGGGGTCGGGTCAAATTTTTTTTGACTCCGATCTGTATGCAGGACCTAACGGGTATCTCCCAGCTTAATTGCCACTCACCTTGGAGATGGGAACTACATCTGATTCACCTTCCTCATTGACGTCGATAACCTGTGTGGGTCACTTTGCGTGTCCAAGTTCGGACCAAGCTGTACTGATGACTCAGCCACGACGAAAAGTTACACAATATCCTGGACCTTCAACTGTATTGAACCTAATCTTATTAATAGTGTTATATAATGTTGATTCTATTGTTAAGGTTTGGACTAATTAATGAGAAATCTTTTTCACAAAATGATGCCTCTAAAATGTTGAATCTCGAATTTTGATGATGAAATCAATTGATGGGTTATTGATCTAACAACGTTGTTAGAGTTGATTGATGTAGGATTAACTACGATAGAGAGAATATTACAATAAGAGGTTTAGCCAAAGTCAAGTTTAGGCAATGGGCTAGAGTGAAGACGATGCAGTTGGGAACTCGCCTAGAGTGCGTCGAGAGCTCGTCGAGGGTGTCGGGAGTTTGTCAAGATAGCGCAAAGGAATTCACCGGAAGAAGACCGAGACTCACTAGAAGATTGTCGGGGGTAGCCAAAAAGCTTATCGAGAGTTAGGAAGGTTGTGAAGTGGATTTGTGGCCATGTTGATTGTAATTAATTAAGTCATAGTTAGCATCATGAAGGTTTAACTACAAGAGAGAAAATGAGTTATAACCAGATGATGAACCAAGATCAAGTTTGGGCATCAGGCCAAGGTTCAGACGATTCAATGGAAGCTTGCTGGGAGTTCGCTAGGACTTCGCCGAAGGTATCAAGAAGATCACTAGGAACATGCCGGGAGATCACCGGAGGACGACCATGAGACTCACCGTAGGGAATGCTGAAGGTTGCCGGATTACGGGAGTGAGGTTTTTAATTAAGCTTGGAGGTCATGTATGGTTGTAATCCTTAAGTCGTAGGTTAAGTTTAAACCTGAATTGAGTGTGATTTGGAAGGAATCTAATCAACTCAAAGAGGTAACCTGGTCCACATTTCCAAAAATTTGGACTCAAGTTGAGCTCAATTGAATTGGTCAACATGAGGTATAAGTTGGAATTTGAAAAGTGGGGGGAACCACTTTTTTAGAAATTTCGGTGGTTGTACCGCCGGTGAGCGATGGTTGTACCATCGCTGCCCAGGTTTTTGGGTGACTGATGATGGTTGGACCGCCCAGGCCGGTGGTTGTACCACCCGTACCCTATTTTTAGGGTTGCTTTTGGCAGCTGCACCATCAGCGCTAGTGGTTGTACCGCTCGTACCCAATTTTTTTAGGTGCGTTTGAATTTTGGCTCTATTCTTCTGAAGCCAAATGGAGTTTATAAATACCCCAAGTTTTCTTGTGTTTAGCACAAGTATTCACACATGTCATTGGGTAAAAATCTGTGATAAAAAGGGTGTGTGCTAAAAGTGTGTAAGAAAAAAGGGAAGGGAGTGATCCAAGTGTTGTAATTCTTATCTCCCTTGTAAGGTGAAATGTTATAAGGGTTTGGTCTTTACTTGTCTTGTTTACTATTTTACATTGCTCTGAATTAGTTTATATAAAGATATAAGCTTCATTATGAAGACTTCTCTTAAATCGGTCTCTTGATCATTTTCAATGAAATACTAAAAGGCACTTTCGATTTTCTTTTGTTGCCTTTCGTAAGCAAAGATTTTCAAATTGAGCACTTTCTTTGCAATGTCTCTTATCTTCTTATTTTGATTTGCTTATTATTTCTTGAGCTGTCTTTAAGCAATAAACTTAGCATTCTTCTATAAGATTGAATTACTGACTTACTCTACTTGAACAAAATGCTTCCGATTTTTTATTTTGATTCTCACGAAAAGTTTTCATTAAACCGATATTTTCAGCACTTGCACTAATTTACCCTCCCCCTCTTAGTGCCAATTGATCCTAACAATTGGTATCATGGCAAGGTCTTACTCATTAGACTAACACCTACTTGAGTAATTGGCTTTGTTTAGTATGAATGAATGTCAATGCATCACAAGTCCTCCTATGTTCAATGAGACGGACTACACATCTTAGAAACTTTGAATGTGTATCTTTTTTATTTCAATATATCTTGATTTGTGCTGTATTGTTGAAAAAAGGTTTCAGAAGTCATCAAATCCAATAAATGATTGGAATGATTATGAAAAATAAATATTTTCTTTAAATGTCAAAGCTATGAATGCTTTGTTTTATGCTTTAAGCAAAAATGAGTTTGATCAGTTTTCTTCTTGTGATTCGACTTTTGATATATGACATCAATTAAAAATCACATATGAAATCACAACTAAATTAAATGATTTATTAAATAAAAAGACTTGAAAAAATAAAGTTGAAGAACACTTTCCAACGAATATAAAGGAATTTGAATTGAGCATGACATATGACTCGAGTGAAATCTCGAGTGATGAGAACTTTGAATCTTTGACAAATGAACCGGATAAATTAATGAACATAAACCATAAAAATGATCTTAAGATGGATAAGAACTTTTGCTATGAACGCAAGAAGCTAAGACACTCCGAAGATGAAGAGCATAATAAAAAGAAAGTGGAGAATCTCACGCTTATGGCCATCAACAATGAGGTAAGTGATTCCTCTAAAGTCTCATTTACTTTTGATGAATTATCAAATACTTTTTATGAGTTTTATGATAAATTTAGAATGATTAGCAAATCTTATAAATTACTTAAGAAATAGTATGATTCTTTAGTTAGTAAATTTAAACAAATGTATGATACATCACCATCACATAATTTATGCACTAAATATGAAACCTTGAATAATGCATCAACATCATGTTTTTCTTGTTCTAAGTATGAGTCACTAGAGATAATTAAACAAGAAAATGATATATTACAACAAACTCAAAAAAGGCTTAAGATAGATAACGAGTGTCTAAACATAATCCATGTTCATAAGGGTCATGTTCATAAAGAAGGTATTGGCATTGTGAGTAAGACTCATCAAAAACTAACTATCCTTATTAGAAGACCCATATTATACTCTTTGACCAAAAATAAATATAATTTTTATGATAAATATGAATATTTTGTTTATAAGTATTCATTTAGAAATTATAGTCCACATAAATTAATTTGGATTCCTAAAGGAACCATAAACAACCTTAAGCCATTAGAGAAAATAAGAAGAATATATCATGAAGGACCCAAACTCAAATGGGTACCTAAATCAAAACCTCTTATAATATAAAGTTGTCTCATAACAAGGCTAGGAGCACTAAGTAATGTTTTGAAAGTAGATGCTCAAAGGCACATGACTTGAGATCTAATACTCTTTTAAAGCTCACTAGCCTAAGTAATAACAAAAATTTATTAAAATAAAATCATTGGTAATGAGTCTTTGGATAACGCATTGTTATAGTTAATCTTGATTACTCTAACTTTGGCATGCTAGTACAAAAATGAATTAGAAACTTTATCTAAATTTAAATTTATGAAAGAAAGATTTTGATGATGATTGAATGATAGGTTCAAAATCATTGACTTGAATATTTATTGATTTAAATGCAAAGACTATTGTTGAATGACTTAAATACTATCGTGCTTTTAGCTAAGTTAAATATCAATGTTGAATGATTGATTTAAATATTACATAATTTAAATGCTATGATTGTGTATGGGTTGTATAATTAAATGATTTTTGTTGAATGATAGAATTTGAGCATAGAACAATATAGAAAAGGGAGAGAAAAATCATGTTTCATTGTCTAGTATTTTTGAAAAATTAAAAATATATTTAATGAGAATGAAATGATCATGGTAACTCATTTCACTAAGTTTAAAAATCATGGAATTAAAATAAATTGAAGCTTTTGTTTGAAAATATTTTATTGCAATGATCTTGATAATTTCGTTTTTGACTTTAAATGACATTGCATTCTTGAAATAAATTTCATAAGTTGAAAACAACTCAAAAGGAGGATAATTATTCTTGAAAATATTTTTATCGTGCAAATCCTTCAACAAGATAAAATAATATCATTATTGTTGAATCTTCTAAACTACAAAATAATTTCAAATATTATATTATTATTGACTAAGTTTGTGGAATGATTAAAATGTTACGATTATAGTTGTATGTTAAAATGGGTTATTATTGGATGATGGTTCTTGAATTGAAAACTTGAATAAAAATTTTCATATTACTCCTTTTAATGCTTTCAAAAATATATATATTTGAAATACACATGACAAGTGCATAACAACTCTTTTCATTAAAGTCTAAAGAGTTAGACACATTTAATAAAGAATCATCATTGGATAAAATAAACCAAATATCATATTTGAAATATCTTATTGTAATATTTGTGATGATTTCTTTTAAAAAAAATTCAATCTTTATCTTATTAAGATTTCAATAAGAGATTGATGAATCTATTTATGATATTTTTTAAATATCGATTTTGATGATTTGAACTTCAATAGGTTATTATCATGATATTGACATCTTAAAAATTTACAACTTAAAATCTTTATACAAATCAAGTTTATTCAAAGAGGATTATAAATCATAATTTATCTCTTCGGAACTATGATTTGAAAATCTTCCTATTTTTCACAACTTAAATGTTCATATATATAAATCAAGATCTTATATTTTTTCTTCTTTACAATTTATTCATGATCTTGATATTTTTATGAATAAAGACTCTTCTTTGATCTCCTAAAATTTCTAAAGCCTTGAATCTCATCTAAGAAGAGATCTATTAAAAGAAATCATGTTTTCCGATACTTATGATTTAATTTTTCATGACATGATTATGTTGTACTCATGGTTATATTTAGAACACTAATGCAAAAGAAAAATTAAATCATTATATTTTTTTGATAATTAAAAAAGGGGGAGGAGTCAAAATTATTAATTTGGTTAGAGAGAAATTTGGATATAAAAAAATCTTCTAACATTGGATGGAGAGAGATTTGCTAAAAAGAAAAATTATAGTATCGTATTTTTTTTACAATGACAAAAAATAGGAGATAAAATTATTAATATGATTAGAAGCAAATTGGATATGATAACATTGAATGAGAAATAATTTTCTTAGAAGAAAATTTAGAATTTAGAATTTTTTAAATACAAACGAAATGTATAATTCACGATTTGAGTTTGATGTATTTTCATATTTTTCCTTGGATTTCTTGGACTTTATAAATTGTATTTCTTATTAAACTTTGCATGCAAATGCATGATTTGTTTGATTTGTTACCTAAGATAAACTAAATTGCGTGGGTAGCTCTTGATTTCAGAATTTACATCTATAAAATTAAGTATTTTTATGATATGATATCTTTCACTTCACTTCCTTGTTTATACTTTATTGTTTACAAAAATAAAATAAAATTTACATAAAATGATCTTAAAAAAATATATATAATTTGCTATTTTGAATTGCTATTGAAGATTATATATATATATATATATATATATATATATATATATATATATATATATATATATATAAGATTGTGGTTGAGAGCTAGGAATGTTAAACCATGAGGATGCATAAATTAATTGATTTACTAATTTTGAAATTGCACAGATAGTTCCTAACTATCTTATAATCCAAAATTTACTAGATTAAGATCTATTTTGTAATGATATTTTTCAAATTCCCATCTTATTTCTACATTGTTATTTACAAAAAAAACGGGGGAGGGGGAGAAAGTTTTCATGAGAAAATTAAGTTTTTATCCTATTTTATTTGCTAGTTACAGGTGCCTTACAAGCTAATCACGTGAGTGATGGCACGTGTGACACGCTGCGTGATCTTTTTGCTTATGATTAATATTGACATATCTCATTATATTATATGTTGAATATAATATATATATATTATGGTGTCCTTGGTTCTGTGCAATATGAGTCGGATCGTGATGAGATCACAATAATGAGATTGATTCACCTTTAAACACAGATCCTGAATAATCTCGGTCATAGGTTACTCGAGAGGGACATCGAGATAACTGAATAGACCAGTGTACTATTTACCCGTCCATATGATGGAGGCGATTGGTCTCATAGCCACTACTTGTGTTGAGACACTAAGGATATAATACAGGTGCTCATTTGAGAATAAGTTCATTGATCGATCCGTTTATGGAATATTATATGGTTAAAGATACCTAGTGTCAAACAGCGATTCCATAGTCCCAATTGTGTATTTGGTCCTTTGATTTGAGACACCAATGATGTCTTGTATGAGTACTCCTTTCTTTGATGCAAAACTTACAGATTTGAAAAACTTTAGATCTGGTACAGTTGGTCATCGGGATTGCTAGCCAATCTTACGAAGATAATTGAGTGTCAATATAGGATCATCCACTCTCGGTATCATGAGAAAAATATTCCAAGGCCTCTGAGATATTAGTTGGATGAGGAATTATAGATACACGGTAACTATGAATAGGTAGGTCCGATGGATTCAATCCCCCTATACCATTTGGGGACTATGGTGTAGTGGCCTAGTACATCCATAGTCGATGAGGATAATAATTCACTATATCAGAATGAGTTTTGATGGGAGCGACTCACAGCCAGCTCATTATCGGGCCAAGAGGGTCACACACAAATGATGGATGCTTCAGCGAATAGTGGATTAGATGGAGATCCAATTAGCCCTTATTCTCATTAGATGAGACCCTATGCTGATTGGCTCATTGATTGAGGCCCAATTAAAGGCCTAAGGAGATTACTGGATAGAGATCCAATAATGCAAGGTTAGTAGGTAATTGGATAGAGATCCAATACCCACTAGGGTAGGAGACCTAGGGTTTTTTGGTGGCCCTCTATAAATAGGAGGGGAGACTCATGGTTAATAGACTGCAGTTTTGACCTCCCCCTCCTATTCTCCTCCCTCCCTCTATGCAATAGTTGCGAGATCAGATTAGACGAGTTTTGCTATAGAGATCTATCATGTGGATACTGCTAGGGAGGAGGACGCTTGACTTCCTTTATCCTCTCTATCCGGATCTGGAATACAGGGATATACGATCTCTCAAGGTAAAATTAATCTCTCACGCATCGTGATTTTTTTATTTTTGTTATTTTTTCTCGTGACCTAAACTTTTGCACGATGATTTGATCTGCGTGGAAAATCGGTTTTTATTTTGATTTCTGTTGTGCATGTGATGCTCCCGCTGAGGTTTCCCAACAGTGGTATCAAAGCCAAGGTTTTCATGTGAAAGATTGGTTTTAAACTGCGTGTGAAGAGATTGAATCGTGTAAAATTGTTCTACGCATTCTTGCTACATTTTTACAGCAAACGCTACGAGGAGGAGGAGGGGTGGCTAGCCCCCATACAGGGTCGGCCACCCACGGTTAGGCCGACTGCAAGGGGCAGTCGATTACGGCCAGGGCCAGCCCGCAAGGGGCGGCAAATGCTAGTGGCCTGCAAGCGACTGCCCGTAGGGGTAGCAGCCCATAGGGGTGGCGCCTATGGGCAGAAGTGCCATCGGTAAGGGCTGTCACCTATCGCCAGCAGGGGCAGCGCCCGCCCGCGGCCAGTCCGCAGATGGGCAGCGCCTATGGAGGTGCCACCCACAGGAGCGGAGCCGACCACAGGGGTGGCCGACCCTTAGCAGGGCGGCTGCCGATGGGCAAGGCAGCCATCGCCTGCGTAGGGGCAACGGCGACAAAGTGAGGGTGATCGAAGGGCTAGGGCATCCTTTTGAGAAAAGGATGATCCTGCCCCTTAGAATTTGAGAAATTATAAGGTATGTCCTATATACAGAATTCTGAAAATGCCCTCAATAATTTTGAAAATTTTGAGGATTGTCCTCTTCTCCATAATTACAAAAATACCTTTGATAATTTTGGAAATTCCAAGCATGTCTTGATTTTTCTAGAAAAATAATTAATTAAATAGTTTAATTAATTATTATATATCTAGTAATCCTACATATAATGTGATGTACATGTGATGTATGATGTGGATGGATAATCATGAGTCATGTGTTGTGATGTGTGTAATTATTATTATTATTATTATTACGTGCTTGTGATTATTTATAATTATATGGAGAGACGCAACGGGAGCGTGGAGGTGATAGCGGAACCCACGATGTCGTGGCAGGAGATCACGACGCATGGTGATGCGACGATCCGACGAAACCGATGATGACGAGATCAACAATCACAGGGCATGGAGATGCGTCGATGCACACATAAATCTTATTATGAGTGATTAGGCCCATTGGCTCGGGCTTAATTATATTAGGTGATGGCTCATGATCATCTGGTGTGGTTTGCATATGTGATGTGGTATACACCTACTGGATATATGTATATATATATTTGCATACAATATAGATACATATTAAATATGTATGTATGTGACACAACATATTAGGACACCGATACAAAATGAAATCCCCTCTTACGATAATATTAACTCGGTAAGCATGAGGCAATAAGATTGATCCACGTGGCCTTCCATCATTATAGGAAGAAATTGAATCACGACATAGGTTGAATTAGTCGAGTCACTCGAGGCTCACCTTTCTACGTGATCGAGTTCTTGCCTATGACATATAGATGTCACCGGTGACCTGAGGACATGGTATAACTTTGTCGAGTCCCTCGAGGGCATATCCATCGAATCAGACTCATCTTGCAATGATGGTGATGACTTAATTGAACTTCATGGTTGGTCGAGCAGTCGAGACCATGATGCCTCGGAGGCTAAATATAGCGGAAATCATAAGGAGTTGTGATTGGCAAGAGTTGCCTACCTTTTGGGCTTAGTATAGTTGGTCGAGTCCCTCGTGGTTGCACTAAGATGTCGATTGGATCCCGATCCCCACTAGGAGTCTACCGGAGACTTTTATCTCATATGTCGAGGGTGTCACGTGATTCACTAGGAAAATAGTGGGAGTACATTAAGATAGAAGAACATATCTTAATTAATATTTTCTGTAAAATTTGTATGTTATTTAATTAACGATATATCTTATTTGTGGCTTACAAGCCCCCTACGTGGCATACTTGATGCCAACCGTCTCATTGGTCCAAAGGCTCCGTAATTTGAGAATTATTTTTATATAGGAGAAAATCATATATGTCCTTAACATGATTATGCCCATGCCGAAAGAAAGGACAAGCGAGGATGAGATCGCTCGCTTTGTGAAGTATATAGATAGTCCCAAATGATAACATGTATATTGATCTTATACTTCAGTCCCTACCATATTCCTTTTTACAGTTCACATGAATAAGTTTGAGGTGACTCTACCTAAACTCCTCAATATGTTGAGGGAAGCTAAGAGTACTATCAAGAAAGAGAAGTCAGTTCTCTATATTGGTGAGACCAATAAGAAAAGGAAGGAGAGTAAGACCTTTAAGAAGGGCAAGGGTAAAGAAAGATCGGGTAAGGCAAAGGTTGCCAAGAAATACCCGATAAAGGATAAAGTATGGCCAAGATGGGCATTGGAAGAGGAACTGTAAGGACTACCTTGCAGATAAGGTGAAACAGAAGCTTAGAGAAGCTTCAGGTATATTCATGATCAGTCTCCACTTGTCAGATTTTTATGATAACACATGGGTATTAGATACCGGGAGTACTTATCATATCTGCAATTCATTGCAGGTTCTGGTAAGACCTAGGAGATTGGCCAGAGGTGAGATGGACCTTAAGATGGGCAATGGAGCAAGAGTTGCTGCAATTGCTGTTGGGGAGGTCATTCTATATTTGTCTGGTGGAGTTATTATTGCATTAGATGCATGCTATTTTGTCTCTTCCATTATCAAAAAAATATTTTTTTCATCTCTTGTTTAACAATTGGTGGATATAAATTAGTTTTTAAGAACAATAGTTGTTCAATAATTATGGATGATGAGATCATCACTAGAGGGACCCTTATAAATGGCTTATATGTGTTAGACACTTCTCCACATATCATGAATATAAATATGTCTAAGAGGAAAAGATATGAGGTGAATAATACATACCTATGGTATTGTAGGCTATGTCATATACATGAGGGAAGGATTCAAAAGTTGTTGAAAGATGGATACTTAGATCTATTTGACTCTGAGTCATATGCAACTTGCAAACCTTGCCTTCGTGGGAAGATGACAAACTCTCCTTTTAGTGGAACTGGAGAGAGAGCCACTGAGCAATTGGAACTCATATATAGTGATGTATGTGGTCTCATGTCAACTCAGGCTATAGGTGGTTACTCATACCTCATTATATTCACTGATGATTTCTCTAGGTATGAACATGTGCACTTGATGAAGTACAAATCTGAGGCTTTTGAGAAATTCAGGGAATATAAGAATGAGGTGAAGAACCAAATTAGAAAGTGTATTAAGACTCTTCGATCAGATCGAGGAGGAGAGTACGGAGTTCACTCATTTCCTCAAGGACAATGAGATTTTATCCCGGTGGACACCTCCTTATACACCTTAGCTTAATTAATGGTGTATCAGAAAAGAGGAATCGCACGTTGTTAGACATGGTGAAGTCCATGATGAGTTTCACTGACATACCCATCTTATTCTAGGGGTATGCCCTAGAGATTACAGCTTACCTTTTGAATATAGTTCTATCAAAATCGGTAGTGTCTACACCATATGAGATATGAAAAGAAAAGAAGTCTGTTCTTAAGGTAATTAATATTTGAGACTATCATGCCCACGTTAGAAGACACAATCCCAACAAGTTGGAATCAACGATGGAACAATGCACGTTCGTGGGATACCTTAAGGAGACTTTTAGGTATTATTTCTATCATCTCGAAGATTGAAAGGTCTTTATTGCCAAGAAAGCTATGTTCCTTGAGAAGAAACATATTCTTGGTGGAAACAATGGGAGTGAGATAGAATTGAGTGAGGTTGGAGAACCTAGCTCAAGCACCATTCCAGAGCCCGAGTCTGTTCAGGTTCCTAACACACAAATTCCAACTTCGTATAGGTCTAGCAGAGTATCTCACCCTCCTGAAAGATATGTGGGACATATCAGTGGAGAGGACTCTTAGGATGTTGATCCTCAAACCTACGATGAGGCTATTATGAGTATAGACTCCAGGAAGTGGCAAGAAGCCATGAATTCTGAGATGGATTTCATGTACTCTAACAAGGTTTGGAACCTTGTGGATGCACCTGAGAGTATCGTACCCATCAGTTGCAAGTGGATCTTCAAAAAGAAGATTGAAGTAGATGGAAAGGTAGAAACCTATAAGGCAAAGCTAGTAGCTAAAGGATATCATCAAAGATAAGGAGTTGACTATGAATAAACATTTTCACCTGTAGTCATGCTTAAGTCCATTGGAATTCTTTTGACCATTGCAGCACACTATGACTATGAGATCTAGCAGATGGATATCAAAACGATATTTCTCAATGACATCCTTGAGGAGGAGGTGTATATGATACAGCCAGAGGGATTCGTATCCAGAGAGAGTCCAGATAAAGTATGCAGGTTGCTCAAGTCCATTTATGGACTAAAGCAAGCTTCTCAAAGTTGGAACATAAGATTTGATGAGATGATTAGATCTTATGACTTTGTTAAGAACGAAGATGAACCTTGTGTGTACAGGAAGGTAAGTGAGAGTGCTATCACCTTCTTGGTATTGTATGTGTGTGGATGACATCCTAATCATTATGAATGATGTAGGAATGCTCTCTAGAGTAAAGACTTGGCTATCTAAAAACTTCTCCATGAAAGACTTAAGGGAAGCATCCTAGGGGATTCCATATCTATAGAGATAGATCTAAGAGGATGCTTGGATTGTCCCAATCTAGGTATATAGACTCCATTGTCAAAAGGTTTGGCATGGAGAATCTCAAAAGATGTTTCATACCAATGAGACATGAAATATCACTTTCTACGAGTATATCCCCAAATACTCCTAAAGAAAGCACAGACATGGATAGGATACCCTATGTCTCAGCGATAGGGTCTATCATGTATGCTATGCTATGTACCAGGCCTGATATAGCACACACTCTGAGTGTCACGAGTATGTATTAGACAGATCCAAGTTTAGAACACTGGAACGCAATAAACTGTATCCTTAAGTAATTGAGAATGACTAAGAATCTTTTATTGGTATATGAAGGAGGTAGCCTCCAGGCTGAGGGCTACACGGACTCGAGTTTCCAGTCCGACATTGATGATAGCAAGTCAAACTCAGGGTATGATTTTACCTTGAATGGAGGAGCAGTAAGCTGGAAGAGTTCCAAGCAAGATCCTACTACTGACTCGACCATAGAGGCGGAATACATTGCTGTAGTAGAAGTAGCAAAGGAAGGGGTGTAGATGAAGAAGTTCACCATGATATGGGAGTCATACCAAGCAGCGTGGAGTTGATTCCTGTCGCGACAAGACGATAGCTCTAGCAAGGGAACTCAGGTCTCATCAGAATTGTTCTGAGGAGATTTCATCTAATTAGAGTGATCATGACCATAAAGATATAGCAACAGAAAGAGTTCCATCCGAAGATAACATTGCAGATCCACTGACAAAGCCGTTGGCTCATATTGTATTTGAGCGTCACAGGGGTCTGATGGGGATCAGACACATAAGTGATTGGCTTTTGATCAAGTGGGAGATTGCTGGTTACAAGTGTCATATAAGCTAATCACGTGACTGATGGCATGTATGACACGCTGCGTGATCTTTTGGCTTATGATTAATATTGGTATTTCTCACATTATATTATCTATTAAATATATATTTATTGTGGTGTCCTTGATTCTGTGCAATGGGAGTTGGATCGCGATGAGATTATGATAATAAGATTGATTCACCTTTAAACATAAATCCTAAATAATCTTGGTCATAGGTTGCTCGAGAGGGACATCGAGATAACCGGACAGATCAATGTACTATATACCCATCCATATGATGGAGGCGGCTTGTCTCATAGCCACTTGTGTGGAGACACTAAGGATATAGTACATGTGCTCATTAGAGAATGAGTTCATTGATTGATCCGCTTATGGACTGTCGTATGGTTAATGATATCTAATGTCATACAGCGATTCTATAGTCCCAGGTGTGTATCTAGTCCTTTGACTTGAGACACCAAGGATGCCTTGTATGAGTACTCCTTTCTTTGACACCAGACTTACAGGTTTGGAAAGCTCCAGATCTGGTACAGCTGGTTATTGGGATTGATAACCAACCTTACAAAGGCAATTGAGTGTCAATAGAGGATCATCCACTCTCGGTATCATGAGAGGAATATCCCATATGTGTTTGCTTAAACAAATCCCTGGCAAGGGTCATTCGGATTGAGAGAGAAAGAGTTCTCTGGTAGAATCCAATTAGAGCAAGACAAACTGATTTTGTATGTGACCTGACAGTACCATATCTAATATATGGTCTCTGATATATTAGTTGGATGAGGGATTATAGACACATGGTAACTGTGGACAGATAGGTTCGATGGATTTGATCCCCCTGTACCATTTGGGGACTATAGCGTAGTTGCCTAGTACGTCCATAGTCGATGAGTCAAGTGAATTATTATGGGGATAATAATTCACTATATCAGAAGGAGTTCTGATAGGAGCGACTCACGGCCAGCTCGGTATCAGGCCTAGAGGGTCACACACATATGGTGGATGCTTCAACGAATAGAGGATTGGATGAAGATCCAATTAGCCCCTATTCTCATTAGATGAGACCTTATGCTGATAGGCTCCTTGATTGAGGCTCAATTAGAGGCCTAAGGAGATTATTGGATAGAGATCCAATAATACAAGGTTAGTGGGTAATTGGATAGAGATCCAATACCCACTAAGGCAGGAGCCCTAGGGTTTTTTGGTGGCTCTCTGTAAATAGGAGGAGAGACTCATGGTTGATAGGCAGCAGCTTTGGCCTCCCCCTCCTATTCTCCTCCCTCCCTTTGTCACAACAGTTATGAGATTAGATTGGAGGAGTTTTGCTGTAGAGATCCATCATGTAGATACCGCTAGAGAGGAGGACCCTTGACCTCCTTCATCCTCTCCATCCAGATTTGGAATATAGGGATATACGATCTCTCTAGGTAAATCAATCTCTCACGCATCATGGTTTTTCAATTTTTACAATTTTTTCTTGCAACCCAAATCTTTTGCACGTCGATTTGATCTGCGTGGGAAACTGATTTTTATTTTGATTTATGCTACGCATGTGATGCTCCTGCTAAGGTTTCCAATATTATTAAGAGGGAGCAATACAAAAGTTATTTTGTAAGATATGACATATGATGAGTTTATGTATCATGAAATTATTTGCTCATTATTTCACCTCTTTTTGTTGATGACAAAAGGGAAGAAATAATGTATTGGTGACTCATATATAAAAAATGATACATGACAAAGAGGAAGAAAATTTTATAAAAAAATTATGGTTTATATCCTATTTTACTAAGGGTGAGTTATGACACATGTGCCTTAAAATCATTTGCTCTAACATTTCACCTTTTTGTTGATGACAAAGGGGAAGAAATGATAAATTGATGACACATGTAGAAAAATGAAAAATAGATATTTCTCCTATTTATGCTGATAAACAAAGGGGGAGCAATAATTAATTACTTAAGGAAGAGAATTTTAACTTAAATATATGATTGATGCATAATTTTGAAATTCATATAATTTAAAATTTTGATGATATATTGTTGGTTGAAATTAATGTTATATCATTGATAATTTGATATTATTTCAAAATTTGATAAATGGATGTTATGATACTTAAATTCAAGAGTGGTTGGTTCTCTTGAATTTAAGTTTTCGTAATTTGAAGTATAGCATGGATTTAGGGGAGTAAGGTTTAACTCCCGTCACCAATTGATTGTCATCATAAAAAAGTGAGAGATTGTTGAATCTCAGATTTTGACGATGAAATTAATTGATGGGTTATTGATCTAACAAGGTTATTAGAGTTGATTGATGCAGGATTAACTACGATAGAGATAATATTACAATCAGAGGTTTGGCCAAAGTCAAGTTCATGCATTGAGCCGGAGTGAGGACGATACAGTTGGGAACTCACCTGGAGTGTGTCAGGAGCTCGCTGAGGGTATCGGGAGTTTGCTAGGATGGCACAAGGGAGTTCACCGAAAGAAGACTGAGACTCGCTAGAAGATTATCGAGGGGAGCCGAAAAGCTTGCCGGGAGTTGAGAAGGTCTTGAAGTAGATTTGTGGCCATGTTGATTGTAATTAATTAAGTCATAGTTAGCATCATTAAGGTTTAACTACGATGGAGAAAAAGAATTACAACCAGATAATGGACCAAGATCAAGTTTTGGCACCGGGCCAAGGTTCGGACGATGTGGTGGGAGCTCGTTGGGAGTTCGCTAGGACTTCACCGAATGTATCGGGAAGATCGCTAGGAACACACCGGGAGATCGCCGGAGGTAGACCATGAGACTCACCATAGGGAATGTCGGAGGTTGTCAGATTACGGGAGTGAGGTTGTTAATTAAGCTTGGTGGTCATGTATGGTTGTAATCCTTAAGTCATAGGTTAAGTTTGAGTCTGAATTGAGTGTGATTTGGAATGAATCGAAATCAACTCAAAGAGACAACCGAGTCCACATTTGAGATTGGATTGAGCTTAAGTTGAGCTCAATTGGTTGACCTGAGAATTGGTCAACAAGAAGTATAAGTCAGAATTCGATAAGTGGAGGGAACTACCTTTCTAAAAATTCTGGCGTTTGTACCGCCACCACCCAGGTTTTTGGGTGGCTAATGGCGGTTGGACCACCCAGGCCGACAGTTGTACCGCCCATTCTCTATTTTTAGGGTTGCTTTTGACGGTTGCATCGTCGGGCCGACGGTTGTATAGCCCGTACCCAATTTTTCTGGGTGCATTTGATTTTGGCTTCATTCTTCTGAAGCCAAATGAGGTCTATAAATGCCCTAAGTTTTTTTACATTTAGCATAAGTATTCACACAAGTCATTGGAAAAAAATCTATGATAAAAAGGGTATGTGCTAAAAGTATATAAGAAAAAAAGGGGAAGGGAGTGATCCAAGTGTTATGATTCTTGTCTCCCTTAAAAGGTGAAAGGTCGTAAGGGTTTAGTCTTCACCTAAAGAAGATCGTTAGTGGACATCGGTGGGCCTCAACGAAGAGGACTCGGGAAGTAGACGTAGGTCAAGATTGGGGCCGAACCACTATAAAATTGTGAGTGCTCTTTGCTTGTTTTGTTTACTGTTTTACATTGCTCTGAATTAGTTTATATAAAGATACAAGTTTCATTCTCAAGACTTCTCTTAAATCGATCTCTTGATCGTTTTCAACGAAATACTAAAAGGTGCTTTTGGTTTTCTTTTGTTGCCTTTCGTAAACAAAGATTTTCAAATCGAGCACTTTCTTTGCGACGTCTCTTATCTTCTTATTTTGATTTGATTTTTATTTTTTAAGTCGTCTTTAAGCAAGAAACTTAGCATTCTTCTATAAGATTGAATTACTCACTTACTCTACTTGAATGAAATACTTATGATTTTTTATTTTCACTAGAACAAGGTTCAATGTCATTGCTTATTTCACCAAACCGAAGAGCCTTGGGAGGAACTTTCTATGCATAGTGATCTATCAGAAAGTCGAGAAATAAGAGCAAAGGAGCAAGGAAATGCAATTTCTCATGGGTTTAAATGACTCAAAATTCTTATGCAACCATTTCTTGTTGTTGGAAAAGTGTATTCCATGATTCTAAAAGAAGAAAACCAATGAGAATTGGTTGTTTCTAAAGAGATCATCATGAATGCAAGTTCTCAAAATATTAATCTTGGTAGCAACTCATCAAATAAAGCAAAAGGAAAGTTTCATTGTGGCCGCTATAATGGGAACAATCACGCTATTGATAGATACTATCATGCCTCCCTAGCATAAATTTTATAAGAAAAAATAAAAATCATCATGTAGAACAGAGGCATCTATCAATAACTTGCTGTCAGATACACCAACTTTCACGCATGAACAATTTATCAACAACTCTAGACCCCCTTTAAGCAATGGTGACACTCTTTAAAAGGCAAATGTTACAAGTCAGTCTATTCCTTGGTGTCTTTCTATTTCAAATAAATAGATTGTTGATAGTGGTGCTATATATTTCATCCCTTAGTCTATTACATAAAACAAATATCTCTTCACATTCTTCCATTGGACTACCCGATGGAAAAAAAAGGCACTGAGTAGCTTCTATTGGTTCCACTAAACTTGATCATCAAATTGTTTTTTTAGATGTCGTTTGTATGTCTTCATTTTATGTTAATCTATTATCAATCAACAACATGACTAAATTGTTGAATTGTTTAGTCACCTTTCTTTTTCCTGATTTTTGCCTATATAGGATTTGCCAACGAAGAAGATGGTTGGTCTCGGGAAGTAGCATAATGATCTCTACTAATTTTCAATAAATACATCACCTCCCATTCCAAAAGCCAACAATATATCTTCTTATCTATGACATAAACGTTTTGGTCACCCATCCATATCAAAATTTTGGTTTGATCTAATAAAATTTATGATATTTGTCTTTTAACTAATCAAACTACACTTTCTTTTAATCTTAGGTTCAATTTCTACTATTGAACCATTTGAATAAATTCACCTTGATATTTAGGAGGCCTTTTGTTTATTCTCATTCGGATGCCCTTTTTTCTTAACTATTATGGATGACTTTTCTAGGAATACTAATTCGATCGAAAGGTTAGAAGAATTCGGGTTGATAATGGGTACATACTAAGTTTTTATAATAATTATAAAATTCTTTATGAGCATAGTTTTATCTTGACACCCCTAACAAAATAGAATATTGGATGCAGCCCTAGTCGATATTCTTCTGTGGGGGGAGTATGCTAGCAACTATTTACCTTATTAACATGGTACTTACATCCTTCCTTTTGTAGAAAAGTGTTGTTGGATGTTGTGTCATGATGATAGAATCCCAGAAAAATTCTATGTAGATTGATTTTTGAGGGGGATCAATCCTTGGAACGTAATAGGGTATCTACCCTCCTAGTAGTCGACCAGATGACTGAAATTGTAGATTGATCTTCGTTATTCAAAAGAGATGGAAGCTACATACTTATACTTATATTGGGCTCCAAACCCTAGCCCTAGAGGGTTGTTTCCTAAGTAAATTACTCATTTTGCCCTCCATCCTACCGACTTGCCCTGTTAAGAGGGCAGCGGCCTAGGGGGCTGCAGCAAATATGCACCCCTGCTAGAAACCCTAGCTGACCTCCCAGTAAAGGAGGCGACAGCTAGGAAGCCCTAAGGCCCCAAATATAAACTCCAGCCACTCTTCTTTATAGGAGAGAGACGGCTATGTGGGGTTTATTACAATCTCACAGGATTTTTATTAGCTGCTACTTAATTGAGTATGACCCAACCCTACTATGTCCTATCAAACCTGTCCTCTTCTAAGGCTGAGATTCCATGAACGGGGAACCTAGTCTTTAGCTCCTCATATGATTCTCATGTAGCATCTTCAAGTGGTAAATTATTCTTATACACTAGTACTTCAGTAGAGGGATATCGAAGGTGCATCACGATTCTACGTTCGAGGATAGCTTATGGTTGGGCTTAAATATCTCCATTATCAGTGGTGTTGGGCAGTTGAATCTAGGTTGACTCGTGTTCTCCCAACTTGGGCTTCAGGCATGAGACGTCGAAGACATGGTGAATTTTGACATCCTCAGGCAATTTAAGTCTATACGCCACGGCTTCAATACGCTATGTGATTTGATATGGCCCATAAAAGCATGGAGATAGCTTCATGGAGGCTCGTGTGTTGATGAATAGTTGCTTGTATGATTGTAGGTGAAGATCCCTCGAATCCCAAGTGTCGTGGGCTATTGCACTTGGATTTTTCTCAAATTTTGTTATGATATTGCTAGTCTTTGGATCCTTCTTCCATTCCTCCCTAATGTCCTTGAGAAAGCCGGTGGTAGGAAAGGAGATGACTGAAAATTCAACTTGCTCAGGTAGCCGTGAGAGTGTATCTGCAATAATGTTTTCTTTCCCTTTTTTGTATATAATTTTATAATCAAATCCAAGAAGTTTGGTTACCCATTTTTGTTACTCAGAGATGATATCTTCTACTCTAAAAAGTACTTGAGGCTTCTATGGTCAATTTTAATTTGAAATCATTGGCCGATCAGGTAGGGTCTCCACTTTGTTACTACATGCACAATGGCGAGCATCTCCTTATCATATATTGATATTTTTTATCGGAGGGAGACAACGCCTTGCTAGTGTATACGAGTGGTCGATCATATTGCATGAGAACAGCTCTAATGCTGACTCTAAATGTGCCGGCCTCAATGATGAAGTGTCGGCTGAAATTGGGTAGCGCTAGCACCGACGTCATCGTCATGGCTAACTTAAGTTTGTCGAAGGCAGCAGAGGCTTTGTCTGACCATTAGAAGGTATCTTTGTTTAGTAGAGAAGTGAGGGGTGCATTGATCTTCCCATAGTCCTTCACAAATTTTCGATAGTAGCCCGTTAGTCCAAGGAAACCGTGCAGCGATTTCACATTTGTAGGTTTCAACCAGCTCTGCATTACCTCAATATTTGTTGGGTCTACCACCACTCCTTCTGATATTATGTCCAAGGTACTCTACTTTTTACTAGAGAAAGATGTACTTTGATTGCTTAACAAAAAGAGTATTCTCCCGAAGGATTGTTAAAACAAACCGCAAGTGTTGAAAGTGAGTCTCAAGAGAAGGGCTGTAAATGAGAATATCATCAAAAAATACCAG
The DNA here is from genome assembly GCA_029747655.1 of Ensete ventricosum. Classification (NCBI taxonomy): domain Eukaryota; kingdom Viridiplantae; phylum Streptophyta; class Magnoliopsida; order Zingiberales; family Musaceae; genus Ensete; species Ensete ventricosum. Next base: position 17,347,572 of record JAQQAF010000006.1, read on the forward strand.
CATAAATTTACGAAGAAAGCTCCAAAAAATATTGTTCATAAGCCTATGGAAGGTTGAAGGAGCATTAGTGAGTCCAAAAGGCATTGCCAAGAATTCATAATGGCCTTTATGAGTGCAAAATGTAGTTTTTGGAATGTTGTCTTCACATACCCGAATTTGGTGGTAAATCGATCAGAGGTCCAACTTCGTGAAGACTCAGGCTCCCATTAACTCATCAATAAGTTCATCCACTACTGGTATTGGGTACTTGTCCTTGACAGTGATGGCATTTAAAGCTCGGTAGTCGATGCACATCTACCAAGTTTCATCCTTCTTGCGTACAAGTAGTACCAGTGAGGAATAAGGGATGCAGCTTGGCCTAATCACCCCTGTTTCAAGCATCTCTTTTACAATATTTTCAATCTCATCCTTCTAGAGATGGGGATAGTGGTACGGCTAAGTGTTCACTGGTGATTTGCTTGGAAGAATTAGAATATGATCGTTATGTTGCCGAGTAGGAGGAAGACCGTGCGATTCAACAAAAACGTTAGAAAATTTAAGAAACAATTGGGTGAGGTTTTGATCTACAATTTTTATTTTCTTCTCCTCTGGTTGCTATTGGAGATGCATAAAAAAAGCTACTGTTTACCTTGTGTAAAACTTTCTTCATTCGTTGGGTCGAAATGGTGGTTACTTTGCTTCCGCGCTTCCCGTGTAGGGTGACCTGTTTGCCTTTGCAATAGAATTTCAAAATCAATTTGGAAAAGTACCAAGAGACATCATCTAGTGTTGACAGCCACTCTATGCTGAGCATGGCTTCATAATCATCAATAGGTTGGATGAAGAAGTCGACAATGATCTCTTGGTCTTGTAATAATAGTTTCACCTGCGAGCATCTTTGATTACACTTTAGGATTCGAATTTGCTGCAACATTCAATGTGGAGTGTCATCCGAGCAGTGCTGCCCATGTGAATGAGAACAGTGATCAGTTGTTGTTTGAGAAGGCCTCCAACTTTCATAGTTTACGGATTTGAGTAGCCGGCTAGTGCATGTACCATAAAATTGGTCGGTTGTGGCTCTTCTTTCGCATCTTCTTCTTCATGTTCAAGGCTATCTTCTAGATGTTCAATGACTTCTTCTTCTACTGGTTCAATCACAAGAAGCCTCCCTTTTTTACAATGATATTCGCAGCTCTACGGTTCATCGCAATGCCAACATAACCCCTTCGCCGATCACTCCCAAATCTCTTCTCTCATCAACTTTTTTGGTGCATGGGCTTTGCTGATAGTAGGGAGCACTAAGGGCTTTGGTATCGCTGGTTAGGGAGCGACCCTAGTCCCTCCGGGTTTCATGGTTCAATCACTCCTCTTGAATTCATGAGAAAGAGATGGCTGTCATAAGCATGTACGGTTGTCACGCTTTAACTTCTCCCAGGGTCTCTGGCTTCAAGCCCTCAATAAATTGGTGGTAAATAGATCGGAGGTCCAACTTCTGAAGACTCAAGCTCCCTTTAACTCATCAATAAGTTCATCCACTACTGGTATTGGGTACTTGTCCTTGACGGTGATGGCATTTAAAGCTCGGTAGTCGATGCACATCCGCCAAGTTTCATCCTTCTTGCATACAAGTAGCACCAGTGAGGAATAAGGGATGCAGCTTGGCCGAATCACCCCTATTTCAAGCATCTCTTGCATAATATTTCCAATCTCATCCTTCTAAAGAAGGGGATAGTGGTACAGCCAAGTGTTCACTGGTGGTTTGCCCGAAAGAATTGGAATCTGGTGGTCGTGTTGCTGAGTAGGAGGAAGACCATGCGATTCAACAAAAATGTCAGCAAATTCAGCAAGCAATTGAGTGAGGTTTTGATCTTCAATTTTTATTTTCTTCTCCTCTAGTTGCTACTGGAGATGCATCAAAAAGCCACTGTTTACCTTGTGTAAAAGTTTCTCCATTCGTTGGGTTGAAACAGTGGTTACGTTGCTTCCGCACTTCTCGCGTAGGGTGACCTGTTTGCCTTTGCAGTAGAATTTCATAATTAATTTAGAAAAGTTCTAAGAGATGTCACCTAGCATCGTTAGCCACTTTATGCCAAGCACGGCTTCATAATCATCAATAGATAGGAGGAAGAAGTAGGCAATGATCTATTGGTCTTGCAATAATAGTGTTGTCACCTACGGGCATCTTTGATTGCACTTTTGGATTCGAACTTGCTGTAACCTTCAATGTGGAGTGCCATCCGAGCAGTGCTACCCATGTGGATGAGAACAATGATCGGTTGTTGTTTGAGAAGGTCTCCAACTTTCATTGTTTGTGAATTTGAGTAGCCAGCTAGCGTATGTACCATAAAATCGATCGGTTGTGGCTCTTCTTCCGCATCTTCTTCTTCATGTTCAAGGCTCTCTTCTGGATGTTCAATGACCTCTTCTTCTATTGGTTCAATCACAAGAAGCCTCCCTTTTTAACAGCGATGTTCGTGGCTCCATGGTTCGTAGCAATGCTAACATAACCCCTTCGCTGATCACTCCCGAAGCTCTTCTCTCATCATCTATTTTGGTGCATGGGCTCGGTTGACAGTAGGGAGCACTGACGGCTTAGGTATTGCTAGTCATGGAGTGACCATAGTCCCTTCGGGCTTCATGGTTCAATCGCTCCTCTTGAAGTCATGCGAAAGAGATGGCTGCCATAAGCTGTATGGTTGTCACGCTTTAACTTCTCCCTAGATCTCTAGCACCAAGCCCTTAATAAAAGTCCCTAATAGTTATTTTTTAGATCAACTGTGAGTTTGATTAGATAATCTTTCAAACCTAGTTTGATACTCTTGGATGGTAGAGGTTTGTCGGTCTTTGCTAGTTGTCCGTCAACGTTCTCATAATCAGTTGGTCTGAAGCAGATCAGCGGTCCTTCTTTAAATTGTCGCCATGAGAGGATTCTATTGGTGTGTTCAAACCAATCAAACCACTATATGGCATCCCCTTCAAGATGTATAGCTACAATTTCCGCCATAGATGCATCCGCGATTTTGTGATACCAAAAATATCGCTCCGCGCACTAGATCCAACCAATCAGGTCTCCTTCTTCCCATCTAGGGAAGTCTACCCTCATGTGTGGATTGTAGGGATCAGTCATAGAGCTTCCCCTCTCCTGGGAGTCATCTCTTCGGTCATAGCTCTCTCTTTGATGTGAATTCTTTGGGCTCGGTGGTCGGCCCAAATTGAGTTTGGCAAAGAGAGTTTGTATCTTCTCCTCCATTTGGGTCTCGAAAGCCTCGGAATTTAGCATTGATGGCCTCCTCAAATGCCATAGTATAAGCCTCCAAATTGTGATGTTAAGATATCTCTTTTATTGTTGGGTTAAGGGCATGAATCGATTAGGGAAGGTTGTGGCCGAAAATGTTGGTAGATCAGTGGATGTATAGGCTACGATTTAGGCTTGTTTTGTGGCTATTTTGGATGTGATTTGGGGATACAGTTTGGTAGGGTTTTGGGGTTGTGATGGTAGCAGATGAAGGTAAGGAAAAGGGTTTTGGATTTGTGGTAGATGGCAGCAAGGGTTTGAGAGAATTCGGTGAAAGTTTGTTGTGGTATATGTTGTCTTCACAGAAGCATAATTGTCACTGAAGAAACAGTAGTTTCTCGACGAAATTTTCAGCCAAAAATCAAGAGATTTGAGGAGGAATTTGACAATAAGATCTTTGTTTAGATAGCAGCAATACTGACAATTTAGATCAAGGAAATTTCAGTAGCATAACAGCAAGGAATTCGGTGCAAGTTGCGATAGGCAGAATTCTCGTCAAAAAATTTCAACAGTTTATGACGAAAATTTACAGCAACACAAGAGCATTTCAGAGATGAATTCCATAATAGATCAACCACAGATGAAAGCCAAAACGATCTATGAAACATATAAGAAATTTTGTTCAAAAGGGATGGAAAATAAATCAACTAAAGGCAGCAATATGTGGCTGAAAATTTCTGCAGCAATCCTTCGTTCGCAAATATGATAACTTTTACAACCAAAGGAATTTGTAGCAAGGGATAGATCAAAACTTCTTTTTGTTATTTTGTAGATGAAAAATTACAGTAGCAAAAGATATTGGTGATAGGGAAATACCAGATTTATGATGCAATTGGTAGTGGCAGCAACAGATTGATTTGATCTATGACAAGAGGTGATGATGGAGCGATGACGTCAAGAGCAATTATGAGAATTGCTTGCTTGATGGTGGCGACATAGATGGCAGCAAAGGCAGCAAGATCACTGCTCTGATACCAAATGATAGAACCCCAGAGAAATTCTATGTGGATTGATCATTGAGGGGGATCAACCCTTGGAACGCTATAGGGGTTCCACCCTCCTAGTAGTCGGCTAGATGGCTGAAATTATGGATTGATCTTCGTTATTTAAAAGAGGTGGAGGCTACATACTTATATAGGGCTCCAAACCCTAGCTTAGGGGGCTGCTTCCTAAGTAAATTATCCCTTTTGCCCTCTACCCTAACCGACCTGCCCAATAAGGGGGTGGCGGCTAAGAAGCCCTAACGCCCCAAATATAAACCCTAGCCACTCTTCTTTACTGGATAGAGGCGACTATATGAGGTTTATTACAATCTCACATGATTTTTATTAGCCACTACTTGGTTGAGTAGGACCAAACCTTGTTATGGTCCTATCACGTGGCTGATGAGTCAGCATGGTTTGGCCTACGTGCGCAGAATCGACTCGGTCGGATTTGGAGGATCGGGGAAATTTGACGAGGCAATTGTAGCAGCTCCTTGGGTCGCGGGAGTCGACCATGTTAGTCAAAAGGGAGCGCCTGAAACCTGCACGAAGACCTACGCTAGGGATGTGTGCGCTTGGCTAGGTCTCTCCGATGGCTAAGTTAGCGTTCCAGGGTTGAGATTATGCTCAGGTCTTGGAAGGTCCCGAGCGGTTTATCTATAGGAGAAAGTCAAGAATCCCAAGAAGAAGTCCCCTCCATTAGAGGACAATGGGGGATATTTATACATGTCAAGCAGAGGAGGGTAGTGCCACGATGTTTAATGTGTTTGGCACGATCGACTACATCGTGGTATGACCCTGCTTCGAGCAGCACCTTCGTCGGTTTCCAGGGTTTGGATTGACGGGGCCGGGAACTGTGGGTACGACACCTAGAGTAACCAGCATGATCTCTAGTCTGGCATGTTTGGGCTAGTTGCTGAGGTGGTTGTCCACATGGTTCCTGGGCTGACACATCAAGGCCGATTGGTCGGGACAACGTGGTTGTCCACATGGCCCTCGGGCTGCCGAGGTGACCGCCCACGTGGACTTTGGCTGTCATGACCAGGTTGGGCTGATGAGCCTAATATTTGCTCTATCATTCTCTCTACCTGTCGCCCCATGACCCCCCGACCCCCCCCCCCCCCCCCCCCCCCCCCCCCCCTTCCCCACGTTGGGGAGGACTTCTGCTATCACAGATCGACGGCTCTTCCAAAGTTGATATGAGTTGGTCGGGATTGGAAGCCCACTGGAGCTGGTCGGGACTAAAAGCTCGCTAGAGCTGGTCGGGACTGAAAGCCCGCTGGAACTAGTCGGGATTAAAAGCCCGCTGGAGCTAGCCGGAACTCAATGGAGCTAGTCGGGACTGAAAGCCCACTGGAGCTAGTCAGGATTGAAAGCCCGCTGGAGCTAGCCGGGATTGAAAGCCCACTGGAGGTAGCCATGATTGAAACCCCGTATGAGCTGGTCGGGACTGAAAGTCTGCTGGAATTAGCCGAGACTGAAAGCCCGCTGGAGCTAGTCGGGACTGAAAACCAACTGGAGGTAGCCGGGATTGAAAGCCCGTTGGAACTAATCGGGACTAAAAGCCCGTTGGAGCTGGTCGGGATTGAAAATCCGCTGGAGCTAATCAGGACTAAAAGCCAACTAGAGCTACTCGAGACTGAAAGCACGCTAGTGCTGGTCGGGACTAAAAGCCTGTTGGACCTGGGACCGGTGTTGAGTGCTAGCTGAGAAGGGCCTTGGGTTCTCCAAGCTACTATCCCTGGGGTCATGCGGTGTCACCTTTTGTCATATACGTTGTGTCCATCCATCACAGCGCTCAATGATGGGTGTCGGGTAAGATCTTCCTTTTGACGAGATTGCCTCAGTGTGGCACACGGCGGGCTTGCGTCATGTACGCCATTCTCCTGCTTTTTATGCCATTAATGGGGGCGGGCATGGCATTCGAGGCATCAGCAGTGAGCTGTCACGCGCTTCGGGTAGGCAAAACGTTGGATCGGGGGTGAGTTTTTGGCTATAAATACCCCTCCTGGGCCTGCATATACTCTTGCTTCTAAATCTTTTCTCTGTCTTTCGTCCTCAACTCCTGTTCTCGACCATTGTCTTCGGCCCATTTGTTCTTTCCCTCGGTCATTTCTCGAGCAAGTCGAGATGACTTCTCAGAGTCCCTTCGCCTCTGATTCCAGTTTGTCGGTCTAGTTTGTAGAGGGGCCTTCGGGTGCCACTGATGCAGCGAGTCCAAGGCTCCAAGTAGTAGGTCATACCTTGGGTAGTCCCGGAGTGGAGGTAATTAGATCGTCGTCGGGGGGAGCTACTGACTCCAAGGTTCTAAAGGCCTTAATGATCATGCAATCGTGTTACAATAGTGACTCGACCATGACGATTCATCGGTTGGCCGAGGTGCGGGAGCGCTTCTGCATCCCTGCGGAGTATGAACTCAATGTTCCTCTGCCCGGGTAGCACCCCTATGATGCCTTCTCAGACGGTTTCAGGCTATGACCAATGCTCTCGAGGCAGGACTTGGTTCCTGCTTCATCCTGTGATTGAGGCTTGCCTCAATGGGTGGCAGATTTTGCCTTCGCAGATGGTGTCAAACTCGTGGTGCTATATGGTGGCATTCCTCGGGGAATGTCATGGGTCGGGCATCGTTCTGACTCGGGACTTGTTCATGGCATGCTTCCACTTGTGTCGGGGGTAGGCCGGGTATTATTTGACCGCCCAAAATGGATTTTGGGTGAGTGGGGCTCCTTCCGGTAACAAAGGTTAGAAGGCCCGAGTTTTCTTTATTTCCCATAGTCGGGAGTGGGGCTTTCAGCCCGAGTGGATTGCCCGGCCAATGAGCCATATCGGCCCCAATGTCTCGGACAAAGAGTCTGAACTGGTCGAGATTCTCCGGGGGATCCTCTCTTCTTCTCGAACCATCAAGAACATGACCGAGGCTTGGCTAGTCGAAGCGGGGCTCAATCCTGCCCCTTGGGGTATGCCTCGCTTTGCTAGTCGATTAATTTGTCATGTCTTAGCTTAACGAACTGACCTCTAGGTCTTGTTTAGTAGACATGTTTAATCTTATGAAGGTGAAGAAGTCAGTGCGTCATGTTACGGGCCGACCTGCACCGTCGCCTCCTCCAGAAGCCCTTGTCAAGGTGCTCGGAGAATGTTCCACGCATGGAGAGAAACATCCCGGTGGAGGGGGAAGTGAACTGTCGAGGAAGAAGACAAAGGTGGTGGTCTCAAAGCACCTGAAGAAGGTTGAGGGGATCTCCGAGCAAGATTGCCACAACAAGGGAAAGGAACCGGCTGAAGCTATAGAGCCCCCCAGTCATCCCTTCTCCCTGTGGGATTTGTGCGAGGTGGACGATCAAGCGGGGAAGGATTGTTGAATCTCAAATTTTTATGATGAAATCAATTGATGAGTTATTTATCTAACAATATTGTTAGAGTTGATTGATGTAGGATTAACTTTAACTTATTACAATCAGAAGTTAGCCAAAGTCAAGTCCAGGCATCGGGCCGAAGTGAGGATGATGCGGTTGGGAACTCGCCTAGAATGCGTCGGGAGCTCGTCGAGGGTATCAGGAGTTTGCCAGGATGGCGCAAGGTAGTTCATCGGAAGAAGACGAAGACTCACTGAAAGATTGTCAAGGGTAGCTTAAAAGCTTGCCGGTAGTTGGGAAGGTCTTGAAGTTGATTTGTGATCATTTTGATTATAATTAATTAAGTCATGGTTAGCATCATTAAGATTTAACCATGATAGTGAAAAGGAGATACAGACTAGACATCGACATAGGATCAAGCTTAGGCATCAGGCCAAGGTTTGGACGATGCAGTGGGAGCTCGTCGGAAGTTCACTAGGACTTCGCCGAAGGTATCAGGAAGATCACTAGGGATATGCTGGGAGATCGTCGGAGGAAGATTGTGAGACTCGTCGCAGGACATGTCGGAGGTTGCCGGATTACGGGAGTGAGGTCATTAATTAAGCTTGGTGGTCATGTATGGTTGTAATCTTTAAGTCGTAGATTAAGTTTGAGTTCGAATTGAGTGTGATATGGAAATACAAATCAACTCAAAGAGGCAATCAGGTCCACTATAGGGTTGAATTTGGCTCAGGTCGAGCTTATTTAGTTGATTAGGGAAGTGGTCAACTGATGGTTTAAGTCGGGATTAGAAAAGTGAAGGGAATCACTTTTTTGAGATTCTCGACGATTGAACCACTGGTAAGCGGTGGTTGTATCGTTGTTGCCTAGGTTTTCGGGAGGCTAATGATCGCTGAACCGCCCAGGACGATGGTTATACCACCCGTACCCTGGTTTCAAGGTTACTTTCGACGGTTGCACCATCTGCGTCGATGGTTGTACCACCCGTACCCAGATTTTTTGGATATGTTTGAATTTTGGCTCCAAATTCTGAAGTCAATTGAGGCCTATAAATACCTCAAGTTTTCTTATATTTGATACAACAATTTCTGTGATTAAAATTCTATGAAAAACTTATGTGAATGGTAAGAAAAAGAAAAGGGGAAAGGAGTGAGCTAAGAGTTATAAAATTCTTGTAAAGAGTCTCCCTTGTAAGCTCAAGTTGTAAGGGTTTGGTCTTCATACATACAATTGGGGTCTTAAGCATTAGATTTACGTCTAACATTTTGTTCCTATATAATAAAACATACAATTTTCATGATCAATATAATTTTTTAAAATCATTAGAAAGAAAAGCATGATCCCCTTTTATTTTATTTTTTTACTTTTCTTTCTTGCATTTTATATACCAAAAAATAACTCATGAATAGCATTAAGTAATTTCAAAATAAAGCAAAGGGGTTTTGGTTACCTCGTCGTCGAAGTCCGTTAAGATGTAGTTTGCCACCTCGCCTTTGTTGGTTTGTTCTTTATCTATGGATGAACTTGATTCGTCCCAAGCCACCTTGAGTGTTTTCTTTTTCTTTTATACCTTATTCTTTTTAGGTTCATTTTTGTTCTTTGATTCTTGTTTTAAGAGTTTTTTAAGCTTTATAGTTAAGAGTTCAAAGTTATCATCACTTAAGCTTTCACTAGAGTGGTCTTCATTTGTTCTAAGTGCCAAATTTTTTTTGTTCTTTTGGAAGGTTGTTATCATGTTCATAGAGTTTATCATATGCCTTGCTCATCATTTCATAGGTCATTAATGACCCGATAAGTTCTTCAAGTAGAAACTTGTTTAAGTCTTTTGCCTATTGTATTGCAGTTACTTTAGGATCCCAATTTTTAAAAAGAGAACGTAAAACTTTATTAACAAGTTCAAGATTTTAAAAAAAATTTACCAAGTGCTTTCAAACCATTGATGACATCCGTAAAATGGGCATACATGTCTCCAATGGTTTCACTTGGTTTCATACGAAACAATTCAAAATCACGCATTAAAATATTTATCTTAGAATCTTTTACTCTATTAGTGCCTTCATGTGTGGTTTCAAGAGTGTGCCAAATATCAAAAGCGGTTTCGCAAAAACCCAATTAAATTTATTTTTATCTAAGGCGCAAAATAAGACATTCATAACCTTGGCATTTAAAGAGAAAGTCTTCTTCTCCAAATCATTCCAATCGTTCATTGGAAGAGAAGACATTTTAAATCCGTTTTCAACAATATTCCATCAATCAAGGTTCAAGAAAAGCAATAAAACTCTCCTCTGAATTTTTCAATAGGTGTAGTCCATCCCATTGAACATGGGAGGCCGAATGATAGGAAAGCGCTCATGAAAGCCGAAAAGAGCCATTTCTTTTGGGTGTTTAAACCAAATGAGAAAAATGTGGCTCTGGTATCAATTGTTAGGATCAAGAACGACACGGGGGGGGGGGGAATATATTTTTCTTGAAAATTTCTCTATCTTATAAATTTTCCAAAAAGATATTAATGAATTGGTTATGTTATTTTTTATGAATCTCTTGAACTATGGAAGTGATTTTGATTATTTGATGATTTGATGATTTGAATTTGAATAAGTTTTTATCCAAATCATGATATTGATTCCTTGATATTTATAAATTGAGATTTATTATGAGTCATGATTTTTCATTCTTTGTACTCCTAAGATTCCTTTGGCTATTCACTAAAAAGTAGACATATCCTAATAAACTATGATATGCTACTTGACATCTTGATAATTTATGACTTGAAGTTTTATTATGTATTATTCCCTTTTTTCTTCTTTCTTATTTACAATGACTCACTAGCATTTTAAGATATCGATAAGTCCATTTATCTCATTTTGAATCTTTTGAAATGATGATTTTGATTATTTGAAATTGAATGAGTTTTTACCTATATCGTGATTTTGATTCCTCCGAATTATATCTTGAAATCTTTTATGGATCAAAATCTCCTATATGTGTTCTCATATTATTTAAAAGGAGATTTTTATATAAATCCTGACAACTTTAGATTTCTTATGCATAAATTAAGATATTTTATTTGCCTCTCCTATGATTTATCTTTTGATATTCATAATTTATCTTTATGAATTTTATATCTCATCACCATGTTTATTTTTCTTGATATATTTCACGTGATGATTTGAAAAATGATGTAATAGGAAAAGTTTTGTACTATTGTAACCATGCCTCCTTTTTAACAATAACAAAGGGGGAGCAAAACTTGCTAGCTTGCTCATCTCAAAAGAGAAGCAAGAAGTGTTATCTTGCAAATCTCAAGAGAACCAAAAATTTTGCTTAACCTCACATTCTAAAAAAAAAAAACATGCCAAACCAACTTGTTAGCTTGCATGATTTAAATTGCTAGCTTGAATATTGTAAAGGAAGCAAAAATTTGCTAGCTTACACTTCTTAAAAGAGAAGAAAGAACTCATTAGCTTCCATGTTCTAAAGTGATGAAAAATTTGCTAAATTGCTAAGCCTTCATATCTCAAAAACTTGCTAATTATACTTCTCCTTTTTATTGATGACAAAGGGGGAGAAGGTATGATGATGTGAAATCATGTATGATGATTTTAAAAATATACATGATAATTTGTAATAGTTTCAACATGATTTTAATTTTTAAAATTTATTAAAAGCATGTCTTAATAATATAATGCTTTCACAACTCCTCTCTTGTTTCTCTCCTCGTTATTCATAAAGGGGATGATCCTATAATGCATATTCTATTTTACTAAGGGGTGTAATGTCATCATGTGCTTTGAAATCGTCAGTTATACATTTTACTTTTTTATTGATGACAAAGGGGGAGAAATGGATATTGATGGCACATGGATATTGATGTACATGCTTGGATATTGATGCATAATTTATTTGCTTGTAATGTTGATTACCTCAAGATACTTGAATTCAAGAGTGGTTGGTTCTCTTGAATTTAAGTTTTCCTTATTGGAAGTATGGCATGGATTTAGGGGGCATAAGGTTTAACTTCCATCATCAATTGATTGTCATCATAAAAAAGAGGGAGATTTTTGAATCTCAGATTTTGATGATGAATCAATTAATGGGTTATTGATCTAACAAAATTGTTAGAGTTGATTAATGCAGGATTAAATACGATATATTACAATAAGAGGATTGGCCAAAGTCAAGTCCAGACATTAGGTCGAAGTAAGGACGATGTGGTTGGGAACTCGCTTAGAGTACGTCGGGAGCTCGCCGAGGGTATCGAGAGTTTATAATAGGACTCCAGTAGGGTTGAGTCCTAATCTCCCTAGAAGTAGTCAATAAAACCCTGTGAGATTATAATAAAATCCCACCTAGCCACTTCTATCATATAAAGAAGTGTGGTTAGGGTTTAGATTGGGTCCTTAGGGTTTAGCAGCCACCGGCCCCTTTACTGGGCTGGTCGGCCAGGGTTTCCCCCTGCTTAGGTCAGCTATAGAGCCAACCTAACCGCCACTTATTCCCTCTAAGGTAAGTAGGTTATAGAAGGGGCAAAAGGATAATTTTAGTTACGCAAACACCCCCTAGGGCTAGGGCTTGGAGCCCTATATAAGCATGTAGCCTCCACCTCTTTTATCAAGCAAGTAATCTCTTTTGTTTAGCCTTGTGGCTGACTTCTTGGAGGGAGGAACCCCTATAGCGTTCCAAGGGTTAATCTCCCTCAAAGATTAAAATCTATAGAGGCCCTTCTGGGGTTCTATCATCTGGTATCAGAGCCACATTCCTGCTGCCCTGTAGCCATCATCAATGCCTCCATCTTCCAAGCAATTCTCATAATTGCTTTTGACGTCGACTCCATCCACCGTCGCCCACCAAATCGTAGATCCATCTATCTGCTACCCGCCCCCCTACGTGATATGGAAATCTAGCATATTTTTATCATCCACACCTCTTCAATACTGCAAGATTCCTTACTTTACACGTTGAAGATTTTTTCCAAATTTTATCCACTGCAAATTTCATTTATCGCACACGTTCTCATTGTTGCGAAGGTGAAACGCTGCAGAAATTTTTAGTCACCTTTTCGCCTCTTGAAACTAGTTTATTTCTTCTCCTTTCTGGTCGAAACATTTACACAATACTAAGGATCAACTTGGCTTTCATCTGGGATTGATTTCTGGAAAAAACTTCTTCTACAACTGGTTTTCTTGTGCAATCTTTCACCATCATGCAGTGCTAGAATTTTTACGATGAAGAATCTACCCTTCGCCTATTGGCATCTTGAAACCAAACTTTTGTTCATCCTTTTAAGCCAAAATTTTTACACAAATTCATATATCATCTTAGCTTTCATCTAAGACTAATCTTTAGAAAAAAATCTTTCTAGATCCGGACTTATAGCGCTGCAATCCTTCATCATGCAATCCACATTACTACTACAGTCACCATCTGAACCGAGATTCTGATATTGAAATTCTCCATAAATTTCTCAGATTTTTGCTGGAATTAAAGTCGAGAACTGATGCTTCTTTGACGGGAATTATGTTTGGCGGTACAGCGTATACAGCAGCGATCTTCTGTCAAAATTTTATCAGATCTCGCTGCCATCTTTTCTAGATTTGAGACTCCCCCTCTCATCTTTGATTCCTACTATTACTTCCCAAAAAACCCTAACAAAATCGTAACCAAATAGCCATCCCAATCAGCCCTAACCGCAGCCTACTTTCTTATCGATCCACTTACCTTTTTAGCCAACTTTCCTTACCGATACACCTACCTTTGTTGCCATCTATCCCAGATCTAAACTCTATTTTCCTAACCTTCATCTACTGCTATCACAGCCCTAAAACCACACCAATTCGCAGCCTAAACTTCACAAAATTACAGTCCCAAATCGCACTCAAGACAGCCACAAATCACACAAAAAAAACCGAAGCCTTCGGTCCACCAACCTTTCAGCCGCCCAATCTCTCTTATCCCTTCAACCACAGCATGCATATTTCGCTGTCCAATGCTGCCAATAGTGACCTCTTGCTGCCATCCTCCTTGATTGTAGCCAACAGCGATCCTAGCGGTAAAAAGCTACCAGCCATGATCTTTCGCTGTAATTTGTTTACATCGCAACCCGCAACAATCGTTCACTGCCAACTATCTTGATAGCGGCCGACAACAAATTGAACACAATAGTAGTCATCTCTCACTCCATAATGCTGCTGCCCTGCTCCACAATAGTCGTGTACATCACTACCCTATCTTCCTCCTATTGCAGCCACACCCTTGTTGCAACAGATGCCACTTGCAGCCACGAAGTTGTAGCGCAGTCGCGACCGATGTTGCTGCTGCCCTCTTCTTCCTCCATCATCGCTGCTGCCTTCCGACTCAGATCTCTTGGCTGCCATCTTCCGACATGTATCAACCACCTAAAAAATTGTAGCCTCGACGACATTGCAGCATAAACATTGCAGAATCAAAAGGACCACAACCGACATTGCTGTTGCCATCTTCTTCCTCCACCGTCGCTGCTACTCTTGGCTGCCATCCTCCACTTGGAGACTTTACCTTCACAGTCTCGACATTACTATCATTCACTGTCTTCAACCTGAAAATTGTAGCTACACTCTTCAATCGGTTTGTTTGACAGGTTGAAGATCCTTACGTCATGACATCGCTGGGCTTACTTGAAGCCAAATTGGAGGCTGTCGAGATGCGTATGGATGCTAAATTACGCGCTCTCTTTGAGGAGTTTAGATTGGGCCAATCACCAAGCCCAAGAAAATCACAACATAGAGCAAATTCTGATTGCAAAAAGAACCCATCAGAGATAAGAAGCGAGGATAAGACATGGCAGCCCTACACCTCGACGACATTGATCTCCTTTGTACAACTTCAAGAAGGGCACCTTAATCAAGATGCTCAGAGAATGAGAGCCACATCCCAACCAAAAGCATATAAATCTTCAGCACCAATCAATTACAAGAACCTTGATGAAGAACTAACAAAGATCTGTCAAACCTCTACCATCCAAGAGTACCAGATCAAGTTTGAAAGGTTAACTAATCAAACTTATGATTGGTCTGAAAAATAGATATTGAGTACTTTCATTGAGGGTTTGAAGCCGGATATTCAAGAAGAAGTTAAAGTGCAACAATCGTACACACTTAAGGCAGCCATCTCTTTCGCATGACTACACGAAGATCGGCTGAACCAAGATGCTCAGAGGACCAAAGCCACCACATGACTAGCAACACAAAGACTCTCAGCCCCATCTACCACCAACCGATCACCTCAGCCGAAAACGTTAACAAGAGAATGGCTTCGTGACAGATCGGTAAAGGGCCTATGTTGGCATTGTAATAACTGTGAAGCCGAGACCACCATTATAAAAAAGAGAGACCTCTATTGATTGATCCCACTAAAGAACCCAAACTCAAAGATACGGCTCTCGAGTCCGAGGAGAAGGATATAAAGGAAAAACCACAATCGGCCACCTATACCTTTCATGCTCCACCATAGATATTGGACATTGATGGCTTCATCAAGCATCAACCTGTCACCATCCTTGTCGACACCAGGAGCTCCAACGACCTTATGAATGACAAAAGAAAATAGGTGACCTTATATGGGAAAGGAGAGAATGAAGAAAAGATGATCTCGACACAGTGCTTAAGAAGCTCGCTGAAATCTCAGGCACGTCCACTGAACCGAGCCGACTCCTTCCTACCAGACTGCATGACCCCTGTATGTTGGTCTTACAAGGGGAACCACCAGCACATATTCAGACATATTGCTGTCCACATTTTCAGAGGACCGAAGCTAAAAAGATCGTCCAGGAGATGCGGGAGATATGAATCATTCGACCACAATCTTCCCTTGCAATGACATTTTATCTCCAAAAACTTTACCTCTTTGTCTATAGGGATAAGCTCTTCCTGAAGTGTCATATTAAGCTGAACCAGCTATGATTTCTGATGCAGTGCTCCCTCATCTCAGGCTACTTCCATGACTTCATCGAGGAGCGGACCATGATGCTAAAAGTCTTCCCTGATGATGACCTCGGATCCACTACCCACGATCACAAGAAGAAACAGGAGAAAGGCATCCACATAACCCCCACAGTCATGATGCCATCTATGTCGATGCTAGCATTACCTGAACATGACAATGTGTTCGTACTTGGAGCAGACACATCCAAAGTTGGGATCGGCATCACCCTTATGCAAGATGGTCGACTCCTAATTCACATCGAGGCTTCCCCTACACTTTACACGAGATATTTAAAGGGGGGATACTCATTGCTACTAAATTTAAAATTTGGCTGGATATAGGTCTATGGCACGAAAGATGAGTAAGCCCAAAAGAATTACAATCCATCTCACGCCAGTACATGCAAAGAAGAAATGGCCTCCCAACAAACTTCAGAATAGAGAAAAAATTGAAGATCGAGTTTTCTTACACCTCCAGCCCGATCAGTAGGAAATCGAGCCTTAAGGAAGTGGTCTTCCTATTTCTTTGGGCCATGCAAAATTGGGGACCACATTGGGGCCCTAACATGGAGATCAGATCCATGCACCAGATCAAGATTACAGTTGATCCTCCAAGTATCCCACCTCAAATGAAAATTTAAAATGACAACTCAGCTCAAATTCGTCCAACTAACACCCAGGCTGATGAGGAGCTGAAGACCTGGTTCCTAGAGTTCATGGACCCTCAACCTTGAGGACAAGACTGATTTTAAGATGACGGGTTTGATAGGACTCCAGCAGAGTTGAGTCCTAAGCTCCCTAGAAGTAGTCAATAAAACCTTGTGAGATTGTAATAAAACCCCACCTAGCCACTTCTATCCTATAAAGAAGTGTGGTTGGGGTTTAGATTGGGGCCTTAAGGTTTAGTAGCCGTCGCCCCCTTTACTGGGCTGGTCGGCCAGGGTTTCCCCATGCATAGATTGGTTATAGAACCAACCTAGCCACCACCTATTCCCTCTAAGGCAGGTAGGCTATAGAAGGAGCAAAATGATAATTTTAGTTAGGCAAACACCCCCTAGGGCTAGGGTTTAGAGCCCTATATAAGCATGTAGCCTCTACATCTTTTTATCAAGCAAGTAATCTCTTTTGTTCAGCCTTGTGGCCGACTCCTTAGAGGGAGGAACCCCTATAGCGTTCCAAGGGTTGATCCCTCTCGAAGATCAAAATCTATATAGCTCCTTCTGGGGTTCTATCAGTTTGCCAGGATGGCGCAAGAGAGTTCACCGAAAGAAGACCAAGACTCGCCGAAAGATTATTGGGGTAAGCCGAAAAGCTTGTCGGGAGTTGGGAAGGTCTTGAAATGGATTTGTGGCTATGTTGATTGTAATTAATTAAGTCATAATTAGCATCATTAAGGTTTAACCATGACAGTGAAAAGGAGTTACAGACCAGACATGAACCCAGGATTAAGCTTAGGCATCGGGCCAAAGTTTGAATGATGCAGTGGGAGCTCGCCAAGAGTTCGCTAGGACTTTACCGAAGGTATCGGGAAGATCGCTAGGAATACGTTGGGAGATCGCTAGAGGAAGACCGTGAGACTCACCGAAGGGAATGCCGGAGGTTGCCGGATTGCGAGAGTGAGGTCGTTAATTAAGCTTGGTGGTAATCCTTAAGTTGTAGGTTAAGTTTGAGTTCGAATTGAGTGTGATTTGAAAGGAATCTAAATCAACTCAAAGAGACAACCAGGTCCACTATAGGGTTGGATTGAGCTCAGGGCGAGCTTATTTAGTTGACCAGGGAAGTGGCCAATTGATGGTTCAAGTCGAGATTGGAAAAGTAAAGGGAATCACTTTTCCAACGGTTGAACCACTGGTAAGCGACGGTTGTACCATCACCGCGCAGGTTTTTGGGCAATTGACGGCAGCTGAATCGCCCAAGACGGTGGTTGTATCGCCTGTACCCTGGTTTCAGGGTTACTTTCAGTGGTTGCAACGTTGACGTTGGCGGTTGTACCGCCCGTACCCGAAATTTCTGGATACGTTTGAATTTTGGCTCCAAATTCTGAAGCCAATTGGGGCCTATAAATACCCCAAGTTTTCTTATATTTGATACAATAATTTCTAGGATTAAAGTTCTGTGAAAAACTAATATGAATTGTAAGAAAAAGAAAAGGGGGAGGGAGTGAGCTAAGAGTTGTAAAATTCTTGTAAAGAGTCTCCCTTGTAAGCTCAAGTTGTAAGGGTTTGGTCTTTACCCAAAGGAGATCGATAGTGGACGCCGGTGTGCCTCAAGGAGGAGGACTAAGGGAGTGAAAGTAGGCCAAGTTGTGGTCGAACCACTACAAACTATGAGTGTCTCTTATCTTCTTATTTGGATTTGAGTGTTCTTTCTTGAGCCATTTTTAAGCAAGAAACTTATCATTCTTCTATAAGATCAAATTACTCACTTACTCTACTTGAACGAATCGCTTCCATTTTCGGTTTTACTTCAAATGAAAAGATTTTTTTTAACCGGTATTATCAGCATTTGCACTAATTCACCCCCCACCACCCCCTACCACCCCCCCCCCCCCCCCCCCCCCCCCCCCCCTCCTCTCCCCCACCCTCTTAGTGTCGTTCTTGATCCTAACAAGGATCGGTACTTCGTTGCATAAATGTTGGAGTTGCTGTGAGCTAGAGCCGAGGAGCCTCTAAAGGCATGTTGGTCGAACTTTACAGCTTCAACTCAAGTCTGAACCAATGAACTGGTTGCTGCGGAATATTTAAGGGGGGCATTGCATCCCTCTCTCGTGAAGCAGCTGTACGTGTTCTCCTCCGAAGAGTTGATGGATCAGGCTGCCATGTCGATGGTCTGGGTATACAACTTCTAAAATCTCTCAGTTGCGTTTTGTTTATGTTTCTGACTTGGCTTTTTATCCTCAGTAGGGTCTTCACTTCGTCGGGGCCTTGATTGACCGAGTCCATGACACGGGGCGGATGATTCATCTCCTACATGAGAGAAACTCGATGCTACGGGCCGCGAACAAGGAGTTGAAGATGGGCTCGAGCCTGAAATCGGACTGTCAAGTTGTAGTCGGAGGTGGAGCGGCTTAAGGTTGAACTTGGTACCTCTGAGCAACATCGCAGGGACCTCGAACTAGTGGCCGATACCGCCCGGATCAAGTTGAGTGAGTTCCGGGAGTCTCATCGTCGGCTTGAAGATGAGTTCCTATTGTTGATGAAGGGGGCTGAGTTGTTGCAGTCCGAGTTGAAGGCGAAGGGCAACAAAGCTATGGTCGAGTACAAAGCCTCTCAAGGGTTCCAGTCTAGGCTGGAGAAGATGGGATAGGTAACCTACGACTTCAAGTATCAGGTACCGCTAGAGCGCTTTCGGGCAAAGTACCTGGACTCATTCGTCGAGGAGGATCGCTTCATCGAGCGGCCTGAGGACGCGAACGTGAGGATGGAATCGAGCTAGCCTTTTGATGATAGTACTCCTCCCGAGGAGTGAACCTTGCCCCCTGTAATAGTTCCGTTGGGCAACGATTTTGGATGTTTGTCGGTTGCCCGACTACCAGTGTAACTTCTTTTGAATCAATACAAATCTTTTACTTTTGAGCCCTTCTGTCATGTTGTGATCAGTCGCCTGACCTCATTATACAACCTGATCTGGAGCAATGTAATTTCGAGTTTAGCTTTGTTGAGTTTATTGCTTGGTGGATTTTGGTCTGACACTCTAAACACATAATTTCTTCTAGTGTAAAATGTACCACGTCTGGGAAAGTACTCGGTCGTCCATCGTGGTCAGAACATAAGTGTCATCTCGGATGGTGATGATGACATGGTATGGTCCTTCCCATTTTGGGGCCAGCTTGCCTTAGGTGTGTCCAGGGTCACTGACTTCGGCTTTTCTGAGGACAAGGTCGCCATCGCCAACTGGTCATGGTCGGACTCTACGGTTGTAGAGTTAGGCGATAGCTTTCTGATACATGAGGGTGCATAGATGTGCCTCGGCCCTTAGCTCCTCGACTAGGTCAAGATTCTCCCTTAAGCCCTCTTCCGACGCTTTTGGCTCGAAGTGTTCGACCCAAAGGGTGGGGAAGACCACTTCAGGCGGTAGGATGACTTCAATCCCGAAGGCTAACCTGAAGGGTCATTCTCCTGTCGGTGTCTTTGGAGTTGTCCGAAGTGCCCATAGTATACTCGGGAGCTCTTCGGTCCAAGTGTCTTGCACCCCGATGACTCTCCTCTTCAGTCCCTCAAGGAAGGCTCGATTGGTTACCTCAGATGAGCGACCGAGCTAAATTCCAAGTGTATCTGATATCTTTAGCGAAGAATTTGAACTTTTAGTTGTTAAACTATGTCCCATTATCGGTAATTAGGGTCCTCAAGATGCTGAACCTCGTGATGATATTTTTCCAGACGAAACCTTCAACCTGCTTCTCTGTGATCGAGGATAGAGGCTCGGCCTCAACCCATTTAGTAAAGTAAATCCATGCGAACCGATCAAGGAGATCCATTACCCACTGCATGAAAGACCATATGCAGTCGGCCGAGGAGAGGGGCAGCTATGATTAGTGTTGAATCTGTGCATGTTTCTGGCACTGCTCGCATTTATGGACATAGGTCACAGCGTCTGCGTGCATGGTCAACCAATAGTACTCGAGGCAGAGGATTTTGAACGCCAGAGTGCAACCTCCGGTGTGTTCGCCACATATTCCTTCATAGACTTCAGCCAGTACTATCTCGGCCTCAGTCGTTGATAAATAGCAAAGTAGTGGTTGGCAGAAGGCTCTTCGGTAAAGGCGTCCATTGACTTCGCAATACCAGGCCTCGGGTCTCTTAACTCATCGGGCGGCCACTTTATCAGTTGACAACGTTGCATCCCTTTTGTAGCGGAGTATCTCCTCCATCCAGTCGAGGTCGGCTTCAGTCATGGTCACCTCGGTCGTGCGGATAGTTGGTTTATAGAGCCTGACGATTTCTGGCAGGCATTCTTCCATTGTTCGTGTTGGGGCGAGCTTTGCTAGTGCGTCCACATGAGAGTTGTCGGCATGCGGGATCTGCGAGATGGCGAAGTGTTGGAACATGTTGGCGAGACGGTGTGCCTCGGTCATATATTTGACCATGTTGGATTCTCAGGCTTCGAAATTCTCATTGACTTGGCCGGCGACCAATTGAGAATCAGTGAATAATTCAATATGCTCAACCATGAGTTCTGTCACCAGGCGTCAACCAAATAGAAGTGCTTCATATTCAGCTTCATTGTTTGTAGCTTTAAACTCAAACTGGAGTGCATGCTCCTGTGCTCGTCCGGAGGGGTCTTTCAGGACTAATCCCTCCCCTCCTCTTACTGTGTTTGTCGATCTATCGACATGAAGCATCCAGGTTAGCTTCAGCTGGGTGGAGGTCTCGGGAGCGGTTAATTCTGAGACAAAGTCGGCCACTAGGCTTTGACAACTGTCCTCGGGACATATTACAGGTCGAACTCGCTGAGCTCCAACGACCATTTAAGCATCCGACTTGCGACATTACATTTAGAAAGAACTTGATGCATGGGTTGATCGGTTATTACCCTGATTGTATGAGCTTGGAAATATGGTCTTAGTTTCCTCGCTGTAAGGACTAGGGCGAATGGCAACTTCTCGATCGGGGGTAGCGTTTCTTAGGACCACTTAAAATATGACTGGAATAGTATATGGGTCACTGTTCCTTTTCGTCGAGCTTAACTAGGACCGAGCTAACTGCGTGCTCTGAGGCGGCGAGGTACAACTCGAGTGGCTCTCCCAAACTGACCGAGGCAAGTCGAGGTAGTTGGGCAAGGTGGCTCTTGAGGTCTTGGAAAGCTTGCTCATGGTCAGGGCTCCAACTGAAGTCCTTTGCTTACTTCAGTGTCCGAAGAATGGGCAAGCTCATATCGCCTGCTCGGGAGATAAATCGGCTCAGGGTAGCCAGTCTCCCGATAAGTCACTGGACCACCTTGATCATCCGAGGCGACTGCATGTCGGTGATTGCTTTAACCTTCTTGGGATTCGCATCAATTCCTTGCTGATGGATGATGAAGCCAAGAAATTTTCCCGAGGCCACCCCGAACACACACTTGGTGGGGTTAAGCCTCATTCTGAATTTTCGAATAGTCTGGAATGTCTCAGCAAGATCCGAGAAGTGTGTTCAAGCGAATCTACTCTTGACAATCATGTCGTCCACGTAAACTTCAACATTCTGTCTGACTTGATTTTTAAACAATTGATTGACCATTCTTTGGTATGTAGCTCTGACATTCTTTAACCCGAATGGCATCACCTTATAGCAATATGTGCCTTGATGTGTGATAAATGTTGTTTTCTCCCCATCTTGTGGAGACATTTAGATCTGGTTGTAACACGAAAATGCATCCATGAAGGAAAGTAATTCGTAACCTGAGGTAGAGTCTACTAATTGGTCAATCATTGGGAGAGGGTAGCAGTCCTTCGGGTTGGCCTGGTTGAGATCAATGTAATCAACACACATGCGCCAGCTTCAAATTAGATTTTTTGACAAGAACTACATTAGATAGCCAGCTCAGGTACCTGACTTATGTGATGAAGCCTGCATCTAACAACCGGTCTACTTCCTCCTCGATAGCCCTATGACAATCAGGGGCGAATTTACAGGGTCTCTGCTGGATCGGTCAAGTTCCCGGTAGTATGTTGAGTTGATGTTGGTTATCTATGGGTGGATGCCCGGCATGTCGTTTGGCGACCAGGCGAAAACGTTAGTGTTTCGCTCGAGGAACTCTATGAGTTGGATGCTTTGGTTTTCGGGAAGAGTCGAGTCGATCTTGACAGTATGCTCTTAACGGCCCTAATCTAGGGGAACCTCCAACACCTATTCGGTAGGCTCGGGGCGTGGAACTGATTTGTTGGGTTCCCTGGGGTCGAGAGCTGGGGTTTCATTTTTAGTCTTCCTTGAGGGTCACTCCTTGCTTCCCTACTCCGGAACTTGTCGGGAATTTCATGGTGTGGTGATACGTCGAAACGATGGCTCTCAGTTTGTTGAGGATTAGGCGACCAATGATTGTGTTGTATGCCGAGAGGATTTTGGCCACCATGAATGGGACCATCAACGTCTTGGTCCTCGCCTCCTATTCGATAGTGACAGGAAGTGTAGAGACACCTAGGGAAGTGATTGTGTTTCTGGTGAATCCTGTCAAAGTAGAAGTCATGGGGACGAGGTCCTCATCAGTCATGCGAAGTTTTTTAAAGGCATCGAAGTATAAGATGTTGACCGAGCTTCCTGTGTCAACCATAATCCACCTGACTCGGGCATTTGCCATCCGAGCTGAGATCACCAATGCATCATCGTGATCCGGATATTCCTCTTCCCCTGACCTAAAGGTGATCTCGAGGTCGCACTCCTATCGGAGCCTCTTTTGGGCGTAAGCTTTACAGGCCGAGGAGTTATCATCTCCAAAGGCTGGTCTACCGACAATGACATCGATTTGTTTCTCCACTGGACCCTTTGGGTGAAACGAAGGCTCCCGTGGCTTTCTTATATACTGGCTGAGGTGGCCTCGACAAATAAGGTCTTTAATCTAATTATTGAGGTCACAACATTCTTCCATATCATGGTCGTAGTCACAATGGAAATGACAATAGCACCCTCAATCTCGCTCCTCAAGTCAGGATTTCATGGGGTTGGGTGTTTTGAGGAGACCTTTTTCCCGGATTTGGAGGAAAATTTCAGTCCATGTAGAGTTGAGGGGAGTGTTAGGGGCCTCGGGATGGTTGGCTCGGTCCTCCCCATTCTTCTTCTCAAGGGTCCCGTGGGTGGGCCTTAGGAAGGGTCGGTGCGGGGTCTTTTCTGGTCCTTACGCTTGTTTGCCATTAGTGCTTCGGCGGCTATATATTGGTTGGTTCTTTGTAACATCTTGGGGACTGTTGCGGGTGGACATTTGACTAACGACCAGAAGAAGCGAGATGGCTGCAACCCGATCAGAAAGGCCTGGATCATGAGAGATGGGTGGGCATCGGGCATCTCCCTAGTTGCGATTGTGAATCAGGTGACATATTATCCCAATCGTCCTCCTTCTGGCTCATCTCGATGAGGGATGTAGCAATAGGCCTCTGATGAGCGTTGGCAAGGAAGTTTAGCTCAAACTTTTTGGCAAGCTGGTCAAAGCAAAAGATCGAAGAGGGTTTCAATCGGCAATACCACAGTCGGGCGGGCCCTTGCATGGTCATCAGGAAAGCTCAGCACATTAGGGCATCCGACATCCCGTATAATGTCATCTGAGCTCTGAATGCGGCTACGTGCTCCATTGGATCGGAGCTACTATCTACGCCTCCAGCATTGGAAGCCGAAAGTGCTACGGGATCGGCTTATCTCGTACCTCTAGTGTGAAGGGAGATGCGCCAGTGGAACTCTCTCCGAGTTCTTCCTTTGACCTGACGAACTCCTTCTAGATGTCATCTATCCATTGATTCATCAAGCACAACTATGCCCGTAGTGAGTCCATAGAATCGAAGGAGAGGATGTCTGGGTCAGGCGTGTTATGTTCTAAAGTACTAGTAGTGGTCGTTTGTCGGCCCGCTGTGTCCCCCGGCGGGTGTGGGATTGTGCTCGGGAGGAGGCCGAGGAGGATCGTTGTCGAGTTGCTGCATGGCTGGGTATTGTCCTTCCGAAGATAATAATGCCCAAGGTGGGACTACGAGAGGTGGTTGATGTTGCAAGCTTGGCTGCTGCGTGAGCTGAGGAATGTAGGGAATGATCATTTGGATCATCCCGGCTAGGGCTTGCACTTGGTGGGTAAGCCCGAGAAAGGCTTCAAGGGTCACCACTGAATTCCCGGGGTTGGACGTAGGGGGGTAAGTCCAGGGTCGTTGAATAAGTGCCAGTAACGTCCCAGGGTGTGAGTGACCGGGTTCCTATCACCAAGGAGGGAAAAAAAGGGAGGGGGGGTTCAGCTACTCCGGTGGCTTGTTGTGCCGCTGCTAGGGCGTCTTCCTCGAGGTTTTTGAGTGTTGAGTGTTCCTACGACATGGGGCCTCCTTCTAGCGCCAAAATGTTGTTGGATGTTGTGTTGTGGCCAATGAGCCAGCACGGCATGGTTTGGCCTGCATGCACAGAATCGACTTGGCGGGATTTGGAGGCTCGGGGAAACTTGATGAGGTAATTGTAGCGGCTCCTCGAGTCACAGGAGTCAGTCATGTCGATCCAAAGGGAGCCTGAGACCTGCACTAAGACCTACACCGGGGATGTGTGCACCTGGCTAGGTCCCTCCGATGGCTAAGTTAGCATTCGGGGGTTGAGATTACGCTCGGGTCTTGGAAGGTCCCGAGCGATTTTTCTAGAGGAGAAAGTCGAGAATCCCAAGAAGAAGTCTCCTCCATTAGAGGACAATAGGGGATATTTATACTTATCGGGCGGAGGAGGGTGGTACCGTGATGTTTAATAGGTTCGGTGCGATCGATTGCATCGGGGTATGGTCCTACTCTAAGCGACGCCTTCGTCAGTTTCCGGAGTCTAGATCGGTGGGGCTGAGGACCGCGGGTACGACACCTAGAGTAACCGGTGCGATCTCCAATCTGGCATGTCCGGGCTATCAGGTTGCCGAGATGGTTGTCCACGTGGTTCCTGGGTTGACATATCAAGGCTGATTAGTCGGGACAACGTGACCCTCAGGCTATCGAGATGACCGCCCACGTGGACTTCAGGCTATCGTGATCGAGCTGCGCCGTGAGCTCAATATTTACCTTATCAAAAGGTATCATTTGAAGTTCTTCATAACCAATCATCTACTTACGATCATCTACGTGTATTTGGTTATTTATGTTATGTTACCCAAAAATAAACTTAACCAATGTGCTCGAAAATGTATTTTTATTAGATATCTATCTCTCAGGTCAAAAGGTTTATAAGATTAAACAAATAGTCACAATGTTATTCTTCACAAACGCATATTTTCTTTCTTAGTTGTGGAACCGTGTTGTTATTACCATTACATCACCAATTTGCTACTTCTGACTTAAACCAATGATGTTCAAATCAGATGGCTCCATCAAAACAAATCTTTATATGACACTATCACTCGGTCATAATTGATAAGGGGAGAATATGATCCGTAGACTAACAAATCTTTCTATGGGTTAGACCATTCACTTTTCACACGAGTATGTGAAAATTCATTTACAGGTGATATGATCATTGCAAGAAATGACCCAATTGCCAATAACTCCTCTAAAAGAATTTCTTCATATACATTTTAGAATTAAGGATCTTGAAAAATTAAAATACTTCCGACAGACGGAAGCAGCATATTCTAAAAAAGATTTTTTATTTCACAATGATAAAATATAAACATTGGACGTCCAAAATGACGTGGCTTTCCTTGAGCTACCCGAGTCGGTTTTCCCATAGAAACAAACCTGAAGCTCACTCCATCAGATGATAAACTTCTCAAATTTCCATCACAATATATAAGACTTGTTTAGCTTACAATCACAATATAACTAATTAATCGATCTAGAAAACCACATCTTGTTACAATAATTAAAAGAAACACCAACACAGGGACTATTGTTTTCAACAAATAAGTATCTAAATTTAACTAACATATTATGATACTGATTGGAGAGGTTATTCAATAACAAGATCAATTTTTTAAATATTATATTTTTCTTAAAAAGGTTTTCCTTGTAAGACAACGAAACAATCAACTATTTCTAAGCGAAATATAAAAAATATTGACATCGTAGGAATGTATCTTATAAAATTAAAAAATACATTATTTAGATCAATTTAAATCGTGTACATGTATTTATGGACTTTTTTTTCCCTACATGTTTATAGTCCAGCTGATTTGAAAGAAATAGATAAATAAGGAATAAAATGAATTGGCATTACATCTCCCCATGCAACCAAGACATCCATAGCAAGTGTAGGGGTACCTGCATGGTTAGGCCACTTGTTCATCCTCAGATTCTGCATGGACTACAAAAGCCGCAACTTAAACTGTCTAAGTTATTTCTTTATCATCAGGAGTACAATGAGTGATTACCAGCTTCAGACGCCATCATCTGTCCAACAAGCACCTTCCAATGGTTTCCCGGGCCTCTCAGAGAACTGCAACCAACAGTGTCGTATGAAAAGCAGTGACTTAAAAAGCGTGAGCCGTTAAGGGTTTCAAAACACATGAGGCGTTAGGTGTTCGTCGGTGTTAAGCGTTCGTCTAGACGCTCGCCTGAGCAAAGCTAGGCGCTAAAATAAAAATATATATATAATTAATAAATATATAAAAATATAAGAAATTAATACTTTAAATAATTAATAAATATATAAAAATAACAGTATACTACTATACTACTGTAGTAGGTGTTGCATTAGGTGTGCTGCAGCAGTAATTGTATAGTAGAATGTTGCGACGGTAACTCTGCAGCATACTATTGCAGGTGTGCTGCAATATACTGCTGCAACAGTAGCTGCAGTAGATGTGCTACAGCGGTCTGCACACCTATAGTAGCTGTAGTACGTGTGGAGACTGCAGTAGCTCTGCAGCATACTGCTGTAGGTGTGCTATAATGTACAACTGCAACAATAGCTGCAGTAGGTGTGGTGCATTACAGTACACCTACAGCAGTAGGTGTGCTGCAGCGGTCTGCACACCTACAATAGTTACAGTACGTGTGTAGACAGACTACTGCAGCTACTACTGTAGTAGGTGTACTGCAGTAGTGCAACAGTAGTGCAACAGTAGCTCTGTTGCATATTGCAGCAGGCGTGCTGCAGCTTGGCTCTCTATAAGGATAAAAAGAGAGAGAGAGGAGAGTACAGGGGGAGAGATAGAGAGGAGGGAGTAAGAGGGATCGTGGCTCCACGTTTTCCTGCTGCAGTGCTGCTCCTCGTCGCACCACCCGTCTCATCGCTCTCGGACGAAAGTTCATTTCTCCCCTCGTTTTTCTTTTGCAGCAATGATTTCTCCCCTCGTTTTCCTTTTGCAGCAATGTAACTCCTGTTCCTTCTTGCCTAAACTCGACGTTCCACGACAGCGACAATGATATTATCGTTTGGTATAACCCGAGCGCTCGCCCGAAGTGCCCGGCGCCTAGGCTCGGGCGAGCGCCTAGGTGGCACCTCTTTGAAGCGCGCTGCCTGGAGATCAAGTGAGGCGCTCGGGCCTCGCCTCGCCTCGTCTCGCCTAAGCGCTTAGGCGAGCGCCCGAGCGCCTATTTAAATCACTGATGAAAAGGCCTTTAATAGATAACTTAATGGGAAAATAATTAGCAAGAATATTATGTTCGCAGCAAAACAACATAAAGCACTATCCCTCCTTTTCATCTATCAATCGCTCGACGAGTTCTCACCGAGATAAACGTTCTCTTGCAAGATATTAGCATACACACAACACATTATGACACATTGGAAATTTGCAAACTCCCTTGAAGCAAAATAGACAAAAGAACAAATAATCTGTGAAGGATACTTGCCTAGGTTCAGTGATAACTTATGCTACAAGCCTGAAGTACAAAAAATCATGATATCTAAGAGATGTGCTATATTTCAAAAACAATTATCTTTGTCAGAAGTTTCTATAGATATAGATGTTCTGCCACATAACAATGTACTCACAAAAAGACATTGGCATAGCTTTAGAGCGAGAAAGGGCACTTACAAAACACCATTCTAGAAATCACCATTATCTCAGATGAGTATGTGATGTATTAAATCCTCTCTTGAAACTGGTCCAGGTACTGTGAAAAGGGTTCATAAGACATACTTAACTAAGAAACTCTGGCTGCCATATGCGGAGAAGTCGATCGTAGAATGAACAGGTAGCAACTAACAACCCTTTCCTCAGCATTCCTTGTGTGCTGATTTCTCCCTTTTGCCAGTCTGCTCCATATGCCAATGACTCGTGCTTGCAATAAGTTTCGACCACTCGGACGTCCTCTTCTTCTGTGCTCACAACTGCAAAACCATTGTGCATACAAGCTGCCAATATGAAACTAGATATACTCGGGTGGTATTTGATTCTCCAGACACCCCCACCCAAACAAAGTGATTTCTCATGAACAGGCTTGGATGTTGATCTTACATCCCAAACTCTGAGAAATTCATCATAGCTTCCTGTGAGCAGCATGTTGGTATTTGTAGGGTTTTGAGTGATGCAACATACACCCATCTGATGTGACTTGGCATTCCGAAACACTATTTCTGATGGACTAGCCCGCAAATCCCAACAGTTAAAACAACAGTCATCTGAGCCAGTGTATAACAAGTTTGGCCGGTGGACATCAAACGATGTAGCCCAAACTTCATAATCATGGCCTAACCATGATTGTGATATCTGCAATTGGGCCTCTCTGACAGTAACCATACATACCGAACCATCCGAAATGCCTAGGCAAACAGAACAAGCTGAAGGCTTCCAGTCCACACATAAACACATCGAGGAACTGACTTTTTCTGAGCATACTTCTTTCAAAATGCTGCCTACAAGGTTAAAATAAATGAGATTTATATAATAAAATCATTTGTACAGAACATGAGAAAACAGAGTATTGTTTTAACCTCTAAAGCCAGGATTCAAATGCACTAACAGATAAACAAACATTACAGCATAATTTATAGAAATGTCACATAAGCAACCAAATTATTAGATATGATATGATAACCAAACAAATTCATTGATAAGGTGGGGTGCCATGCCAAAGTTAAAGATAAGAAGGGAGTATCTGCAACAACACCATAACCAGCACTGCAGAATGATGCAATACTAACAATAAATTTCTAAGGTGGACGGAGCCATCCAGTGTTTGATGCTCGCACTATTGTGTGTGCGGATCAATATGCATGTTCCACACTACTAGCAGAGGTTGTTTTCATGACTCAAATGTTGATCATTCAAGTTGCAAAGAAGCTATTTTATCATGTTACCAGAGCTCTCCTTATTGAAGTTCATGAGTTGATTTAGGAAAAAAAATAGAATCAATGTAAGGTACAGACATAAGCATGACTTTCTGTTCTTTTTTCTATTACATAAAGAAGAAAACCTTCATTTTCTGTTTCTGTCTTGGACAAGTTATAGAGACCAATACAGCCATCAGCATCAGCTTGAGCAAGTAAAGGATGCATGCTTTCGCCACTTGGGCTCCATTTTATATCAAAAACACCTACTGTTGATACACGACAGAGCAATTCAAGACCAACCACAGGATCTGTAGAAAAAAGTGATATGCTTCCTGCTCGTTGAGGTTGAGTTCCCTCTTGCAAAGTATATGTGCCAGCAGCCAGAATATGCTGGAAAGGATAGTGTGGGCAAAACTCCACTACATCTGCATTTCCATCTAGATAGCACAGCGCAATGTCCATCTAAAGCTGCATCAAGAATACAGTTGTAAAAAAAGGCAATATCAGGTGTATTTTACTAATTCACATGTAATTTGATATTGTATATAAATATCGTATAAAAAGCAACACACAGAATGAACCTAGCCTGACAAATAAGTGGTAATCATGGTTACAGTTAGTCTGACAAATTCCCAAAGCAATGTAGAAGAGATTCTAAACTGATAATGATAAATTCTCCAGTGTCAAGATCAGGAAAAGATGATCAAATATAGATAGAAAGGTGGGCAAGATAAAAAATAGTTGCAAGGTCTTCAAAAATCTTCAATATGCAATTGTAACCATTCAGTTCAGTAAATGCTCAGTGCTCTTTGGCAGTAAATTATTCGAAATCAAATCCGTAAGACCATGGCAAGAGACCAAAATGTTGCAACTTTTTTCTTTAGAATAAATCATTATCCTTTTTGGTCTCCTATAAGATTCCTTGAGAGTTGAGACATCTTGAATGACTTGTTTGACTTTGATATTATTTCTATCCTGAACACAGAGCTGTACCATCTTCTCCAAAGGAAATAAATCAAGAACCAAGTTTCTTGGGCAGGAAATACCCAAAAAAGTACAGAACATTGTATGGGAGGCAGATCTCGTTGCTTAAATTTTGACTTATAATATGGACCGTGGGAAAAAAAAGAAAAACAAAACCATGGAAGGAGGCATAGGTGGTAACTCTAATTTGTTGCTACTAGGTATCTAGGTGCATAAGAAAATTTACTAGACAAGTAGGTGTATGAACCCAAAGAGTTCTGGTGATGTAAAATGAGCTATAGGAAGAGAATAAATGTGATTGAATGAAGGTTTACAAACTTGCTTTTCCACCTAGCTCGTAAAAGGGTCACAAACTTGAATAAATATCTTATAATTTATTAAAAAAAAATTTAAATAAATATACTTTTAGAATAAATGAGATGGAATGAAGGTTTTATATACTTTTCAATTTTTTGATAAAACTTAAAAACACTTGTATATTCTTAAATTAATAATTGCATTCTTATTAAAGTGAATGCATAATCTCTTATTTGAATGAATAATACATTTATTATTTTGTCTCATTTTATTATGTTCACAACAATGGACATCTCCAATCAAGCATCTTAACTCAAGAATGATACTCATTAAATGAAAAATGGTTACACATTTGTATTAGTCATGATATTTCAATTTTCGACTATAATAATTAAAAATATTGTGATCTTAACCAAATGCACAGTTTTTGGTTTCTATATATGACTTGGAAAAAGCATACGATAATTCCTTTTGCAATAAGAAGTGTTATAAGCTACACATCAGAGCCTAATCAATCGATCAAAGAGAAGGAGAATATATGCATTTGCATGTCCTCACTTCTCTTACCACGCTCAATAAGTTTAGATCCTATTAGGATAACAATAGAAGATTTCTAAGTTTCTGAAATAATATGCAACTGAATGAAGTTTGCATGGTTCCATCCAAATTTGAACATGTGAATGCAAAGAAACGTCTCAAGTTCATGATGAATAATTATAACTTTCTTGTCAACAAATGAATCCAGATACCAGAGAGATAAGATGGAGTAGGAGAGGATAGAATACGAGAGAGGAAGAGAGGAGATCATATGAGAAGGGTGGAGACCGGAGGAGAAGAAGGGAGGAGACAGGAGGAAAAGAGAGGTGAGTATAGGTTAAATCAAAACTAAGGAAGAGCGGAGAACACAAGATGGGGAGGAGAGGAGAGAACAGGAGAGGAAAGGAGATGAGTGGAGAAGAGAGGAAGAAAATAAGAAGGGAAGAGAAGAGACGAGATAGGGAGAAGGAGAGAGAAGAGGGTAGGAGAGTACAGAAAAGGAGACGTAGGAGATGGGAGAAGAAGAGAGGGGAATAGCAAAGACGAGAGAGAGAGAGAGGGAAGTAGAAGATGGTGAGAATAGTACCAGCGGGAGGAGGCGGCTTGTCCTGCGACAACAGTAGCGGGAAGTGGCGCCTCGCCGTAGCGGCCGAAAGGAGGTGGGTCGCCGGCGAAGTTAGCAGTAGCAGAGAAGGGAAGGCTAGGGTTGGTTAGTCGCTCGTCTCTTGGATTTGGGACGGGGCCTCCGATTTTTATTAATTGAGTGATTCATTTAAGTGAGTTAGGACGATTCACTCGTATCTAAAATAATTTATATATTTTTAAAATATAATATATAAATTATTTTGATGGAGTATGTTAACATAATTTCGAATTGTGATATATTGACTCATTAATATAATTGATATGGTATATTTTAGTTCATCCAATAAAGATTATCACGTCACCCTCACTAAGCAAAGTCGATACGTCCGACTCAGCTCAGACCATAGTCTCGAGAATGGACATTGTCCTGGCCCATCGTTCAATGAGCATAGTGTGACAAGAGACACACCAATTGACATCAGTAAACAAATTACTGGTTCACCCTTCACCCAAGGAGCACTGCAATGTACGGCTCTACACTAGCACCCGTATGCATTAAACAACATCGTAAGGACTCCTCTCTTAGCGGGTAGTATAAAAGGCCCCCATGTGAACTGTAGCGGGGTCTCTTCCTCTCTCATACATAGAACATACACTCAAAACTCCGTACATCACTAACTTGATCGTCGGAGGGGTCGAGTCGAGGTACCCCTATTACCCGACGGAGCCTTGGTGTAGGTGTTAAAAACTGGAGAACCAACCGAGGAGCAGAAAGATGCACTCATAAAGAGAGAAACTCTGCCCACAGAGGCCAACCAGAAAAGGTCCTCCGACCGAGGATATACAACTCCCTCTGAAATATCACAATAGACTCCAAGCGATTGCAACTCCACTAAGGACCAAAAGTCGACTCCAGCATAAGGCGATCGCCCAGGTCTCCAATCTACCAGTCGATGTCCCAAGGAGCCAGCACATCCTTGGGGCGCCAATAAAGAATCTTCGGGCGTCCATGTGTACGCGGGCAGAACCAAGCTGAGACGACACCTCAGCTTCGGTACGTAAAATGTACAATATTCTTTTGGCACTAGAAGGAGGCCTTGTGTCGCTTAAGCGCCCAACATTATATGCAGACATGGGAAAACACCCCAACCAAGTCACCTGCATGCATATTCCTAAGCCGGGTTTGAGGGCCCATGCCCTCATCCTCTTCCCCGCGAATGAGAATGTCAGCCATAAGGCCTTAGGCCATTCTCCACCACCCTCTAGAGACCCTGCTCGGGCTGGATGCAACTATCTCAAGGCTATTGGGGTGACCCTCTCAACCAGGCCAAACCAAGTAGGGTCAGGTAGCTCATTGACCCCAATAATGTCTCAAATATTGCTCGGGTGTGAACTCGACCGATCTCAAAGGTTTTCAGCCTCTAACTAATAGCATCGCTCGGGCATGATCCCGACCGATCTCAAGGGCTTTCAACCCCTGACTACTAGCATCGCTCAGGCGTGATCCGATTGATCTCAAGAGCTTTCAGCCCCTGATTACTAGCATTGCTCGGGCATGATCTAGACCGATCTCAAGGGCTTTCAACCCATGATTAATAGTATCATTTGGGCATAATCCCAACCGATCTCAAGAACTTTCGGCCCCTATATAAGGCTTTCAACTCCTGACTACTAGCATCGCTTGGTCATGATCCAGATCGATCTTAAGGGCTTTCAGCCCCTGAGTACTAGCACTGCTTGAGCACGATCCGGACCGATCTCAAGGGCTTCAACCCTTGACTACTAGCATCGCTCGGGCATAATCAAGATCGATCTCAAGGGCTTTCTGTCCCTGACTACCAACATCGCTCGGGCATCATCCCAACTAATCTCAAGGGCTTTCAACCCCTGATTACTAACATCACTCAGGCATGATCTTAAGGGCTTTCAGCCTTTGACTACTAGCATCGCTTGGGCATAATCCTGATCGATCTCAAGGGCTATCAACCCCTTCACATGGTTTTCAACCCCTAATTACTAGGGCACAATTCCGACTAATCTTAAGGGCTTTCAACCCTTACACAGGGCTTTCAACCCCTGACTACTAGCATAACTCAGGCATAATCCCAATCGATCTCAAGGCCTTTCAGCCCCTAACTACTAGCATCGCTCGGGTATGATCCCGATCGATCTCAAGAGCTTTCAGCCCCTTCATAGGGTTTTCAGCCCCTAACTACTAGCATTGCTCAGCATAATCCTGATTGATCTTAAGGGCTTTCAACCCCCGATTACCAACATCACTTAAGTGTCATCTCGATTGATCTCAAGGGCTTTTAGCCCCTGATTACCAACATCACTGGGGCATGATCCCGACCAGTCTCAGGGTCTTTCAACCCCTTCATAGGGCTTTTAGCCCTTGACTACTAGCAACGCTTGAGCATGATCCCGACTAATCTGAAGGGCTTTCAGCACTTGACTACTAGCATCGCTCGGGCATGATCTTGATCGATCTCATGGGCTTTCAACTCCTAACTACTAGCATCGCTCGAGCGTGATCCCGATCGATCTCAAGGGCTAGCCCCTTCATAGGGCTTTCAGCCCATGATTACTAGCATCGCTTGGGCATGATCCCAATTAATCTCAAGTGCTTTCAGTCCCAAACACAAGTCTCTCAGTCCCGAAACAAATTCAAAGGGCTCTCAATCCCGACCAAATTTACAAGAGCTTCCGAACTCACTCTCAATCCTGAACAGATTCTCAAGGGCTTTCAAGCTCCCAAAGGGCTCTCAGTCTAGAACAAATTTACTAGAGCTTCTGAGTTCCCAAAGGGCTCTCAGTCCAGAACAAATTTACCAGAGCTTCTGAGTTCCCAAAGGCTCTTAGTCTCAAACAAATTTACAAGAGCTTTTGACCTCTCAAAGGGCTCTCAGTACCGAGCAGATACTCAAGAGCTTCTGAGCTCTTAAAGGGCTTTTAGTCCTAAACACAAAGCTCTCAGTCCTGAACAAACTTTCAAGAGCTTCCAAGCTGCCATAGAGCTCTTAGTCCTGAACAAAGTTTTTCAAGAGCTTTTGAGCTTCTATAGGGCTTCTCAGTCCCGAATAATATTTTTCAAGAGCTTCCGAGCTCCCAAATGGCTCTCATTCTCGAATAAGTTTTCAAGAGCTTCCAAGCTCCCAAAGGATTATCAGTCCCAACACAAGAACAAAGGGTTTCTAAGCCCTCCATCAATTTTCAATCCTAGATGGTTTTTGCATGCCTTCCTGCCCCAATCGGTTTTCAGCCCCGAACGACTCCCAAAGGAACTCTGGTTCCGAATGACCTCCAGAGGGCTATATACATACATCAAACTAGCAAAATTCCTCATTTCCAAATGCGAATTCTGACTCGGCCTCTTGGCTAGTACATGTCGACTTTAAGTCTCTGCTAGTTCCAATGGCTTTAAGTCCCAACTGATCATACTGACTCAACCTCATGGCCAGTTTTGTTAGCTTTAAGTCCCAACCAGTCATACCGACTTGGCCTCTCAGCCAATCCATGCTAACTTCAAATCTCAACCAATTCTGCCGACTTCAAGTCCTGGCCAGTCATACCGACTCGGCCTCTCGACCAATCCTTGTTGACTTCAAGTCTCAACCAGTTCTGCCAGCTTCAAGTCCCGGCCAATCATACCGACTCGGCCTCTCGGCCAGTCCATGTCGACTTCAAATCTTGACCAGTTCTGCTGGCTTCAAGTCCCGGTTGTCATACCAACTCGACCTCTCGGCCAGTTCATGCTGATTTCAATGCTGGTTACAGGTGCCCTACAAGCCAATCACGTGAGTGATGGCACGTGTGATACGCTGCATGATCTTTTTGCTTATGATTATTATTGGTATATTCTCATATTATATTATCTATTACATATAATTATTGTAATATCCTTGGTTATGTGCAATAGGAATCGAATCGTGATGAGATCACAATAATGAAATCGATTCACCTTTAAAGATAGATCCTGAATAATCTCGGTCATAGGTTACTCGAGAGGGACATTGAGATAACCAAATAAATCGGTGTACTATATACCCGTCCATATGATGGAGGTGGTTGGTCTCATAGCCACTTACCTGGAGATACTAAGGATATAGTACATGTGCTTATTGATAATAAGTTCACTGATTGATTCGCTTATAGGATGCAGTATGGTTAATCATACCTAATGTCATACAACGATTCCATAGTCCCAGTTGTATATCTAATGCTTAGACTTAAGACACCAAGGATGTCTTGTTTGAGTACTCTTTTATTTGACACCAGACTTACAAGTTTGAAAAGTTTCAGATCTGGTATAGCCGGTTATCGGGATTGGTAGCCAATTTTACGAAGGCAATTGAGTGTCAATAAAGGATCATCTACTCTTGATATCACGAGAGGAATATCCCGTGTGTCTCAAGTGATGCATGGGAAACCTATTTTTGTTTTAATTTTCGTTGCACATGTGATGCTCCCACTGACGTTTTCCAATAGTGGTATCAGAGCCAAGGTTTTCATATGAAAGATTGGTTTTAAACTACGTGTAATGAGATTGAATCACGTAGAATTGTTCCACGGTCCGGCCCCTACGACGGTCGCAAGCTGCCAAGGCTACCAATAAGGGTAGCCGCCTGTAGCCAGGTTGCAAGGGCAGCGCCCGCCCATAAGATGCTACCCGAGGGCAGCGGCACCTACCATAGGGGTAGCCGCAAGTGGGCAAGGCAATCGCCAACGACACGCATCACTATCACCTGCGCGATGGCCACTGGATGAGGGTAGAAAGGGTTAGGGTTTTCTTTTCGATAAATAGACATTTCTACCCCTCAGAATTAAGAAATTCTAGGGTATGTCTTATGCCCAGAATACCAAAAATACCATCAATAATTTTAGAAATTCTAAAGATTATTTTATCTAAAATTTTAAAAATACGCTTAACAATTCTAGAAATTCTGAGCATATCTTGATTTCTAAAAAAATTAATTAATTAATTAGTTTAATTAATTATTATATATCTATTAATCCTATATGTGATGTGATGTACATGTGATGTATGATGTGGATGGACGATCATAAGCCATGTGTTGTGATGTGTGTAATTGTGATTATTATTATTATTATTATTATTATTATTATTATTATTATTATTATTATTAGGATCTACGAGCCTCTACTTTTCTCATTTATTGTCGGGCCTACGTGTTTGTGATTATTTTGTAATTACATGAAGAGGCATAGCGGGAGCATAGAGGTGACAATGGGACTCACGATGTTGTAGCGGGGATCATAACGTATGGTGATGCGACAAGGATCTGACAGAACCGATGATGATGAGATCAACAATCACAGGGTATGTAAATATGTCGATGCACACATAGATCCTATTGTGAGTGATTATGCCCATTGGCTTGGGCTTAATCATATTAGGTGATGGCTCATGATCATCCGGTGTGACTTGCATATATGGTGTGCTATACACATACTAGATATATGTGTATATATATATATTACATATGATATAGATATATATATTACATATGTATGTATGTGACATGACATATTAGGAGACCGGTACAAAACAAAATCCCTCCTACGATAATATAAGTCGGTAAGCGTGAGGTAATAAGATTGACCCACGTGGCCTTCCATCGTTATAGGAAGAAATTGAATCACAACATAAGTTGAGTTGGTCGAGTCCCTTAAGGCTCACTTATCTACATGATCAAGTTCTTGCCTACGACATAGAGATGTCACCGGTGACCTGAGGACATGGTATGCTTGGTCGAGTCCCTCAAGGGCATATCATCAAATCAGAATCATCTTGTAATGATGGTGATGATTTAATCGAACATCAGGATTGGTCGAGTCCCTCGAGACCATGATGATTCAGAGGTCGAATATAACAGAAATCACAAGGAGTTGTGATTGGCAAGAGTTGCCTACCTTTTGTGCTTAGTGTAATTGGTTAAATCCCTCAATATTACACTAAGATGTCGAATGGATCTCGATCCCCATTAGGAGTCTGTCAGAGACTTCTGTTGCTGGTTACAGGTGCCCTACAAGCCAATCACGTGAGTGATGGCACGTGTGACACGCTGTACGATCTTTTTGCTTATGATTAATATTGGTATATTCTTATATTATATTATCTGAAGTATATATATTGTGATATCCTTGGTTCTGTGCAATGGGAATCGGATCATGATGAGATCACGATAATGAGATCGATTCACCTTTAAACACAGATCATAAATAATCTCGATCATAAGTTACTTGAGAGTTGTGTATCTGGTTCTTAGACTTGAGATACCAAGGATGCCTTGTTTAAGTATTCCTTTCTTTGATACCAAACTTATAGGTTTGAAAAGTTTCAGATGTGGTACAATTAGTTATCAGGATTGGTAGCCAATCTTATGAAGATAATTGAGTATTAATAAAGGATCATCCACTCTCGGTATTACGAGAGGAATATCCCGTATGTGCTTGCTCAGATAAATCCCTGGCTAGGGTCATTCTGATTGAGAGAGAAAGAGTTCTTCGGTAGAATTCGATTAGAGCAAGACAAACTGATTTCGTATGTGACTTGATAGTACTATGTTCAATATGTGGTCTTTGGGATATTAGTTGGATGTGGGATTATAGATACACAGTAACTATGGATAAACATGTCTAATGGATTTGATCCCCCTTTACTGTTTGAGGACTATGGTGTATTGGCCTAGTACGTATATAGTCGATGAGTTGAGTGAATTATTATGAAGATAATAATTCACTATATCAGAAGGAGTTCTGACACGAGCGACTCACGACCAGCTCGGTATCGGGCCTAGAGGGTCAAACACATATGGTAATGCTTTAGCGAATAGAGGATTGGATGAAGATCCAATTAGCCCATATTCTTATTATATGAGACCTTATGTTGATGGGCACCTTGCTTGAGGCCCAATTAGAAGCCTAAGGAGATTATTGGATAAAGATCCAATAATGCAAGGTTAGTGAATTATCGGATGAAGATCCAATACCCACTAAGGCAAGACCCTTAGGTCATTTATGGCTCTCTATAAATAGGAGGGGAGACTCATGGTTGATAGGCTGCATGCAGCCTTGGCCTCCCCCCTATTCTCCTCCCTCCCTCTGTAAGAGTTGCAAGATCATATTGAAGGAGATTCGCTGTAGAGATCCATCGTGTGGATACTGCTATAGAGGAAGACACTTTACTTCCTTCATCATCTCCATCTGGATCTAGAATACAGGGATATACGATCTTCCTAGGTAAAATAATCTCTCACATGATGTGATTTTTTTTATTTTTATGGCTTTCTCACGATCCAATCTTTGCACGATGATTTGACCTGCGTAAGAAATCAGTTTTTTATTTTGATTTTCACTGCACATGTGATGCTCCCATTGAGGTTTCCCAATAGTGGTATCATAGCCAAGATTTTCGTACGAAAGATTGATTTTAAACTGCATGTGATAAGATTGCATCACATAGAACTATTCTACACATTCTTGCAGCGATTTTACAGCGAAGGCAACGAGAAAAGAGGGTGGTTGGCCACGGCCAGGACCCCTACAAGGGCGGCCGGCCACGACCTAGCCACCTGCAAGGGGGCGATCGACTGTAGCCAAGGCCCCCTGTAGGGGCAGCCGCTTATAACACGGCGCCGGCAGGGGCGACTACCTGCAGCGCGACATCCGCAGGAGCGACGACCTACAGCGCGACGCCCACCCGCAACGGCAATCGCCTGCTAGCATAGTGCCCGTGGGTGGGTCTGTGGACCAGATGGCTGCACGAGGTGGTAACTCTTGGTTTAGATGTTGTCAACATCAGTAGAAATTTTGACGAAATTTTGACAGCATAACGGTAGGGAAATAGGGAAAAAGATGTAAAGTAGATTCCTTCGTCGTAAAATTCTAGAACTACGTGATGGTGAATGATTATACAAGAAAAGTAGTTCCAGAAGGAGATTTTTCATGAAATAAAATTCAGATGAAAGCAACTTGATCTTAAGAATTGTGTAAAAATTTCAGCCAAAAAGGATGAACAAAAGTTTGGTTTTCAAGAGGCTAATCGATGGAAGTCAGATTCTCCGTCGTAAAATTTCAACATTGTGCGACGAAGAATCACAGCACTATAAGTCCGGATCCAGAAGGAGTTTTTTTATAAGATTAGTCTTAGATGAAAGCTAAGACGGTCTATAGAATTATATAAAATTTTTAGCCAAAAAGGATGATTAAAAGTTTAGTTCCAAGAAGCAACAATCGACTGAAAATTTCTGCAACATTTCGCCTTTACAGTGATGATAACGTTTTTGACGGTAAAATTTTATAGCACGTAAACTTTTCAAAAAACTTCTTCAACGTGTAAGGTAAAAGATTTTGCAGTATTGAAGAGGCATGGGTAATAAAAATATACCAGATCTCCAGATCAAATGTAGGGGGCAGCGACAGATTGATTTGATCTGCTGCTGGGGTGGAAGGTGGAGGAGCATGTCATAGCAATTATGAGAATTACTTGGGAAGGTTAAGGCGTTGATGTCGGCTACAGGGGCAGCAAGATCGCTGCTCTAATACCAGATAATAAAAACCCCAGAAGGAGCCCTATAGATTTTGATCCTTGAGGGGGATCAACCCTTGGAACGTTGTAGGGGTTCCTCCCTCCTAGATTCGGCATAAGGCTGAAATAAAATTGATAATTACTTGCTTTTAAAGAGGGGGGCGGCTACATCTTAAATAGGGATCAAAGTCCTAGCCCAAGGGGGCACTTATCTAAGTGAAATTATCCTTTTGCCCCTCCTATAATAGGAACAAGGGGCGGCTAGGTTGGCTATAGAGCCAACCTAAGCAGGGGGAAACCCTGGCCGACTTGCCCAGTAAGGGGGCGACGACTTCTAAGCCCTAAGGGCTAATCTAAACCCTAGCCATATTCCTTTATAATATAGGAGTGACTTTATTACAATCTATCAGGGTTTTATTGACTACTTCTAGGGAGATTAAGACTCAATACTGCTGGAGTCCTATCAACATTCTTGGTGGTAACAGTGGGAGTGAGATAGAATTGAGCAAGGTTGGAGAACCTAGCTCAAGTATCATTCCAGAGCCCGAGTCTATTCAGGTACCTAACACACAAATTCCAAATTTACGTAGGTCTAGTAGAGTATCTCACCCTCCTGAAAGATATGTGGGACATATCAGTGGAGATGACTCTCAGGATGTTGATCCTCATACCTATGAGGAGGCTATTATAAGTATAGACTCCGGGAAGTGGCAAGAAGCCATGAATTCTGAGATGGATTCCATATACTCTAACAAGGTTTGGAACCTTGTGGATGCACATGAGGGTATTGTACCCATCGATTGTAAATGGATCTTCAAAAAGAAGATTGGAGTAGATGAAAAGGTAGAGACCTATAAAGTAAGGCTGGTAGCTAAAGGATATCGTCAAAGACAAGGAGTTGGCTATGACGAAACCTTTTCACCTGTAGCCATGCTTAAGTCTATTAGAATTATTTTGGCCATTGCAGCACACTATAACTATGAGATCTGGCAGATGGATGTCAAAACGATAATTCTCAATGGCAACCTCGAGAAAGAGATGTATATGATACAACCAGAGGGATTCGTATCCAAAGAGAGTCCAAATAAAGTGTGTAGGTTGCTTAGATCCATTTATGTATTTAAGCAAGCTTCCCAAAGTTGGAACATAAGATTTGATGAGGTGATCATATCTTATGACTTCGTTAAGAACGAAGATAAGCCTTGTGTGTACAGGAAGGTAAGTGGAAGCGTTATCACCTTTTTGGTGCTATATGTGGATGATATCTTAATCATTGGGAATGATGTAGGAAAGCTCTTCACATATATCGATGGGTCGATGCACACATAGATCATATTGTTAGTGATTAGGCCCATTGGCTCGAGCTTAATCATATTAGGTGATGGCTCATGATCATCCGATGTGGCTTGCATATGTGATGTGTTATACACATACTAGATATATGTGTGTGTATATATATATATATATATATATATATATATATATATATATATATATATATATATTAGCATGCAATGTAGATATATATTAAATATGTATATGTGTGACATGACATATTAGGAGATCGATATCTTAATCATTGGGAATGATGTAGGAAAGCTCTTCACAGTAAAGACATGGCTATCTAGAAACTTCTCCATGGAAGACTTCGGGGAAGCATCCTATATTTTGGGATCGGGATCTATAGAGATATATCCAAAAGGATGCTTGGCTTATCCCAATCTAGGTATATAGACTCCATTGTCAAAAGGTTTGGCATGAAAAATTCCAAGAGATGTCTCATACTAATGAGACATAGAATATCACTTTCTAGGAGTATATCCCCAAAGACTTCTGAAGAAAGGGCAGACATGGATAAGATACTTTATGCCTCAGTGATAGGGTCTATCATGTATGCGATGCTATGTAGTAGGTCTGATATAGCACATGCTCTGAGTGTCATGAGCAGGTATCAGGCAGATCCAAGTTTAGAACACTAGAAGATAATAAATTGTATCCTTAAGTACTTGAGAAGGACTAAGGATCTTTTACTAGTATATGGAGGAGGTAGCCTCCAGGTTAATGGCTATATAGACTCAGGTTTTCAGTCTGATATTGATGATAGCAAGTCAAATTTAGAGTATGTTTACATCATGAATGGATGAGTAGTAAGCTGAAAGAGTTTCAAGCAAGATACTACTGTTAACTCGACCACAAAGGCGGAATACATTGCTACAGCAAAAGCAGCAAAGGGGTTTGGATGAAGAAGTTCATCAAGGATTTGGGAGTCATACCAAGCAACGTGGAGTTGACTCCCTTATATTATGACAGCGATAGGGCGATAACTTTAACAAAGGAACTCATGTCTCAATATAATTATTCTGAGGAGGTTCCATTTAATTAGAGTGATCACGACCCGAAAAGATATAGCAATGGAAAGAGTCACATCCGAATATAACATTACATATCCACCGATGAAGCCGTTGGCTCAAATTGTATTGGAGCGTCACAAGAGTCTGATGGAGATCAAACACATAGGTGATTGGCTTGTAGTCAAGTGGGAGATTGCTAGTTACAGGTACCCTGCAAGCCAATCACGTGAGTAATGACACGCTGTGTGATCTTTTTGCTTATGATTAATATTGACATATTCTAACATTATCTGTTACATATATATTGTGATGTCCTTGGTCCTGTGCAATGGGAGTCGAATCTTGATGAGATCACGATAATGAGATTGATTCACCTTTAAACACAGATCCTAAATAATCCCGGTTATAGGTTACTCAAGAGAGACATTGAGATAACCGGACAGATCGATGTACTATATACTCGTCCATATGATGGAGGTGGTTGGTCTCATAGCCACATGTGTGGAGACATTGAGGATATAGTACAGGTGCTCATTGAAGAATGAGTTCACTGATTAATCCGCTTATGGAATGCTGTATGGTTGATGATACCTAATATCAGACAGTGATTCCATAGTCCCAGTTGTGTATCTGGTCTTTTGACTTGAGACACCAAGGATGTCTTGTATGAGTACTCCTTTCTTTGACGCTAGACTTACAGGTTTAGAAAGCCCCAGATCTGGTACAACTGGTTATCATGATTGGTAGCCAACCTTACGAAGGTAATTAAGTGTCAATAGAGGATCATCCACTCTCGATATCATAGACAAATTCCTGGCCAGGGTCATTCGGATTGAGAGAGAAAGAGTTCTCCGGGAGAATCCGATTAGAGCGAGACTATGACAGATTTCGTATGTGACCTGATAATACCATGTCCAATATATGATCTCTGGGATATTAGTTGGATGAGGGATTATAGATACACGGTATCTGTGGACAGACATGTCTGATGGATTTGATCTCCCTTGTACCGTCTGGGGACTATAGCGTAGTGGCCTAGTACATTCATAGTCGATGAGTCGAGTGAATTATTATGAGGATAATAATTCACTATATCAGAAAATTTTCTGATGGGAGTGACCCATGACTAACTCGGTATCGGGCCTAAAGGGTCACACACATATGGTGGATGCTTTAACGAATTGAGGATTGGATGGAGATCCAATTAGTCCTTATTCTCATTAGATGAGACTCTAAGCTGATGGGCTCCTTGATTAAGGCCCAATTAGAGGTCTAAGGAAATTATTGGATAGAGATCCAATAATACAAGGTTAGTGGGTTATTGGAGAGAGATCCAATATCCACTAAGGCAAGAGCCCTAGGGTTTTGGTGGTTCTCTATATATAGGAGGGGAGACTCATGGTTGATAGGCTGCAGCTTTAGCCACCACCTTCTATTCTCCTCCCTCCCTCTGTGCAGAGTTGCGAGATCATATTGGAAGAGTTTTGCTGCAGAGATCCATCGTGTGGATATCGCTAGATAGGACACTTGACCTCCTTCATCTTCTCCATCCGGATTTGGATTACAGGGATATATGATCTCCCTAGGTAAAATCAATCTCTCACACATCGTAGTTTTATCAATTTTTATATTTTTCTCGTGACCCCAATATTTTGCACGACGATTTGATCTACATGGGAAACTAGTTTTTGTTTTGATTTTCATTGCGCATGTGATGCACTCGCTAAGGTTTCCCAATAATTGGGTCTGCAAGCCTTTATTTTTCTCATTTATTATCGGGTTTGTGTGCCTTTGATTATTTATGATTACATGGAGAGGTACGACGGGAGAATGGAGGTGACAGCGTGACCCACGATGTCGTGACGGGAGATCACGATGCATGGTGATCAGACGTTCCGACGGAATCAATGATGCTGAGATCAATGAACACAGGACATGAAGATGGGTCGATGCACACATAGATCCTATTGTTAGTGATTAGGCCCATTGGCTCGAGCTTAATCATATTAGGTGATGGCGCGTGATCATCCGATTTGGCTTGCATATGTGATGTGTTATACACATACTAGATATATGTGTGTGTATATCTATATATATATATATATATATATATATATTAGCATGTAATGTAGATATATATTAAATATGTATGTGTGTGACATGACATATTAGGAGATCGATATCTTAATCATTGGGAATGATGTAGGAAAGCTCTTCACAGTAAAGGCTTGGCTATCTAGAAACTTCTCC
The DNA here is from genome assembly GCA_029747655.1 of Ensete ventricosum. NCBI lineage: Eukaryota > Viridiplantae > Streptophyta > Magnoliopsida > Zingiberales > Musaceae > Ensete > Ensete ventricosum. The sequence continues at coordinate 17,392,539 of JAQQAF010000006.1, forward strand.
ATGGAAGACTTAGGGGAAGCATCTTATATTTTGGGATCCGGATCTATAGAGATAGATCGAAAAGGATGCTTGGCTTATCACAGTCTAGGTACATAGACTTCATTGTCAAAAGGTTTGGTATGAAAAATTCCAAGAGAGGTCTCATACTAATGAGACATGGAATATCACTTTCTAGGAATATATCCCCAAAGACTTCTGAAGAAAGGGCAGACATGGATAAGATACTTTATGCCTCAGTGATAGGGTCTATCATGTATGCGATGCTATGTAGTAGGTTTGATATAGCACATGCTCTGAGTGTCATGAGCAGGTATCAGACAAATCCAGGTTTAGAACACTAGAAGACAATAAAGTGTATCCTTAAGTACTTGAGAAGGACTAAGGATCTTTTACTAGTATATGAAGGAGGTAGCCTCCAGGTTGATGGCTATACAGACTCAAGTTTTCAGTCTGATATTGATGATAGCAAGTTAAATTTAGGGTATATTTTCATCATGAATGGATGAGCAGTAAGCTGAAAGAGGTCCAAGCAAGATACTACTGTTAACTCGACCACAGAGGCGGAATACATTGCTACAGCAAAAGCAGCAAAGGAAGGGGTTTGGATGAAGAAGTTCATCAAGAATTTGGGAGTCATACTAAGCAACGTGGAGTTGACTCCCATATATTATGACAGCGACAGGGCGATAACTCTAACAAAGGAACTCAGGTCTCAATATAATTGTTCTAAGGAGGTTCATCAAATTAGAGCGATCATGACCCGAAAAGATATAACAATGGAAAGAGTTTCATCCGAAGATAACAATGCATATCCACCGACGAAGCCGCTGGCTCAAATTGTATTTGAGCGTCACAAGAGTCTGATGGGGATCAAACACATAGGTGATTGGCTTTTAGTTAAGTGGGAGATTGCTGGTTACAGGTATCCTGTAAGCCAATCACGTGAGTAATAACACGCTGTGTGATCTTTTTGCTTATGACTAATATTGGCATATTCTCACATTATTTGTTACATATATATTGTGATGTCCTTGGTCCTCTGCAATGGGAGTCGGATCTTGATGAGATCACGATAATGAGATTGATTCACCTTTAAACACATATCCTAAATAATCCTAGTCATAGGTTACTCGAGTGAGACATTGAGATAACCGGATAGATCGATGTACCATATACCCGTCCATATGATGGAGGTGGCTGTTCTCAGAGCCACTTGTGTAGAGACATTGAGGATATAGTACAGGTGCTCATTGGAGAATGAGTTCACTGATTAATCTGCTTATGGAATGTTGTATGATTGATGATACTTAATGTCAGACAGTGATTCCATAGTCCCAGTTGTGTATCTGGTCCTTTGACTTGAGACACCAAGGATGTCTTGTATGAGTACTTTTTTCTTTGACGCTAGACTTATAGGTTTAGAAAGCCCCTGATCTGGTACAGCTGGTTATCATGATTGGTAGCCAACCTTACGAAGGTAATTGAGTGTCAATAGAGGATCATCCACTCTCGGTATCACAAGAGGAATATCTCATATATGCTTGCTCAGACAAATCCCTAGCCAGGGTCATTCAGATTGAGAGAGAAAGAGTTCTCCGGGAGAATCTGATTAGAGCGAGACTATGACAGATTTCGTATGTGACCTGATAATACCATGTCAAATATACGGTCTCTGGGATATTAGTTGGATGAGGTATTATAGATACATGGTAACTGTGGACAGACATGTCTGATGGATTTGATCTCCCCTGTACCGTCTGGGGGCTATGGCGTAGTGGCCTAGTACGTTCATAGTCGATGAGTCGAGTGAATTATTATGGGGATACTAATTCACTATATCAGAAAAAGTTCTGATGGGAGTGACCCATGACCAGCTCGGTATTGGGGCTAAAGGGTCACACATATATGGTGGATGCTTTAGCGAATAAAGGATTGGATGAAGATCCAATTAGCCCTTATTCTCATTAGATGAGACTCTAAGCAGATGGGCTCCTTGATTAAGGCCCAGTTAGAGGTCTAAGGAGATTATTGGATATAGATCCAATAATACAAGATTAGTGGGTTATTGGATAGAGATCCAATATCCACTAAGGCAAGAGCCCTAGGGTTTTGGTGGTTCTCTATAAATAGGAGGGGAGACTCATGGTTGATAGGCTGCAGCTTTAGCCACCACCTCCTATTCTCCTCCCTCCCTCTGTGCAGAGTTGCGAGATCAGATTGGAAGAGTTTTGCTGTGGAGATCCATCGTGTGGATATCGCTAGACTGGAGGACACTTGACCTCCTTCATATTCTCCATCTGGATTTGGAATACAGGAATATATGATCTCCCTAGGTAAAATCAATCTCTCACACATCGCAGTTTTATCAATTTTTGTATTTTTCTCGTGACCCCAATATTTTGCACGATGATTTGATCTATATGAGAAACTAGTTTTTATTTTGATTTTCGCTACGCATGTGATGCACCCGCTAAGGTTTCCCAATAATTGGGGTCTGCGAGCCTTTTTTTCTCATTTATTATCGGGTCTACGTGCCTTTGATTATTTATGATTACATGGAGAGGCATGACGGGAGAATGGAGGTGACAGCGGGACCCACGATGTCGTGACGGGAGATCACGACGCATGGTGAAAAGACGATCCGACGGAATCAATGATGCTGAGATCAATGATCACAGGGCATGAAGATGGGTCGATGCACACATAGATCCTATTGTTAGTGATTAGGTCTATTGGCTCGAGCTTAATCATATTAGGTGATGGTTCATGATCATCCGATGTGGCTTGCATATGTGATGTGTTATACACATACTAGATATATGTGTATATATATATATATATATATATATATATATATATATATATATATATATATATATATATATATATATATATATATATATATATATATATATATATATATATATTAGCATGCAATGTAGATATATATTAAATATGTATGTGTGTGACATGACATATTAGGAGATCGATATGAAACAAAAACCCCTCCTATAATAATATTAAGTCGGTAAGCATGAGGCAATAAGATGAACCCACGTGACCTTCCATCATTATAGGAAGAAATTGAATCACGACATAGGTTGAGTTGGTCGAGTCCCTCAAGGCTCACCTATCTACGTGATCATGTTCTTACCTATGACATAGAGATGCCACTAGTGATCTGAGGACATGGTATGCTTGGCCGAGTCTCTCGAGAGCATATCATCAAATCAGACTCATCTTGTAACGATGGTGATAACTTAACTAAATATTATGGTTGGTCGAGTTCCTCGAGATCATGATGATTTAGAGGCTGAACATTGACGAGAATCACAAGGAGTTGTGATTGACAAGAGTTGTCTATCTTTTGGGCTTAGTGTAATTGGTCGAGTCCCTCGAGATTGCACTAAGACGCCAATTGGATCTCGATCCCCACTAGGAGTCTGACGGAGACTTTCATCTCATGTGTCGAAGGTGTCACATGATTCGCTAGGAAAATAGTGGGAGTATATTAAGATAGAAGTCCATATCTTACTTAGTATTATTTACAAAATTTACATATTATTTATTTATGCTATATCTTGTTTGTCAGAAATATGTCGCTTACAAACCCCTTGCATGACATACTTGATGCCAACCGCCTCACTGGTCCAAACTATATGGATTGGCTCCGTAATTTGAGAATTGTTCTCACGGTGGAGAAAATCGCGTATGTCTTTGATACAATTGTGCCCACACCGGAAGAAGGGGTAAGCGAGGATGAGATCGCTCGCTATGTGAAATATATTGATGATTCCACGTTAGCAAGATTTTATATGCTGGCCCCCATGACTCCTGAGTTACAAAGGGAACATGAGAGCATGAATGCATATTCTATCATTCTTCATCTCTACTAACTGTTTGAGAAACAGGGAAGAACTCAAAGGTATAAGATATCCAAGAAACTCTTCCAAGCCAGGATGATAGAAGAGATATCAGTTGAGAACCATGTCATAAAGATAATAGAGTGAATCTAAAAACTCACATGTCTAGGAATAGTCCTCAAGAATAACCTATATGTTAATATTATACTTCAGTCCCTACCAGATTTCTTTTCTCACTTCATCATAAATTTTAACATGAGCAAATTTGATGTGACCCTCCCTAAGCTCCTTAATATGTTGAGGGAAGCTGAGAGTGTCATAAAAAAGGAGAAGCTAGTTCTCTATATTGGTGAGACCAATAAGAAAAGAAAGGCCACTAAGACCCTTAAGAAGGGCAAGGGCAAAGGAAGACCGGGTAAGACAAAGGTTGCCAAGAAATACCTGACAAAGGACAAATGACATTGCTTCCACTACGGCTAAGACGGGCACTAGAAGAGGAACTGTATGAACTACCATGCAGATAAGGTGAAATAGAAGCTTGAAAAAGCTTCAGGTATATTCATGATCAGTCTCTTCTTGTTAAATTTTCATGATAACACATAGGTATTAGATACCGGGAGTGCTTATCATATCTGTAATTCATTACAGTTTCTACCAAGACTTAGGAGATTGGCTAGAGGCTAGATAGACCTTAAGATGAGCAATGGAGTAAGAGTTGCTATAGTTACTATTGGGGAGGTCACCCTATATCTGCCTGGTAGAGTATCATTGCATTGGATGCATGTTATTTTATTCCCTCTATTATCAAAAATATTATATCCATATCTTATTTGATAATTAGTTGATATAAATTAGTTTTTGAGAACAATAGTTGTTCAATAATTATGGATAATGAGATCATCTCTAAAGGGACACTGATAAATGGCTTATATGTGTTAAACACTTCTCCACATATCATGAATATAAATACTCCTGAGAGGAAAAGGGATTATATGAATAATGCATACCTATGACATTGTAGGCTAGGTTATATACATGAGGGAATGATTCAAAAGTTGCTGAAAGATGGATATTTAGATCCATTTGATTATGAGTCATATGCAACTTGTGAAATTTGCCTTCATGGGAAGATGATTAACTCTCCTTTTAGTGGAACTGGAGAGAGAACCGCTGAGTTATTGGAACTCGTATATAGTCCTATGTCGACTCAGTCTATAGGTGGTTACTCATACTTCATTACATTCACTGATGATTTCTCTAGGTATGGACACGTGTACTTAATGAAGTACAAGTCCGAGGCCTTTGAGAAATTCAAGGAATATAAGAATGAAGTCGAGAACCAGATTGGAAAGAGTATTAAGACTCTTTGATCAGATCGAGGATGAGTACTTGAGTACGAAGTTCACCCATTTCCTCAAGGACAATAGGATTCTATCCTAGTAGACACCTCCTTATACACCTCAGCTTAATGATATATCAGAAATAAGGAATCACATACTATTAGACATGGTGCGGTCCATGATGAGTTTTGCTGACCTATCCATCTTATTCTAAGGATACGCCCTAGAGATCGAAGCTTACCATCTGAATAGAGTTCCATCAAAGTCGGTAGTATCTATACCATATGAGATATGGAAAGGATTTGAAGTTTTATCCTAATATGGTTAAGATTTGGGGCTTTCTTGCCCACATTAAAAGACACAACCCCGATAAGTTGGAACTAAGGACAAAACGGTGCATATTCGTGGGATACCTCAAGGAAACTTATGGGTATTATTTCTATCATCCCGAGGATCATAAGATTTTTATTACCAAGAGAGCTTTGTTCCTTGAGAAGGAACACATTCTTGGTGGAAACAGTGGGAGTGAGATAGAATTAAGCGAGATTGGAGAACCTAACTCAAGCACCATTCTAGAGTCTGAGTCTGTTCAGGTACTAACACACAAGTTCTAACTTGGCATAGGTCTAGCAGAGTATCTCACCCTCCTGAAAGATATATAGGATATATCAATAAAGAGGACTCTTAGGATGTTGATCCTCAGACCTACGAGGAGGCTATTATGAGTATAGACTCCAAGAAGTGACGAGAAGCCATGAATTCTGAGATGGACTCCATGTACTTTAACAAGGTTTGGAACCTTGTGGATGCACCTAAGGGTGGTGCAAGTGGATCTTCAAGAAGATGATCGGAGTAGATGAAAAGGTGAAGAAGATCTATAAGACAAGGCTAGTAGCTAAAGGACATCGTTAAAGACAAGGAGTTGACTATGACGAAACCTTTTCACCTGTAGCCATGCTTAAATCCATCGGTAATCTTTTGGCCATTGCAGCACACTATGACTATGAGATCTAACAAATGGATGTGAAAATAACATTCCTTAATGGCAGCCTCGAGGAGGAGGTGTATATGATACAACCAGAGGGATTCGTATCTAGAGAGAGTCCAGATAAGGTGTACAGGTTGTTTATATCCATTTATAGATTGAAGCAAGCTTCCTGAAGTTGGAACATAAGATTTGATGAGACAATCAGATCTTATGACTTCGTTAAGAATGAAGATGAGCCTTGTGTATACAGGAAGGTAAGTGGGAGTGCTATAACCTTCTTGGTATTGTATGTGGATGACATCCTAATCGTTGGGAATGATGTAGGAATGCTCTCCACAGTAAAGGCTTGGCTATCTGAAAACTTCTCCATGAAAAACTTAGGGGAAGCATCCTATATTTTAGGGATTCATATCTATAGAGATAGATCTAAGAGGATGTTTGGCTTGTCTCAATCTAAGTACATAGACTCCATTATCAAAAGGTTTGACATGAAGAATTCCAAGAGAGGTATCATACCGATGAGACATAGAATATCACTTTCTATGAGTATGTCCCTAAAGACTCCTGAAGAAAGGGCAGACATGGATAAAATACCTTTTGTCTCAACAATAGGTTCTATCATATATGCTATGCTATGTATCAGGCCTGATATAGCACATGCTCTGAGTGTCACTAGCAGGTATCAGGCAGATTCAGGTTTAGAACATTGGAAGGCAGTAAAATGTATCCTTAAGCACTTGAGAAGGACTAATGATCTTTTACTGGTATATGGAGGAGATAGCCTCCAGGTTGAGGGCTACATGGACTCAAGTTTTCAGTCTAACATTAATAATAACAAGTCAAACTCAAGGTATGTTTTTACTCTGAACGGAGGAGCAGTAAGCTGGAAGAGTTCCAAGCAAGATACTACTGTTGACTTGACCACAGAGCTGAAATATATTACTGCAACAGAAGCAGCAAAAGAAGGGGTGTGGATGAAGGAGTTCATAAGGGATTTGGGAATCATTCCGAATAGTTTGGAGCTGATTCCCATATACAATAACAGTGACAGGACAATAGCTCTAGCAAGGGAACCCAAGTCCCATCAGAATTATTCTGAGGAGGTTCCACTTAATTAGAGAGATCATAGCCCATAAAGATGTAACAATGGAAAGAGTTCCATCTGAAGATAACATTGCAGATCTATTGACAAAGCCGTTGGCTTAGATTGTATTTGAGCATCACAAGTGTCTGATGGGGATCAAACACATAGGTGATTGGCTTTAGATCAAGTGAGAGATTGCTGGTTACAGATGCCCTACAAGCCAATCACATGAGTGATGGTACGTGTGACACGTTGTGCGATCTTTTTTGCTTATGATTAATATTGGCATATTCTCACATTATATTATTTGTAACATATATATTGTGATGTCCTTTGTTCTATGCAATGGGTATTAGATTATGATAAGATCACGATAATGAGATCAATTCACCTTTAAACATAGATTTTAAATAATCCTAATCATAGGTTACTCGAGAGAGACATCGAGATAATCGAACAGATCGGTGTACCTTATACCTGTCTATATGATGGAGGCGATTGGTCTCATAGCCACTTGTGTGGAGACACTAACGCATAGTACAAGTGCTCATTAGAGAATGAGTTCACTAATTGATCCACTTTTAGAATATTGTATGGTTAATGATATCTAATGTCAGACAATAATTCCATAGTCCCATCTGATCCTTAGACTTGAGACACTAATGATTCCTTGTTTGAGTACTCATTTCTTTGATGCCAGACTTACATGTTTGGAAAGTTCTAGATCTGGTATAGCTAGTTATCGGGATTGGTAGCCAACCTCGAAAGTAATTAACTATTAATAAAGGATCATCCACTCTCGGTATCACGAGAGGAATATCCCGTATGTGCTTGCTCAGACAAATCCCTAGCAAGGGTCATTCGGATTGAGAGAGAAAGAGTTCTTTAGTAGAATCTGATTAGAGCAAGACAAACTGATTTTGTATGTGACCTAATAGTACCATTTCCAATATACGGACTTTTGGATATTAGTTGGATGAGAGATTATAAATATACGGTAACTGTGGATAGACAGGTCCGATGGATTTGACCCCCCTGTACTGTCTGAGGACTATGGCGTAGTAGCATAGTACGTCCATAGTCGATGAGTCGAGTGAATTATTATGGAGATAATAATTCACTATATCAGAAGGAGTTCTGATAGGGGTGACTCATGACCAGCTCGGTATCGGGCCTAGAGGGTCACATATATATGGTGGATGCTTTAGCGAACAGAGGATTGGATGAAAATCCAATTATACAATATTCTCATTATATGAGACCCTATGTTGATTGACTCCTTGCTTGAGGCTCAATTAGAAGCCTAAGGAGTTATTGGATAGAGATCCAATAATGCAAGGTTAGTGGATTATTGGATGGAGATCCAATACCCACTAAGGCAAGACCCTTAGGTCTTTTATGGCTCTCTATAAATAGGAGTGGAGACTCATGGTTGATAAGCTGCATGCAGCCTTGGCCTCCCCCCTATTCTCCTCCCTCCCTCTATAAGAGTTGCAAGATCATATTGAAGGAGATTCGCTGTAAAGATCCATCGTGTGGATACCGCTATAGAGGAATGCACTTTACTTCATTCATCATCTCCATCTGGATCTAGAATACAAGGATATACGATCTTCCTAGGTAAAATAATCTCTCACATGATGTGATTTTTTTTATTTTTATGGCTTTCTCACAATCCAATCTTTGCACGATGATTTGACCTGCGTAAGAAATCAATTTTTTATTTTGATTTTCACTGCACATGTGATGCTCCCATTGAGGTTTTCCAATAGTGGTATCATAGCCAAGGTTTTCGTACGAAAGATTGATTTTAAACTGCATGTGATAAGATTGCATCGCATAGAACTATTCTACACGTTCTTGCTGCGATTTTGCAGCGAAGGCAACGAGAAAAGAGGGTGGTTGGCCATGGCTAGGCCCCCTGCAAGGGCGGTCGGCCACGGCCTAGCCACCTGCAAGGGGGCGATCGACTGTGGCCAAGGCCCCCTGTAGGGGCAGCCGCTTATAACGCGGCGCCCGCAGGGGCGACTACTTGCAGCGCGACATCCGCAGGAGCGACGACCTACAGCGCGACGCCCACCCGCAGCGACAATCGCCTGCTAGCATAGTGCCCGTGGGTGGGCCTGTGGACCAGATGGCTACACGAGGTGGCATTGCCAGCCCGTAGGGGCTGCCGCCCGAGGGTAGCAACTTCAGGCCACAAACAGAGGCGACCGCTAGCGGCGCGCAGCACCGTTGCATGCGCGACGGTAGTGGCGGTGACCACAGGATAAGGGTAGAAGGGAGGGCTAGGGCATCCTTATGAAAAAAGGATGGTTATGCCCCTTAGAATTTAAGAAATTTTAAGGTCTGTCCTATGCCCAGAATACCGAAACACCCTCAATAATTCTAAAAATTTTGAGGACTATCCTTCTATCTAGAATTATAAAAATACCCTTGATAATTCTAAAAATTCTGAGCATATCCTGATTTCCAAAAAAATAATTAATTAAATAGTTTAATTAATTATTATTATACATGTGATGCGATGTACATGTGATGTATGATGTGGATGGATGATCATGAGCTATGTGTTGTGATGTGTATAATTGTGATTATTATTATTATTATTGGTGCTGGTTACAGGTGCCCTGCAAGCCAATCATGTGAGTGATGGCATATGTGACACGCTGTGTGATCTTTTTACTTATAATTAATATTGGCATATTCTCATATTATCTGTTACATATATATTATGATATCATTGGTTCTGTGCAATGAGAGTCAGATCTCGATGAGATCATGATAATGAGATTGATTCACCTTTAAACACGGATCTTAAATAATCTCGATCATAGGTTACTCGAGAGGGAAATTGAGATAACCGAACAGATTGGTGTACTATATACTCGTTCATATGATGGAGACAATTGGTCTCATAGCCACTTGTGTGGAGACACTGAGGATATAGTACAGGTGCTCATTCGAGAATGAGTTCACTGATTGATCCGCTTATGGAATGTTGTATGGTTGATGATACCTAATGTCAGACAGTGATTCCATAGTCCCAATTGTGTAGTTGGCCCTTTGACTTGAGACACCAAGGATGCCCTGTATGAGTATTCCTTTCTTCGATGGCAGACTAACAAGTTTGGAAAGCACCAGATCTGGTATAGCTGGTTATCGAGATTGGTAGCCAACCTTACGAAGGCAATTGAGTGTCAATAGAGGATCATCCACTCTCGGTATCATGAGAAGAATATCTCATATGTGCTTACTCAGACAAATCCCTGGCCAGGGTCATTCGGATTGAGAGAGAAAGAGTTCTCGGGGAGAATCCAATTAGAGCAAGACTATGACGGATTCTTTATGTGACATGATAGTACCATGTCCAATATACGGTCTTTGGGATATTAGTTAGATGAGGGATTATAGATACACGGTAATTGTGGACAGATAGGTCCGATGGATTTGATCTTCCCTATATCGTCTGGGGGCTATGGCGTAGTGGCATAGTATGTTCGTAGTCAATGAGTCGAGTGAATTATTATGAGGATAATAATTCACTATATCAGAAGGAGTTCTAATGGGAGTGACTCACGGCCAGCTCGGTATCGGGCCTAGAGGGTCACACACATATGGTGGATTCTTTAGCGAATAGAGGATTGGATGAAGATCCAATTAGCCCATATTATCATTAGATAAGACCCTAAGCTGATGAGCTCCTTGATTAAGGCCTAGTTAGAGGCCTAAGGAGATTATTGGATAGAGATCCAATAATGCAAGGTTAGTGGGTTATTGGATGGAGATTCAATACCCACTAAGGCAAAGAGCCCTAGGGTTTTGGTGGTTCTCGATAAATAGGTGGGGAGACTCATGGTTGATAGGCTGCAACTTTAGCCACCACCTCCTATTCTCCTCCCTCCCTCTGTGCAAGAGTTACAAGATAAGATTATAGGAGTTTCACTGCAGAGATCTATCGTATGGATATCGCTAGAAAGGAGGACGCTTGACCTCGTTCGTCTTCTCCATCCGGATTTGGAATATAAGGATATAAGGTCTTCCTAGGTAAAATTAATCTCTCACACATCACAGTTTTATCGGTTTTACGTTTTTCTCGTGACCCCAATATTTTGCACGATGATTTAATCTATGTGGAAAACCAGTTTTTGTTTTGATTTTCGCTACGCATGTGATGCACCCGCTGAGGTTTCCCAATAGTGGTATTAAAGCCAAGGTTTTCATGCGAAAGATTGATTTTAAACTGTGTATGATAAGATTGTATCGCGTAGAATCGTTCTATGCATTCTAACTACGTTTTCGCAACGAAGGCAGCGAGGAGGAGGGGTGGCTAGCCAGGGCTAGCCCCCTTGCAGTCGGCCAGGCAGTCGGTTGCGGCCAAGGCCCCCTGTAAGAGGGCGACCGGCCATGGCCAAAGCCTCTTGTAGGGGCAGTCGACAGCGTGCGCGACCGCCCGTGGGCATGACTGGCGCCTGCAGGGGCAGCGCTTGCGGGCGTAGGTAGCGCCCGCGGCCAGGGCTGCTGCTTGCAAGGGCGACGCCTGCGGGCGTAGGTAGCGCCTGCGGCCAGGGCTGCCGCTTGCAAGGGCGGCGTTCCTATAGGGGCAACACCCGCGTAAGGCGGCACCGGCCACCTGTGAGGTGCAGCCCGAGGGTAGCAGCGCCTACCGCAGGGGCAGCTTCACACGCCGACGGCTACACAGTGAGGGTAAGGGAAGAGGGCTAGGGCATCCTTTTGAGAAAAGGACGATCATACCTCTCTAAATTATAGAAATTTTAAGGATTGTCCTCATGTATAGAATTCCCAAAATACCCTCAATAATTTTGAAAATTTCAAGGACTATCCTCTGATCCAGAATTATGAAAATACCCTTAATAATTCTAAAAATTCTAAGCATGTCTTGATTTCTAAAAAAATAATTAATTAAATAGTTTAACTAGTTATTATATATATCTAGTAATCCTATATATGATGTGATGTATATGTGATGTATGATGTGGATGGATGATCATAAGCCATGTATTGTGATGTGTGTAACTATAATAATTATTATTATTGGAGCCTACGAGCTTACGTTTTTCTTATTTATTGTTGGGCCTGCGTGCTTGTGATTATTTATAATTACATGGAGAGGTGCAGCGGGAGCGTGGAGGTTATAGCGGGGACCCACGATACCACGGTGGGAGATTATGATGCATGGTGATGCGATGATCTGACGGAACCGATAATGACGAGATCAACAATCATAGGGCATGGAGATGCGCCAATGCACACATAGATCCTATTATGAATGATTAGGCCCATTGGCTCAAGCTTAATCATATTAGGTGACGACTCATGATCATCCGATGTGGCTTGCATATGTGATGTGTTATACACCTACTAGATATATGTATATATATATATTTGCATACGATATAGATATATATTAAATATATATGTGTGTGACATGACATATTAGGAGACCGATAAAAAAACCCCTCCTATTATAATATTAAGTCGGTAAGCATGAGGCAATAAAATTGACCCATGTGGCCTTCTATCGTTATAGGAAGAAATTGAATCACAACATAGGTTGAGTTGGTCGAGTCCCTCGAGGCTCACCTATCTATGTGATCGAGATCTTGCCTACGATATAGAGATATCACAGGTGACCTGAGGACATGGTATGCTTGGTCAAGTCCCTCGAGGGTATATCATCGAATCATACTCATTTTGTAACGATGGTGATGACTTAACTTAACATCATGGTTGGTCGAGTCCCTCGAGACTATGATGATTCAGAGGCCGAACATGATGAGAATCACAAGGAGTTGTGATTGGCAAGAGTTGCCTACCTTTTAGGCTTAGTGTAATTGGTTGAGTCCCTCGAGGTTGCACTAAGAGCCAATTGGATCTCGATCCCCACTAGGAGTCTGCCGGAGACTTTCGTCTCACGTGTCAAGGGTGTCGCATGATTCGCTAAGAAAATAGTGGGAGTACATTAAGATAGAAGTCTATATCTTAGTTAGTATTTTCTGTAAAATCTGCATGTTATTTATTTTTTGCTATATCTTGTTTTGTCATAAATATGTCACTCACAAACCCCCTACATGGCATACTTGATGCCAACTGCCTCACTGATCCAAACTATACAGATTGGCTACATAATTTGAGAATTATTCTCATGGCGGAGAAAATTGCATATGTCCTTGATACAATTGTGCCCACGCCAGAAGAAGGGGCAAGCAAGAATGAGATCGCTCGCTATGTGAAGTACATAGATGATTCCATGTTGGTAAAATATTACATGTTGGCCTCCATGACTCCTGAGTTACAAAGGCAACATGAGAGCATTGATGTAGATCTATCCTTCTTTATCTCCGCCAGCTGTTTGAGAAACAGGGAAGAACTCAAAGATATGAGATATCTAAGAGACTCTTCCAAGCCAGGATGATAGGGACATCGGTTGAGAACCATGTCCTAAAGATGATAGAGTGGATCGAGAAACTCACAGGTCTAGGAATAGTCCTAGAGGATAACCTATGTGTTGATCTTATACTTCAGTCCCTACCATATTCCTTTTCTCACTTCATCATGAATTTTAACATAAGCAAGTTTGAGATGACTCTCCCTGAGCTCCTCAATATGTTGAGGGAAGCTGAGAGTGTCATCAAGAAGGAGAAGTTAGTTCTCTATATTGGTGAGACCAAAACGAAAAGGAAGCCAATAAGACCCTTAAGAAGGGCAAGGGCAAAGAAAGACCAGGTAAGGCAAAGGTTGCCAAGAAATACCCGGGAGAAGACAAAGGGCAATGCTTCCACTATGACCAAGACGGACATTGGAAGAGGAACTATAAGGGCTACCTTGCAGAGAAGGCGAGATAGAAGCTTAGAGAAGCTTCAGGTATATTCATGATTAATCTCTACTTGTCAGATTTTCATGATAACACAATTCGTTGCAGGTTCTAGCAAGACCTAGGAGATTGGCTAGAGGCGAGATAAACCTCAAGATGGACAATGGAGCAAGAGTTGCTACAATTGCTGTTAGAGTGGTCACCCTACATCTGCCTGGTAGAGCTATTATTGCATTAGATGCATGCTATTTTGTTTCCTTTATTATCAAAAATATTATTTATATATCTTATTTGATAATTAGTGGATATAAATTAGTTTTGGAGAATAATAGTTCTTCAATAATTATGGATGATGAGATCATTACTAGAGGGACTCTTATAAATGGCTTATATATGTTAGACACTTCTCCACATATCATAAATATAAATATGTCTAAGAGGAAAAGAGATGAGGTGAATAACACATACCTATGACATTGTAGGCTATGTCATATACATGAGGGAATGATTCAAAAGTTACTGAAAGATGGATACTTAGATCTATTTGACTATGAGACATATGCAACTTGCGAACCTTGCCTTCATGGGAAGATGACCAACTCTCCTTTTAGTGGAATTGGAGAGAGAACCACCGAGTTATTGGAACTCATACATAATGATATATGTGGTGCCATGTCGACTCAGGCTATAGGTGGTTACTCATACTTCATTACATTCACTATGTATGAGTTCTCTAGGTATGGACACGTGTACTTAATGAAGTATAAATCTGAGGCCTTCAAGAAATTCAGGGAATATAAGAATGAGATAGAGAACCAAATTAGAAAAAGTATTAAGACTCTTCGATCAGATCGAGGATGAGAGTACTTTAGTACGGAGTTCACCCATTTCCTTAGGGATAATGAGACTATCCCAGTGGACATCTCCTTATACACCTCAGCTCAATGGTGTATCAGAAAGGGGGAATCACACGCTGTTAGACATGATGCGATCCATGATGAGTTTCGCTGACCTACCCGTCTCATTTTGGGGGTACGCCCTAGAGACTACAGCTTACCTTCTGAACAAAGTTTCATCAAAGTCGGTAGTGTCTACACCATATGAGATATGAAAAGGAAAGAAGTCTAATCATAAGATTGTTAAGATTTGGGGTTGTCCTACCCATGTTAAAAGACACAACCCCGATAAGTTAGAATCAAGGACAGAATGATGCACATTCATGGGATACCCGAAGGAAACTTGTGGGTATTATTTCTATCATCCCTAGGACCGAAAGGTCTTCGTTGTCAAGAGAGTTGTGTTCCTTGAGAAGGAACACATTTGATAAGAACCCCAGAAGGAGCCCTATAGATTTTGATCCTTGAGGGGGATCAACCCTTGGAACGCTGTAGGGGTTCCTCCCTCCAAGATTCGGCACAAGGCTGAAATAGAGGGGGGCAGCTACATCTTAAATAGGGATCAAAGTCCTAGCCTAAGGGGGCACTTATCTAGGTGAAATTATCATTTTGCCCCTCCTATAGCCATCCTACCTTAATATAAACAAGGGGCGGCTAGGTTGGCTCTATAGCCAACCTAAGCAGGGGGAAACCCTAGCCGACTTGCCCAGTAAGGGGGGCGGTGACTTCTAAGCCCTAAAGGCTAATCTAAACCCTAGCCATACTCCTTTATAAGATAGGAGTGACTTTATTACAATATAACAGGGTTTTATTGACTACTTCTAGAGAGATTAGGACTCAACCCTGTTGGAGTCCTATCAAACCTACCCTCTTAAAATCAGTCTTGTCCTCAAGGCTGAAATTCCATGAACTCAGTGAACCGGGTCTTTAGCTCCTCATCAGCTTGGATGTCAGTTGGAAGAACTTGAGCTGAGTCGTCATCTTTAAATTTCCATTTGAGGTGGGATACTTGAAGGATCAACTGTAATTTTGATCTCGTGCACGGATATGATCTCCATGTTGGGGCCCCAATATGATCCCCAATTTTGCAAGGCGTAAAGAAATAAGGGGACCAATTTCTTGATGCTTGAATTTTATGTTGGTGGAGCTGGAGATGTAGAGGGACTTGATCTTTCTCAGGAAATTTTCTTCTGCTTCGGCGTTTGTCAGGGGAAAGTTTTTTCCTTGCATAGGTTGCCACATAGTTAGTCCTTAGTGATAGCCAATCTTTCTTTTGGAATGGTGACTGCCCTCTAGTCTGGTTCAGGATGATGAGAGCCCAATCTGGCGTGAGCATGGAGTGCAATTCTTTTAGTTTAACTCCTCTTTCGTGCCACGGACCTGTATCCAACCATATTTTTAATTTGGTAGTAATTAGTATCTCCTGTAAAAACCACATATGAAGTGTAGGGGAAGCCTCAATGTAAATTAGGAGTCAACTATCTTGCATAAAAATAGCCCAAATTCTAACTCATGACGCATCAGCCTCAAGGACCAAATCGCGGCCAAAATCGTGCAGCGCTAGGACCGACGTCATCGTCATGACTACCTTGAGTCGCTCGAAGGCTGTAGAGGCTTTATCTAACCATAAGAATGAGTCTTTCTTCAGTAAGGACGTGAGTAGGGCACTGATCTTGCCATAATCTTTCATAAAATTTTGGTAGTAGCCCGTAAGTCTAAGGGAACCGCGTAATAATTATATGTTTGTAGGTCTTGACCATCCTTGCATTACCTCGATCTTCGTCGGGTCTATGGCCACTCCGTTCTCTGATATAATATGCCCAAGATACTCCACTTTACACTGTAAGATACTGCACTTTGACTATTTCACATAAAGAGTATTCTCCCGGAGAATTGTTAGAACAGTTCGTAAATGCTGAAAATATATATCAAGCATAGGGCTATAAATGAGGATATAATCAAAGAACACTAATACGAACTTATGTAGAAAACTCCAGAAGATGTCATTCATCAAGCTTTGGAAAATAGAAGGAGCATTCGTAAGTCTGAAAGGTATTACCAAAAACTCGTAGTGGCCGTTATGCGTGCGGAATGTAGTTTTCGGAATGTCTTCAATGCATACCCGAATCCAGTGATAACAGAAATAGAGATCTAGTTTACTGAAGACTCGGGCTCCTTTTAATTCATCCAAGAGATCATCTACAACGGGTATAGGATATTTGTCCTTGACAGTGATAGCGTTCAAGGTCCAATAATCAATGCACATCTGTCATGTACCGTCTTTCTTGCGCACTAGCAACATCGGTGAAGAATAAGGGCTGCAACTCGGTCGAATTACCCCGGTGTCCAGCATCTCTTTGACGATGTTCTCGATCTCATCCTTCTGCAAGTGAGGGTAGTGATATGGACGTAAGTTTGTTGGAGGTTTACCCGGTAGAATAGGAATACGGTGGTCATGCTGCCGGTTAGGGGGTAGCCCGCGCGGCTCCGTGAAAACGTCCGCGAATTCATCCAGCAAGAGGGCAAGCTTAGGATCTGAAATTTATATGTTCTCCCCCTTAGATGGCTACTGGATATGCATAAAAAATCCTTCATGCGATTTGTGCAAAACTTTCTCTATTTGTTGCGATGAAATGATGGAAATTTGGCTCCCACGCTTGCCTCGTAACATGACATGTCTCCCTTTGCAATAAAATTTCATGATTAATCTAGAAAATTCCAAGAGATATCACCTAGTGTTGTGAACCATTTGATCCCGAGTATGGCTTCATAATCATCGATGGGTAGGAGGAAGAAATCAGCTACCACTTCTTGGTCTTGGAGGAGTAGTTTCACCCGCGGGCACCGTTGGCCGCAATTAAAGATTCGACCGTCGGTGACCTTTACGTCAAACTTGTTACAACCTTTGATTTGAAGCACCAAACATGCAGCAGTCTTACTATTGAGGAAGTTATTGGTGCTGCCTATGTCGATGAGAACCGTGACGGGTTGCTGTTTTAGAAGTCCTCTAACTTTCATCAACTGCGGGTTGGAATAGCCGGCCAATGCGTGCACTGCGTAGTTGGCCGGTGGGGACTCTTCCTCCATGGCTTCTTCTTTAGGTTCAAGGGCTTTTTCAGATGTTTCATTGTCCTCATCCTCCACTGGTTCAATCATGAGGAGCCGACCCTTTTTGCAGCGATGTTCGCGGCTCCTCGGTTCGTTACAATGCCAACATAACTCCTTGGTCGATCATTCGTGAAGCTCGTCTCTTGTCAACTTTTTTGGTGCAAGGGCATGGATGGCAGTAGAGGGGGCAGTAGGCCTCGGCATGGCTAGTCGGGGCGTGACCCTTGTCCTTCATACGTCGTGGTTCAATTATTTTTCTTGGATACGCGCAAAGGAAATCACCGCCATAAGAGTGTACGGTTGCCGCGCCTTTACATCTCCTCGGATCTCTGGCTTTAGGCCCTCGATAAAAGTACCTAAAAGTTGTTTCTCAGACCAATTCTTAGTTTGGTTAGATAAACGCTCAAACCTTGTTTGATATTCTTGTATTGTAGAGGTTTGACAAATCATTGTCAATTGTCCGTCGATGTTGTTAAAATCGGTTGGTCTGAAGCGGTCTAGTAGTCCTTCCTTGAATCACTACCAAGAGAGTCCTCCATGGGTGTGCTTAAACCAATTAAACCACTGAATAGCATCTCCCTCGAGGTGGATGACAGCAATCTCCACCCGTGTGGCGTCGGCGGTTCGCTGGAACCGAAAATAGCTCTCCGCGCGCGAGATCCACCCGATCGGGTCTCCTTCTTCCCATCTATGGAAGTCAACCTTCATGCATGGATTATTGAGATTAGAGGTGATGTGGCTATGTTTTTTAGGATCGTCTCGCCGATCTGAAGGTTCTCCGTGTTGTGATTAACTCGAGTTCAACAGTCGGCCAATGCTGAATTCGGCGAAAAGGGATCGCATCTTTTCTTCCATGCGATTTCCAAAGGTTTCAAGATTTGCATCGATTGCCTCCTCATATGCCATAATATATGCCTCTAGATCTGTAATATTGAGATCTTTTTTTTTTGTTGTCATGTTAGTGGCATGGGAATTTTGGAGAAGGGGGTGGTCGGTTAGAAGGTGAATTGGTTTGGATGGAAGTAGGCTGCGGTTTAGGGCAGATTTGGGGTTACAATTTTGTGGAGTTTAGGCTGCAAATTGGTGTGGTTTTAGGGCTATGATAGCAGTAGATGAAGGTTAGGAAAATAGATTTTAATCTGAGATAGATGGCAGCAAGGGTAGGTGTCTCGGTAAGGAAGGTTTTCTAAAAATGTAGGTGGATCGATAAGGAAGTTTGGATTTGGGGGCTGTTTGGATTTAGTTTAGGGTAATATTTGGAAGGATTTTTGATAAGGATGGTAGGGTTTGGTGATGAGGAAAGGAGAGTCCAAAATCCCACAAAAAACAGCACTCAAATATGATAGAATTCGGTGGAAAGAAGTGTTACGATGTGCTGTCCTACTGAACCGATTTTTGCGTCGGAGAAACGCTGATTTCTCAATGTAAATTCCAGGGGAAATTTTAAGAAAATTATATACAAACCCTTGGTTTAGATGTTGTCAATGCCAGTAGAAATTTTGACGAAATATTGGCAGCATAACGATAGGGAAATAGGGTAAAAGATGCAAGGCAGATTCCTTCATCGTAAAATTTTAGAACTACGTGATGGTGAAAGATCATACAAGAAAACTGGTTCCAGAAGGAGTTTTTTCATGAAATTAAATCCAGATGAAAGCTAACTTGATCTTGAGAATTGTGTAAAAATTTCAGCCAAAAAGGATGAACAAAAGTTTGGTTTTCAAGAGGCTAATCGATGGAAGTCGGATTCTCCATCGTAAAAGTACCTAAAAGTTGTTTCACAGACCAATTCTCAGTTTGGTTAGATAAACGCTCAAACCTTATTTGGTATTCTTGTATTGTAGAGGTTTGACAAATCTTTGTCAATTGTCCGTCGATGTTGTTGAAATCGGTTGATCTGAAGCGGTCTAGTAGTCCTTCCCTGAATCGCTGCCAAGAGAGTCCTCCATGGGTGTGCTTAAACTAATTAAACCACTTAATAGCATCTCCCTTGAGGTGTATGGCAGCGATCTCCACCCGTGATGCATCGGCGGTTCGATACAACCGAAAATAACGCTCCGCGCGTGAGATCCATCCGATCGGGTCTCCTTCTTCCCATCTTGGGAAGTCAACCTTCATGTGTGGATTGTTAGGATCAGAGGTGATGTGTCTATGCTCTTGAGGATCATCACGTTGATCTGAAGTCTCTCCAAGGTGTGACTTCCTCGGGCTTGATGGTCGGCCTATGCTGAATTCGACAAATAAGGATTGCATCTTCTCTTCCATGCGGTTTTCAAAGGCTTCAAGCTTTGCATCGATAGCCTCCTTCGATGCCATAGCATATGCCTTAAGGTCTGTGATATTGAGATCTTTTTTCTGTTGTCAGGTTAGTGGCATGGAAATTTTGGAGAAGGGGGTGGCCGGTTGGAAGATGGATCGGTTTGGGTAGAAGTAGGCTACGGTCTAGGGTAGATTTGGGGCTGCAGTTTTATGAAGTTTAGGCTATGAATTGGTGTAGTTTTAGGACTGTGATAGCAGTAGATGAAGGTTAGGAAAATAGGTTTTAGATCTGGGATAGATGGCAGCAAAGGTAGGTGTCTTGGTAAGAAAAGTTTTCTAAAAAGGTAAGTGGATCGATAAGGAAGTAGGCTGATTTGGGGGCTGTTTGGATTCGGTTTAGGGTAGGGTTTTGAAGGGTTTTTGGTAAGGATGGTAGGGTTTGGTGATGAGGAAAGGAGAGTCTAAAATCCCACAAAAAACAGCACTCAAATATGATAGAATTCAGTGAAAAGAAATGTTGCGATGTGTTGTCCTGCTGAACCGATTTTTGCGTCAGAGAAATGATGATTTCTCAACGTAAATTCTAGGGAAAAGTTTAATAAATTATGAAGAAACTCTTGGTTTAGATGTTGTCAACATCAGTAGAAATTTTGACGAAATTTTGACAGCATAACGGTAGGGAAATAGGGCAAAAGATGTAAAGTAGATTCCTTCGTCGTAAAATTCTAGAACTACGTGATGGTGAATGATTATACAAGAAAAGTAGTTCCAGAAGGAGATTTTTTATGAAATAAAATTCAGATGAAAGCAACTTGATCTTAAGAATTGTGTAAAAATTTCAGCCAAAAAGGATGAACAAAAGTCTGGTTTTCAAGAGGCTAATTGATGGAAGTCAGATTCTCCGTCGTAAAATTTTAGCACTGTGAGACGAAGAATCACAGCACTATAAGTCTGGATCCAGAAGGAGTTTTTTTTTATGAGATTAGTCTTAGATGAAAGCTAAGACGGTCTATAGAATTATATAAAATTTTCAGCCAAAAAGGATGATTAAAAGTTCAGTTCCAAGAAGCAACAATCGACTGAAAATTTCTGCAACATTTCGCCTTTACAATGATCAAAACGTTTTTGACGGTAAAACTTTATAGCAAGTAAACATTTCAAAAAACTTCTTCAACGTGTAAGGTAAAAGATTTTGTAGTATTGAAGAGGCATGGGTGATAAAAATATACCAGATCTCCAGATCAAATGTAGGGGGCAGCGGCAGATTGATTTGATCTGCTGCTGGGGTGGAAGGTGGAGGAGCATGTCATAGCAATTATGAGAATTACTTTGGAAGGTTAAGGCGTTGATGATGCCTACAGGGGCAGCAAGATCGCTGCTCTAATACCAGATAATAAGAACCCCAGAAGGAGCCCTATAGATTTTGATCCTTGAGGGGGATCAACCCTTGGAACGCTGTAGGGGTTCCTCCCTCCTAGATTCGGCACAAGGCTGAAATAAAATTGATAATTGCTTGCTTTTAAAGAGGGGGGCGGCTACATCTTAAATAGGGATCAAAGTCCTAGCCCAAGGGGGCACTTATCTAAGTGAAATTATCCTTTTGCCCCTCCTATAATAGGAACAAGGGGCGGCTAGGTTGGCTATAGAGCCAACCTAAGCAGGGGGAAACCCTGGCCAACTTGCCCAGTAAGGGGGCGACGACTTCTAAGCCCTAAGGGCTAATCTAAACCCTAGCCATATTCCTTTATAATATATGAGTGACTTTATTACAATCTATCAGGGTTTTATTGACTACTTCTAGGGAGATTAGGACTCAATACTGCTGGAGTCCTATCAACATTCTTGGTGGAAACAGTGGGAGTGAGATAGAATTGAGCAAGGTTGGAGAACCTAGCTCAAGTATCATTCCAGAGCCCGAGTCTATTCAGGTACCTAACACACAAATTCCAAATTTACGTAGGTCTAGTAGAGTATCTCACCCTCCTGAAAGATATGTGGGACATATCAGTGGAGATGACTCTCAGGATGTTGATCCTCATACCTACGAGGAGGCTATTATAAGTATAGACTCCGGGAAGTGGCAAGAAGCCATGAATTCTGAGATGGATTCCATGTACTCTAACAAGGTTTGGAACCTTGTGGATGCACATGAGGGTATTGTACCCATCGACTGTAAATGGATCTTCAAAAAGAAGATTGGAGTAGATGAAAAGGTAGAGACCTATAAAGTAAGGCTGGTAGCTAAAGGATATCGTCAAAGACAAGGAGTTGGCTATGACGAAACCTTTTCACCTGTAGCCATGCTTAAGTCTATTAGAATTATTTTGGCCATTGCAGCACACTATAACTATGAGATCTGGCAGATGGATGTCAAAACGATAATTCTCAATGGCAACCTCGAGAAAGAGATGTATATGATACAACCAGAGGGATTCGTATCCAAAGAGAGTCCAAATAAAGTGTGTAGGTTGCTTAGATCCATTTATGTATTTAAGCAAGCTTCCCAAAGTTGGAACATAAGATTTGATGAGGTGATCAGATCTTATGACTTCGTTAAGAATGAAGATAAGCCTTGTGTGTACAGGAAGGTAAGTGGAAGCGTTATCACCTTTTTGGTGCTATATGTGGATGATATCTTAATCATTGGGAATGATGTAGGAAAGCTCTTCACATATATCGATGGGTCGATGCACACATAGATCATATTGTTAGTGATTAGGCCCATTGGCTCGAGCTTAATCATATTAGGTGATGGCTCATGATCATCCGATGTGGCTTGCATATGTGATGTGTTATACACTTACTAGATATATGTGTATATATATATATATATATATATATATATATATATATATTAGCATGCAATGTAGATATATATTAAATATGTATATGTGTGACATGACATATTAGGAGAACGATATCTTAATCATTGGGAATGATGTAGGAAAGCTCTTCACAGTAAAGGCATGGCTATCTAGAAACTTCTCCATGGAAGACTTAGGGGAAGCATCCTATATTTTGGGATTGGGATCTATAGAGATATATCTAAAAGGATGCTTGGCTTATCCCAATCTAGGTATAGAGACTCCATTGTCAAAAAGTTTGGCATAAAAAATTCTAAGAGAGGTCTCATACTAATGAGACATGGAATATCACTTTCTATGAGTATATCCCCAAAGACTTCTGAAGAAAGGGCAGACATGGATAAGATACTTTATGCCTCAGTGATATGGTCTATCATGTATGCGATGCTATGTAGTAGGTCTGATATAGCACATGCTCTGAGTGTCATCAGCAGGTATCAGGCAGATCCAAGTTTAGAACACTAGAAGATAATAAATTGTATCCTTAAGTACTTGAGAAGGACTAAGGATCTTTTACTAGTATATGGAGGAGGTAGCCTCCAGGTTGATGGCTATATAGATTCAGGTTTTCAGTCTGATATTGATGATAGCAAGTCAAATTTAGGGTATGTTTTCATCATGAATGGATGAGTAGTAAGCTGAAAGAGTTTCAAGCAAGATACTACTATTAACTCGACCACAAAGGCGGAATACATTGCTACAGCAAAAGCAGCAAAGGGGTTTGGATGAAGAAGTTCATCAAGGATTTGGGAGTCATACCAAGCAACGTGGAGCTGACTCTCATATATTATGACAGCGACAGGGCAATAACTTTAACAAAGGAACTCATGTCTCAATATAATTATTCTGAGGAGGTTCCATTTAATTAGAGTGATCATGACCCGAAAAGATATAGCAATGGAAAGAGTCACATCCGAAGATAACATTACATATCCACCGACGAAGCCGCTGGCTCAAATTGTATTTGAGCGTCACAAGAGTCTGATGGAGATCAAACACATAGGTGATTGGCTTTTAGTTAAGTGGGAGATTGCTAGTTACATGTACCCTGCAAGCCAATCACGTGAGTAATGACACGCTGTGTGATCTTTTTGCTTATGATTAATATTGACATATTCTAACATTATCTATTACATATATATTGTGATGTCCTTGGTCCTGTGCAATGGGAGTCGGATCTTGATGAGATCACGATAATGAGATTGATTCACCTTTAAACACAGATCCTAAATAATCCTGGTCATAGGTTACTCAAGAGAGACATTGAGATAAACGGACAGATCGATGTACTATATACTCGTCCATATGATGGAGGCGGTTGGTCTCATAGCCACTTGTGTGGAGACATTGAGGATATAGTACAGGTGCTCATTGGAGAATGAGTTCACTGATTAATCCGCTTATGGAATGCTGTATGGTTGATGATACCTAATGTCAAACAGTGATTCCATAGTCCCCAGTTGTGTATCTGGTCCTTTGACTTGAGACACCAAGGATGTCTTGTATGAGTACTCCTTTCTTTGACGCTAGACTTACAGGTTTAGAAAGCCCCAGATCTGGTACAGCTGGTTATCATGATTGGTAGCCAACCTTACGAAGGTAATTGAGTGTCAATAAAGGATCATCCACTCTCGATATCATAGATAAATCTCTGGCCAGGGTCATTCGGATTGAGAGAGAAAGAGTTCTCCGGGAGAATCCGATTAGAGCGAGACTATGACAGATTTCGTATGTGACGTGATAATACCATGTCCAATATATGATCTCTGGGATATTAGTTGGATGATGGATTATAAATACACGGTATCTGTGGACAGACTTGTCTGATGGATTTGATCTCCCCTGTATTGTATGGGGACTATGGCGTAGTGGCCTAGTAAATTCATAGTCGATGAGTCGAGTGAATTATTATGGGGATAATAATTCACTATATCAGAAAATGTTCTGATGGGAGTGACCCATGACTAACTCGGTATCGGCCTAAAGGGTCACACACATATGGTGGATGCTTTAACGAATTGAGGATTGGATGGAGATCCAATTAGTCCTTATTCTCATTAGATGAGACTCTAAGCTGATGGGCTCCTTGATTAAGGCCCAATTAGAGGTCTAAGGAGATTATTGGATAGAGATCCAATAATACAAGGTTAGTGGGTTATTGAAGAGAGATCCAATATCCACTAAGGCAAGAGCCCTAGGGTTTTGGTGGTTCTCTATAAATAGGAGGGGGAGACTCATGGTTGATAGGCTGCAGCTTTAGCCACCACCTTCTATTCTCCTCCCTCCCTCTGTGCAGAGTTGCGAGATCATATTGGAAGAGTTTTGCTGCAGAGATCCATCGTGTGGATATCGCTAGATAGGACACTTGACCTCCTTCATCTTCTCCATCCGGATTTAGATTACAGGGATATATGATCTCCCTAGGTAAAATCAATCTCTAACATATCGTAGTTTTATCAATTTTTTACATTTTTCTCATGACCCCAATATTTTTCACGACGATTTGATCTACATGGGAAACTAGTTTTTGTTTTGATTTTCAATGCACATGTGATGCACTCGCTAAGGTTTCCCAATAAGGGGTCTGCAAGCCTTTATTTTTCTCGTTTATTATCGGGTTTGTGTGCCTTTGATTATTTATGATTACATGGAGAGGTACGACGGGGAGAATGGAGGGTGACAGCGTGACCCACAATGTCGTGACGGGAGATCACGATGCATGGTGAAAAGACGTTCCGACGGAATCAATGATGCTGAGATCAATGATCATAGGACATGAAGATGGGTCGATGCACATATAGATCCTATTGTTAGTGATTAGGCCCATTGGCTCGAGCTTAATCATATTAGGTGATGGCTCATGATCATCCGATTTGGCTTGCATATGTGATGTGTTATACACATACTAGATATATGTGTGTGTGTGTATATATATATATATATATATATATATATATATATATATATATATATATATATATATATATATATATATATATATATATATATATATATATATATATATATTGTGTGTGACATGACATATTAGGAGATCGATATCTTAATCATTGGGAATGATGTAGGAAAGCTCTTCACAGTAAAGGCTTGGCTATCTAGAAACTTCTCCATGGAAGACTTAGGGGAAGCATCTTATATTTTGGGATCCGGATCTATAGAGATATATCCAAAAGGATGCTTGGCTTATCACAATCTAGGTACATAGACTCCATTGTCAAAAGGTTAGGCATGAAAAATTCCAAGAGAGGTCTCATACTAATGAGACATGGAATATCACTTTCTAGGAATATATCCCCAAAGACTTCTGAAGAAAGGGCAGACATGGATAAGATACTTATGGAATGCTGTATGGTTGATGATACCTAATGTTAGACAGTGATTCTATAGTCCCAGTTGTGTATCTGGTCCTTTGACTTGAGACACCAAGAATGTCTTGTATGAGTACTCCTTTCTTTGACGCTAGACTTACAGGTTTAGAAAGCCCCAGATCTGGTACAGCTGGTTATCATGATTGGTAGCCAACCTTACGAAGGTAATTGAGTGTCAATAAAGGATCATCCACTCTCGATATCATAGACAAATCTCTGGCCAGGGTCATTCAGATTGAGAGAGAAAGAGTTCTCCGGGAGAATCTGATTAGAGCGAGACTATGACAGATTCCGTACGTGACCTGATAATACCATGTCCAATATACGGTCTCTGGGATATTAGTTGGATGAGGTATTATAGATACACGGTAACTGTGGACAGACATGTCTGATGGATTTGATCTCCCCTGTACCGTCTGGGGACTTTGACGTAGTGGCCTAGTACGTTCATAGTCGATGAGTCGAGTGAATTATTATGGGGATAATAATTCACTATATCAGAAAAAGTTCTGATGGGAGTGACCCATGACCAACTCGGTATTGGGCCTAAAGGGTCACACATATATGGTGGATGCTTTTAGCGAATAAAGGATTGGATGAAGATCCAATTAGCCCTTATTCTCATTAGATGAGACTCTAAGCTGATGGGCTCCTTGATTAAGGCCCAGTTAGAGGTCTAAGGAGATTATTGGATAGAGATCCAATAATACAAGGTTAGTGGGTTATTGGATAGAGATCCAATATCCATTAAGGCAAGAGCCCTAGGGTTTTGGTGGTTCTCTATAAGTAGGATGGGAGACTCATGATTGATAGGCTGCAGCTTTAGCCACCACCTTCTATTCTCCTCCCTCCCTCTGTGCAGAGTTGCGAGATCAAATTGGAAGAGTTTTGCTGTGGAGATTCATCGTGTGGATATCGCTAGACAGGAGGACACTTGACCTCCTTCATATTCTCCATCTGGATTTGGAATACAGGGATATATGATCTCCCTAGGTAAAATCAATCTCTCACACATCGCAGTTTTATTAATTTTTACATTTTTCTTGTGACCCCAATATATGATCTATATGAGAAACTAGTTTTTATTTTGATTTTCGCTACGCATGTGATGCACCCGCTCAGGTTTCCCAATAATTGGGGCCTGTGAGCCTTTTTTTTCTCATTTATTATCGGGTCTACGTGCCTTTGATTATTTATGATTACATGGAGAGGCGTGACGGGAGAATGGAGGGTGACAGCGGGACCCACGATGTCGTGACGGGAGATCACGACGCATGGTGAAAAGACGATCCGACGGAATCAATGATGCTAAGATCAATGATCACAGGGCATGAAGATGGGTCGATGCACACATAGATCCTATTGTTAGTGATTAGGTCTATTGGCTCGAGCTTAATCATATTAGGTGATGGCTCATGATCATCCGATGTAGCTTGCATATGTGATGTGTTATACACCTACTAGATATATGTGTGTGTGTGTATATATATATATATATATATATATATATATATATATATATATATATATAAATATATATATATATTAGCATGCAATGTAGATATATATTAAATATGTATGTGTGTGACATGACATATTAGGAGATCGATATGAAACAAAAACCCCTCCTACAATAATATTAAGTCGGTAAGCATGAGGCAATAAGATGAACCCATGTGACCTTCCATCATTATAGGAAGAAATTGAATCACGACATAGGTTGAGTTGGTCGAGTCCCTCAAGGCTCACCTATCTACGTGATCAAGTTCTTACCTATGACATAGAGATGCCACTAGTGACCTGAGGACATGATATGCTTGGCCGAGTCTCTCGAGAGCATATCATCAAATCAGACTCATCTTGTAACGATGGTGATAACTTAACTGAATATTATGGTTGGTCGAGTTCCTCGAGATCATGATGATTTAAAGGCTGAACATTGATGAGAATCACAAGGAGTTGTGATTGACAAGAGTTGTCTACCTTTTGGGCTTAGTGTAATTGGTCGAGTCACTCGAGATTACACTAAGACGCCAATTGGATCCCGATCCCCACTAGGAGTCTGACGGAGACTTTCGTCTCATGTGTCGAAGGTGTCACATGATTCGCTAGGAAAATAGTGGGAGTATATTAAGATAGAAGTCCATATCTTACTTAGTATTTTTTACAAAATTTACATATTATTTATTTATGCTATATCTTGTTTGTCAGAAATATGTCGCTTACAAACCCCTTGCATGACATACTTGATGCCAACCGCCTCACTGGTCCAAACTATATGGATTGGCTCCGTAATTTGAGAATTGTTCTCACGGTGGAGAAAATCGCGTATGTCCTTGATACAATTGTGCCTACACCGGAAGAAGGGGGTAAGCGAGGATGAGATCGCTCGCTATGTGAAATATATTGATGATTCCACGTTAGCAAGATTTTATATGCTGGCCCCCATGACTCCTGAGTTACAAAGGGAACATGAGAGCATGAATGTATATTCTATCATTCTGCATCTCTACTAACTGTTTGAGAAACAGGGAAGAACTCAAAGGTATGAGATATCCAAGAAAATCTTCCAAGCCAGGATGATAGAAGAGATATCAGTTGAGAACCATGTCATAAAGATAATAGAGTGAATCTAAAAACTCACATGTCTAGGAATAGTCCTCAAGAATACATATATGTTGATATTATACTTCAGTCCCTACCAGATTTCTTTTCTCACTTCATCATAAATTTTAACATGAGCAAATTTGATGTAACCCTCCCTAAGCTCCTTAATATGTTGAGGGAAGCTGAGAGTGTCATAAAAAAGGAGAAGCTAGTTCTCTATATTGGTGAGACCAATAAGAAAAGAAAGGCCACTAAGACCCTTAAGAAGGGCAAGGGCAAAGGAAGACCGGGGTAAGGCAAAGGTTGCCAAGAAATACCTGACAAAGGACAAATGACAGTGCGTCCACTACGGCTAAGACGGGCACTAGAAGAGGAACTGTATAAAACTCTTGGTTTAGATGTTTTCAACACTAGTAGAAATTTTGACGAAATTTTGACAGCATAACGGTAGGGAAATAGGGCAAAAGATGTAAAGTAGATTCCTTCATTGTAAAATTCTAGAACTACGTGATGGTGAAAGATCGTACAAGAAAACTAGTTCCAGAAGGAGTTTTTCATGAAATTAAATCTAGATGAAATCCAACTTGATCTTAAGAATTGTGTAAAAATTTCAGCTAAAAAGGATGAACAGAAGTTTCGTTTTCAAGAGGCTAATCGATGGAAGTCAGATTCTCCATCGTAAAATTTCAACACTGTGCGATGAAGAATCACAGCACTATAAGTCTGGATCCAGAAGTAGTTTTTTTGTGAGATTAGTCTTAGATGAAAGCTAAGATGATCTACAAAATTGTATAAAAGTTTCAGCCAAAAAGGATGACTAAAGTTTAGTTCCAAGAAGCAACAATCAGCTGAAAATTTCTACAGTGTTTCACCTTCGTAATGATGATAACATTTGCGACGGTAAAAATTTTGCAGCAACGAAACTTTTTGAAAAACTTTTTCAACATGTAAAGTAAAGGATTTTGCAGTATTAAAGAGGCATGGGTGATAAAAATATATCAGATCTCCAGAACAAATGCAGGGGGGCAACGGCAGATTGATTTAATCTGCTGCTGGGGTGGAAGGTGGAGGCGCATGTCGTAGCAATTGTGGGAATTGCTTCGGAAGGTGGAGGCATGGATGACGGCTACAGGGGCAGCAAGATCGCTGCTCTGATACCATATCATAAAACCCTAGATGGAGCTCTATAGATTTTGATCCTTGAGGGGGATCAACCCTTCGAACATTGTAGGGGTTCCTCCCTCCTAGACTCGGCACAAGGCTGAAATAAAATTGATAATTGCTTGTTTTCAAGAGAGAAGGGGGGGGGGGGGGGGGCTGCTACATCTTAAATAGGGATCAAAGTCCTAGCCCAAGGGGGGCACTTATCTAGATGAAATTACCCTTTTACCTCTCCTATAGCCATCCTACCTTAATAGGAACAAGGGGGCGGTTAGGTTGGCTCTATAGCTGACTTAAGCAGGGGGAAACCCTGGCCGACTTGCCCAGTAAGGGGGGGCGACGACTTCTAAGCCCTATGGGCTAATCTAAACCCTAGCCATACTCCTTTATAAGATAGAAGTGACTTTATTACAATCTAGCAGGGTTTTATTGACTACTTCTAGGGAGATTAGGACTCAACCCTGCTGGAGTCCTATCAATTAGCTCCTATTCTCATTAAATGAGACCCTATGTTGGTGGGCTCTTTGCATGAGGCCCAATTAGAGACCTAAGGAGATTATTGGATAGAGATCCAATAATACAAGGTTAGTGGGTTATTGGATCAAGATCCAATACCCTCTAAAGCAAGACCCTTAGGGTTTTTTTGTGACTCTCTATAAATAGGAGGGAGGTTCATGGTTGATAGGCTGCAGCTTTGGCCACCCTCTCTTATTCTCCTCCCTCGCTCTGTGCAAGAGTTGCGAGATCAAATTGGAGGAGTTTCGCTATATAGATCCATCGTGTGGATACCGCTAGAGAGGAATATGCTTAACTTCCTTCATCCTCTCCATTCGGATCTAGAATACAGGATATACGATCTCCCTAAGTAATCAATCTGG
This sequence comes from Ensete ventricosum, assembly GCA_029747655.1. NCBI lineage: Eukaryota > Viridiplantae > Streptophyta > Magnoliopsida > Zingiberales > Musaceae > Ensete > Ensete ventricosum. The sequence continues at coordinate 17,423,808 of JAQQAF010000006.1, forward strand.
CACACGATGTGATTTTTTCAATTTTTGTGGCTTTCTCGTGACCCAATTTGTTACACGATAATTTAATCTGCATGAAAAACCTATTTTTATTTTTATTTTCACGCGCATATGATACTCCCGCTGAGGTTTCCTAACTCGACCTCTTAGCCAGTCTATGCTGACTTCAAGTCTCAGTCAGTTCCGCTGGTTTCAAGTCCCAACTGATCATACCAACTCGGCCTCTCCGCCAGTCCATGCTGACTTTAAGTCTTGGCTAGTTCCATCGATTTCAAGTCCCACTAGTCATACCGACTCGACCTCTCGGCCAGTCCTTACCGATTTTAAGTCTCGGCCAGTCCCTGTCGACCTTAATATCAGCCAGTCTATGCCAACTCCAGTCTCGGCCAGTCTATGCCGACTACAGTCTCAGCTAGTCTTTGCCAACCTCTAGTCTTAGTTAATCCATGCTGACTTCAGTCTCAGCCCCAAAACCAAGACTTGTAGAACAAAGCCGATGATAAAACAGATTTGCAATAGCGAGCCCCCCCCCCCAATTCTTTCGAGGCACGACCCTCTTTTGTGGGAGAGAGAATGTTATGACATGTCTGACTTAGCTCAGACCATGTTCTCGAGAATGGACACTACATCGGCCCATCGTTTAATGAGCATTGTGAGACAAGGGGCGCACCAGTCGACATCAGCAGATAGATCACTGATCCACCCCACCCGAGGAGCACGACAATGCACGACTTTGTACCAATGCTCACGCATATTAAACAACCTCGTACGGACTCCTCTCTCAGCATGTAGTATAAAAGGCCCTATGTGAATTATAGCGGGGGTCTCTCCCTCTCCCATACATAGAATAACACTCAAAACTCCATACATCACTAACTCAATCGTCGGAGGAGCCAAGTCAAGGTGTCCCATTGGTCAATTGAGGCCTTGCTGCAAGCATTGATGACCAGAGAGACAATTGAGGAGCGGAAGGATGCACTTGCAAAGAGGGAAGCTCTGCCCATGGAGACAAGCCAAACAAGGTCCTCTGACCGAGGATATACAACTCCCTCTGGAACATCACAACAGACTCTGGCGACTGCAGCTTCACCAAGGACCAGAAGTCGACTCCAACATGAGGCAATCGCTCGGGTCCCCAATCTACTAGCCAACGTCCCAAGGAGTCAGCACATCACTTGGGCGCTAATGAAGAATCTTTGAGCATCCATGTGTATGTGGATAGAACCAAGCCGAGGCGACACCTCAGCCTCAGCACGTAAAATATACAACAATAATGATACAAATAATTTAAATTAAAAAAGATCAATTTTAGTCTTTTTTTTATCATGGATCATTTAAGTTATTATGATTTAGGTTGTATCTAAAATAGCTCATATATCTTTAAAAATATACCAATATCGTCAAGTATAAGTTGACAAAGAGTTTGCTTATATAACATACTGACTCATAATAAATTATTAATATAATAACACATATAATTTAAGTTTTAAAAGAAAGGAAGTTGTAAAGGTCGTAGCGACAAATGAAAGCAAAGAGGGAACGGTAGGAGAGGTCAGAGGTGGAGGTGAGGGAGAGCTAGATTATTATGTCGTAGGCATGATGGGTGGGGACGTAAGAGAGGACGAAGTGGGAGGCGATGGAGATGAAAAGGTCCAGGAGACTATTGTGTGCTTAGCACCAGACTGATCGACGCACATCTACCTAATGCAGGACTAAAAGTTCCTAAGTTTGTTGTCGGTATAGGAGAGGCTACGTGTGTATAATGCCCTACGAGGCAACAGCAACTTGGTATTGTTGCTGGTGGTCGCTTCCACGACGATGCATCCTCTCGTCATTGGTGATGGTTTTAATTTTTTAATTTAAATTAAATATACTATTATATTATTTATTATGAATCAGCATGTTATGTAAGTAGACTCTAACGTCTATTAACACATACTTGATATGAGGGGTTTATTATTATATTTTTTAAAATATAAGAGTTATTTTAGACAAGAGCAAAATCATAAAGACTTAAATGGTCTATGATCAAACTTACAAGATTAAGATGAATATTTTTTTTAACTTTCACATAAGTAGACTCTAATGTCTATTAACTTAAATTTGATGAGAGTGACTTATATGTTACGTTTTTTAAAGTATAGAAGTTATTTTAGATATAAATAAATCATAATGACTTAATTAGTCTATAACCAAAATCACATGCTTAAGATAGAATATTAACTCTTATTCTTTCGTCTCTTATATTAACGCATGGAGTCAACTTGGGTTTAGACGAGTAATCGATTGTAATGATTAAGTTCAATTTACTTTTAAGAGGTCGAATCAAACATTTTAGGCTTAGACCATGAGATCTTACATTCGTATAGTTAGTTCACATCATGAATTTTCATATTTATTAAAATAAAATATTAATTAACTCAATTTCTTATTTAGAAAAAGCTCATTATATGTTTTCCTCTATAATTGGGGGAAGCTAATATCATTATTAATAAAAATAAATTAAAACCAAAACAACACATCAAACTTGCATTCAGTTATAAATACTAACAGGGAAGCAAAGGCGACAATAAAAGAGAGACATAGATCGCATAGGGAGGGGACGAGGGAAGAGAGGAGTGATCGAGGAAGGGGGGTGGGGGGGGTTGGGGCAAGCTTCGGCAACAGCATGAACGCTCAAGCAATTTCACAATAATAATTGACATTTTACTACTGATCCAATCTTATAGGCGAGTTCACTACAGCAGGCAGCTGCTGTTCTCACAAATTAAGACAAACAACAAGAAGGCAGTTGCTCTCACAATAATGAACTGCGACAGCAAGAAGAAGGCAGCTCTGAAAATTGAAATATAACCATAAAAATTGACAAGGAGAAAAGGCAATTGCGGCAGGGGAAGTCTCCTTAACAGAGAGATGATGATGAACGAGGCAAAGGGTGTAACCGTTTATTTTAATTAATTTTTTATTTATTATCATTAATATTTTATTAATTATGATTTAAATATTTCAGTCTATATAATGATTATTATTAAATTTCTTCATTTATAACAAATAAAATTTTTAATTATGGTCTAAACGTTTTCGATCTTGAATTAATTATTGAATGTTATGAATTGATGGTAATAAATGTTCTTAATAGAAGAATGCCTATAAATGTGTATTTTGATCCCTTGACTCAATCTCAAGTTGAAGGATTTCTTACACCATCTAAAGTGAGAATTCAAAACCGAGAAACGTTAAAATACTAAAAGAAATCATTACTGAAATCTTCAACAACAATGGATTGAGATATACAATTTAAGTTTCCACATTCATTTAATTGTGTTTCTATTAAAGTGGTTTAGAAACACACTTTTTGATTTTAATTTTCTGATATTTGGTATCAGAGTCGGCCTAATATTCGGACATGGTGAGGGGACCCTGATAGCCTTATAAGGGTTAGTAAGTATATTATTAAAATATTTCTAGTTTGAGTATTTTGACTAATGATTGGACCAAACTGAAATCATCATGATAGTTAGCTCATCAACTTGGATTGTGACATTTGATATCAAAGTAGAGATTAACCTCTGCCTTGATATAGAAAATATTTCATTTTTATGTCATTAAATATGGTTTAATTCAGATTAATCTTTGAAACTTTTGATGCATTTGGTGTTGAATTCATAAAGATATTAGATTTTTAATATTTTGTCAAATGAAAATATTCTTTATTTACGATGCTCATATTTTATATGAATATTTTATTATTTTAATTCATACTTATGAGTTAAGATTTTATATTTAAAATGTCTAGTGATCAATATAATCTTAATTAATTAAGGATTAGCCATAAAATCCTTAGTTAATTAAAATTGTATATAAATTAGGATCACATAATAAATTAGACATAATCTTGTGATTGATTATATTTAATATAATAATTATTATCCCACATGATCTTTTATTATATTATATAATAAATTAAGATAAAATATCAAATTAGTTTCATAATTTACCCACAGGAATTATGAATTAGTACATAATTTGATAGTTTTATCATAAAGATCATTTGAATCTATTTGAATTAAAAATTTAGACCACAAGTAATTTTTATGTCATGAGATTCATTTTTAGTATGTTTTACATTCGTATTACATTCAATTTAGACTTTTAAATCTCAAATTTTGACATAAGCATTTTGGGTTTTATATAATTTCTCAAATTGTTAATTTCTCTTATATCTGATGTGACATTCCTGAACTTAAGGGTGATAACTATAAGATATTAAAGGAAAGAATTATCCTTCATTTAGGGTGGATGAATATTGATTATGCTATTAGGAAGGACGAATCACCTGCAGTCACTAATACTACAACTCCAACTAATGTTGCGCTATATGAGTAATGGGAGCGATCCAATCGACTCAGCATGATGTTTATTAAGACAAAAATAACTGATGGTATACGTGGTTTTGTTGATCATCATAATAATGTCCGAGACTTGCTAAAGGTCATTGACGAGCAGTTCATCTATTTGGTTAAGGCACTAACAAGCACTCTAATAATGAAATTTTCATCCCTTAGACTCACAAACATAAAAGGTGTGCGTGAGTATATAATGCAAATGTGGGATATTGCAACTCAACTTAAGAAACTTAAGGTTGATATGTTAGATTGGTGCACTACATTCTGAACACTCTTCTACATCAATATATGCATTTTAAGATTTCATAGAACACACATGAGAATAAATGGTTAATTAATGAATTAATGATCATGTGTTTCAAGAAGAAGAGAGACTAGTGATGGAGCTGGGTGAGAGTGCATTGGTGGTAACCACTCTCAAAAAGAATAAAACTGACAAAAATCAAGCTAATCAGCAAGGAAATGGTAGAATACCACCCCAAGCTGATATCAAGAAAGAAGCAAAGTGTTTCTTCTGTAAAAAGAAGGGACACATGAAGAAGGAATGCATGAAATTCCAATAATGACTTGAAAAGAATGGTAAACCAACCTCGTTTGCTTGCTATGAATTTAATATGGTTAATGTTAATATTAACACCTTGTGGGTTGATCTAGATCAATCCATATTGCAAACTCTTTGCAGGGTATGTAAAACCTAAAGAAGCCAGTGGAAAATGAGCAAAGTATTTTATCAGGCAATAAGATAAGCTCACATGTTGAGGCAATTGGAACATGTATTTTAACCTTAAGTAGTGGCTTTGTTTTAGAATTGGAAATGACCTTTTATATGCCAAGTTTCTCACATAACTTGATTTATATTTCTAGACTAGAACCATTTGGATATTCTTTTAATTTTTAAAACACATTATTTAATTTATTATATATATTTGATTGTGTTGGGAATGATATTTTATCTGATAGTCTTTATAAAATTCTCTTACAAAATAAAGACACTTATAGTTCAATACATATTCATGCTGACATTAAAAGGTATAATATTAATGAAGACATATCTTCATAGAGAGAATTAAGAGATCAGTTAATGATGAGGTACTTAGTACTCTTGATTTTTCTAATTTTAAGACTTGTGTGGATTGTATTATGAGAAAGTAGACTACTAAGTCTAAGAAGTATGTTAATATGAGTTCAGACATATTAAAAATCATTCATACTGATATATGTTGTCCAGACATGGACACACATGGTCAAAAATATTTCATCTCCTTTATACATGATTACTCACGATATATGTATATATATTTACTTCATAATAAAAATGAAGCATTTGATGCCTTCAAAGTTTTTAAGGCTAAAGTTGAGAACCAATGTGGCAAGTAAATTAAAATTATGAGATCAAATAGAGGTGGAGAATATTATGGTAGATATACTGAGAATGGACAAATACTTTATCCTTTTGCTAAGTTACTTCAAGAACATGGGATTATTGCCCAATACACTATGCCTGGTTCTCCAGACCAGAATGATGTTATAGAAATAATAAATCGAATATTATTGGACATGGTACAGAGTATACTTAGCAACTCCAATCTTTATAAATTCTTATGGATTGAAGTACTAAAGACGGTTGTGTATATATTAAACCGAGTTTCGACCAAGGCTGTCCACACCATTTGAATTATGGAAAGATTAAAAATCGAGTTTGAGACATATGTGCATTTGGGGATGTTTGTCTGAGGTCAGGATATATAATCCACAAGAGAAGAAACTAGACCTAAGGGCTATTAGTGGGTAGTTTGTTACATATACCAAAAAGTTCGAAAGTTATAGGTTTTATTATCTATCTCACATAACTAGGATTTTGGAATCAAGAAACGCTAAGTTTCTTAAGAATGACATAATCAGTGGAAGCGGTCAGTTTAGGAACATAGTTTCTGCATATGATCATATAGGAACTCAACCTTCCACATCGAATGATAGATTGGTTATAGTTCATAGCACTCCTCCAGTTCAAACTAGTGTTGAACAACTAATCATACAGATTCCACAAGTTGTTGATAGTATTCTAATAGATCAAATAATTCATAAATTACAAGAAGCTCCTGAACAACAAGTTGAACCAAAGGTTTCCTAAGGAGATGTTGGTACAACATTAAGAAGATCTAATAAAAGATCAATAATTTCTAGTGATTATGTTGTATATCTACAAAAATCTGACTATAATATTAGAGCCAAAAATGATCCTGAAACCTTTTCATAGGTCATAGGTTGCAAAGAGTCAAACTTATGGTATGATATCATTTTAGGTCTATCATAAGAAACCTATATCAATAAGCTTTTAGAAATATTTTAGATGAAGGATTATTCACCAAGTGTTGCTCCCATTATGAAAGGTGATAGGTTTAATTTGAACCAATGCCCGAAGAATGATCTTGATAGAGAATTAATGAAAAACATATCATATGCTTCTACCGTAGGAAGCCTTATGTATGCTCAGGTCTGTACTAGACCTGATATAGCATTTGCTGTAGGGATACTTGGACGATATCAGAGTAATCCAGGTATGGACCATTGGAGAGCTGCAAAGAAGGTGATGATGTATCTTTAAGGAACCAAAGATTACATGCTTATGTATAGACAGACAGACAAACTTGATGTGATTGGCTACTCAGATTCAGACTTTGCCAGCTGTGTTGATTCTCGTGAATCAACATTAGGATACATTTTTATAATGGTTGGTGGAGCTATTTCTTGGAGAAGTGTCAAGCAAACTTTGACTGCTACTTCTACCATGGAAGCTGAGTTTGTCTCCTGTTTTGATGCTACTTCATATGGTGTATGGCTTAAGAGTTTCATTTCTGGGCTTAGAATAATAAATTCTATTTCTAGGCCATTAAGAATTTTCTATGACAATTCAGCTGTTGTCTTTATGACTAAGAACAATAAAAATGGCAGTCAAAGTAAATATATCGACATTAAGTATTTAGTCATAAGAGAACGTGTAAAGGAAAAGAAAATGGTCATTAAGCATATTAGCACTGAATTGATGATTGATGATCCTTTGACTAAAGGCATGACACCTCTGAAATTCAGTGGTCATGTAGAGAAAATGGGATTTAGTTTCACTTTATAATTATATTGAAACTCTTATATATTGTGATATTTTCTCATATTCATGTACACATTAATTTGAGAAAATATATTTGTATGGACCAAGAATATACATAAGATTTATTCATTAAGTGATGTTACCATATTAAGATTAACTCTTAAGAAACCAAATACATTGTGATACATAGAAGATAATTCTTGCTCTAAGATGACTTATCGTAATGATTCATGTATTTATTTTTTAAGAATATTGTTCGATAAGATTAATTCAAGTCATTAAATTAAAAGTATGGACCAAGTGGGAGAATGTAACTGTTTATTTTAATTTATTTTTTTATTTATTACCATTAATATTTTTATTGATTATGGTTTAAATATTTTAATTTTTATTCATTATGAATATAATGGTTATTGTTAAATTCCTCCATTCATGATAATTAAAAATTTTAATTATGGTCTAAACGTTTCGATCTTGAATTAATTCTTGAATGTTACGAATCGATGGTAATAAATATTCTTGATGGGAGAACGCCTATATATATATGTGTGTGTGTATGTTTTAGTCCCTTGGCTCAATCTCAAGTTTGAAGGATTTTCTACACCATCTAAATTAAGAATTTAAAATCGAGAAACACCAAAATATTAAAAAAAATCGTTGCTGAAATCTTCAACAATAATAACTGAAGTATGCAATTTAAGTTTTTACATTCATTTAATTATATTTCTATTAAAGTGGTTTAGAAATATAATTTTTTTATTTTAATTTACTAACAAAAGGAAGATCGAGGAGGAAAAATAAAAATACCAAGAGGAAGGGTAAATCATCATCTAATAACTGATTCAACTCAGGCTTGGAGCGTTAGGGCACAGCTCGACTTAGACTCGTGCAAGTGTTGGAGGTTTAGTTCGACTGAGGCTCAAGTAGACGTGAGTTAGAAGCAGGAGAGCTGTCGTCATGCCTGAGTAAAGATGCTTATCCAACCCAATAGGTGAGCGCTTGGGTCACACCTCGCCTCGCTGCTGCCTTAGGTGAGCACCTGGGCCCCCTGTGACTTCATTGATATCATGTGCATCGGTCGACCACCGTCATTCTCAAACGACACCCCGTACGCAAAACAGTTGGTGGTCTATCTTTATGCACATCAACTGTTAGCATATACATCTAGAATGATGGATCTTTCCTCCTAGAAGCCTGGCCTTCGTTCGTGAACCTAAAATTTTTATAATTTTATTAAAATAAAATATTTATTAAAAGCTAAATCAGATGTCAATGCTAATTGTGAACTGGATGGATGACACTCCTGAATGAGTCTCAAAAAGAACTTAACTTCGTCCTCTTCAACTATAATACAATTCTTTATAGTGTCAAAAAATAACAACATATCCTATAAATCTATATGATCGCAACGAATATTCTTCATTTTAAAACGAATCATACGATTTGATGATAATATAGTATTAGAATCAACTAGAAAAGTTAAAAGAATGATGGTATTCCAACGTGTCAGCATTTTAATAACATGAATTATGTTGATGTAGTATATAGTAGGATGTTATTTTATATAATTATACACATCTAAGATCCTCTTTATTAATTAGTAAATTCCTCTAAAAAAATTATAGTTTTATTTTTGCATAGTACCTCCACTTCCAAAAAAAAATCATTAAACATCATTTATTTCTTTAAAGATGATTTAATCCTCTCTCTTCGTCTCATCAATCATCATCTCTGCCCCACTAATCCCGCCCCATGACTCATGGTCCCTACCTCATCGTCACCTTGGTGGAGGGAGGTGTAGACAAGAGCGAGGGCACGTAAGTCCCCCATCCTCTGGTTGTCATCTCTATCTTCTTTATCATTGACCTTGGCGGAGGGGGCTATATGTGAGGATGGCGAATGCAAGGAGCATGGGTTTGGACGATGAGGGTGAGGGTTCACAGGTGAGGATGGCAATGATGGTAGAGAAAGAGAGGAGGAGAGGGGAGAGGGGAGGGTGATGATTTGGGGAAAGACAATGTCCAACAAAGCATAGGGGTACTGGGGCAACGGTGGAGGCGTCAGCATCTAAGGGCAAAGGTCATGGTGTCACAGACTTAGTTGAATTTGCCTATGCCGTGCGGCACCCTAGCTGCAACTTTGAAGACTTAACTAGAATTACCTAAGTCACGAAGCAACATTTGCCCACAGTTCCAGACTTAGTTAAAATTTCCTAGGTCATAAAAACGTCAAAGCGTATTTGCCCGCAAAGGGTCAGCCCACTTGCAACCTCGTGCCAGTCCCGAAGGACCTACAAAAGGAGAAATCGATAAATTTTGAAGACAAGCGATAGACAAGTCCTAACGTCCCATAAAGAGGGCAACTCTTACAAGCAATTCATCGAACACCTTGAGTGCAATAGAAAAAGAGAGAAAGAGAGTGAAACAGGACTTTAGAGGGCTGTAAGAATTGTCACAAGTCCACAAACGACGATTCCCAAGGGTGTCGGATATAAAACACTTCAATTTCTTTTGAATGCTCACGCCCAACTACTATCCCGAAGCCCCATTGAGCCTTGTACCACCCACGGGGTTCCAGAGGACTGAGATGGCTAACGTTTTGAGTTACTCGGCCAGGTCATTGCAGCACGTGAAAACGGCCCAAAATTGGGTTGTTTTGGCTCCGCACAACAAGCGATCGTTCTGCAGCCTTACAGATTGTTTCTACTCGCATTTCTAAAGCAAAATCACATAAAAACATGCTGCCAAACATCTGTACAAGAAAATAAAAGCAATGAACGGTTCGTTGAGCGAAGAATTATAGTTGAGCAATGACCATTTGTGACATTCTCCCTCACTTAAACTGTCGACGCTTGTTGGTAGGCTTTTACGCAGGCTTCTTCATGTCGTAGGGCGTTTTCTAGCTCCCAACTGGCTTATGTTTGGGGAAGCTTTTGCCACTTCATCAAGTACTCTGCTCCTCTGGGTAGCTTAGTCTTACAATCTGCCAGAATAGTCTCAACTCGCTTCTCGTATGAGCTTCTGATTGGAGGTAGACAAGTTGAAATATTTTACAAAGCATCTTGCATATCTAAATGGTAGGCTTTCAAGTTGCTTGCATAGAAGACATTGTGAATTTTGAACCATGCCAACAGTCGCAACTTGTAGGAGATGTTGCCTACTCTGCTGATAATTGAGAAAGGGCCTTCATACTTGTGCACCAATCCTTTATGCACTCTGTGCCTAAAGAACTGTAGTGATGCTGGTTGGAGCTTCACCAACACAAAGTCACTAACTTTAAACTCCTATGGTCGCCTTCCCAAGTCTGCCCACTTATTCATCTTTTTAGCTGCCTTCTCCAAGTAGGCTCGAGCAATATCTGTATTTCGATGCCATTCCTTTGCAAAGTGATATGCTGACGGACTACTCCCCGTATAACCAATAGCTAATGTGTGAGGAGTCAACGGCTATTGTCCTGTGATAATCTCGAAGGGGCTCTTGTTGGACGTAGAGCTCCGTTGTAAGTTGTAAAAGAATTAGCTATGTCCAACAACTTCACCCAATCTCATTGGTTAGCACTCACGTAGTGCCAGAGATACTACTCCAAGAGTGACTTAACTCTTTCAGTCTAGCCATCCGTCTGAGTGTGGAGGCTTGTGGAGAAGTATAACTTGGACCCTAGCAATTTGAAGAGTTGAGTCCAAACTCTTCCCAAGAACCACGAATCTCGATCACTAATGATGTTGTGCGGGACTCCCCAATACTTCACCACATGCTTCATCATCAACTCGGTCGCCTCCTCTGCTGAACAGTGTAGAGGTGTAGCAATGAATGTTGTATATTTTAAAAATCGATCGACCACCATGAGTATCGATCCAAGTCCCCCTACTACCGGCAAGCTTGATATGAAGTCTAAAGAGATGCTCTCCCATGACCTTTCAAGTACGGCTAGCGACTCCAAAAGTCCCACCGACTTCCACTGCTCTACCTTATCTTGTTAGCAAGTAAGGCATATTCGAACATAATCCTCCACATCGATCTCCATCTTTGGCTAATAGAAGACCCTCTCCACGAGAGTCATTATTTAGTGGATGCCTGGATGTCCAGCCCAAAGGGAATCGTGGCACTCTTTCAAGAGTTCACACATCAAATTGTATGCTCATGGAACATAAACTCTATTCCCTTTTGTCACGGACTTAGCTGAATTTGCCTAAGTTGTGCGGCACCCTTGCGGCCCTCCCGAAGACTTAGCTGAAATTGCCTAAGTCGTGAAGCAACATTGCCCACTGTTCTGGACTTAGCTGGGATTGCCTAAGTCATGAAACACCCAAAGCGTTATCTGTCCGCACAGGGTCAGCCCTCTTACAACCTCTTAAGGTCCCGTAGGACCTGCAAATAAGAAGTTGATTAGTTTAGAAGCGAGCGACGGACACGTCCCGGCGTCTCGCAAAGCAGAAAGCTATACAAGCAATTTGTCGAACACCTTAAGTGTAGCTGAGAAAATAGAGAAAGAGAGCGAAATAGGACTTTGGAGGGTTGTAGGAACGGTCGCAAGTCCACAAACGATGGTTCCCAAGGTATCAGACGTAAGACAAGTTCAATTGCTGATGAACGCCTACGCCCGACATATACCTGGAGCCCCATCTAGCCCGGTGCCACCCGGGGGGTTCCAAGGTGCTGAAATGGCTGACATTTCACACCGCTCAAAAAGGTTGTCGTGGCACACGAAAAAGACCAAAAAATATGGTTGTTTTGGCTCTGTGCAGCGAACGACTGTTCTGCAGCCTTCTACACTACTTTCGCTCACATTTCTTAGGTAAAAAGATCTAAACTCAAGGCAAAACAAGCTGCCAAACATATGTACAAATAAGAAAAAGCAACAAACCGTTCACGGGGCGAAGATGTTGCGGTTGAGCGACGTCCGTTCGTGACATTCTCCCCCACTTAAACTGTCGACGCTTGTTGGTAGGCTTTGACGCGAGCTTCTTCATGTCGTAGGACATCTTCTAGCTCCCAACTGGCTTCTGTTTGAGGAAGTTTTTGCCACTTCACCAAGTACTCAATTTGCTGTGCTCCATTGGGTAGCTTTATCTTGCGATTCGCCAGAATAGTTTCAACTCGCTTCTCGTAAGAGGCTCTGGTGGGGGGTAGTCGAGTTGGAACATTTTGAGAATCATCTTGCGGATCTGAGTGGTAGGCTTTCAAGTTGCTCGCATGGAAGACGTTATGAATTCTGAACCATGTTGGCAGTTACAACTTGTATGAGACATTGCCTACTCTGCTGATGATTGGGAAATGCCCTTCATATTTGCACACCAATCCTTTGTGCACTCTGTGCCTAAAGAACTGGAGTGATGTTGGTTATAGCTTCACCAACACCATGTCGCCCACTTTAAACTCTTGTGGTCGCCTCCCCAAGTCTGCCCACTTTTTCATCTTCTTGGCCGCCTTCTCCAAGTAAGCCCGCGTAATATCTGCATTGCGATGTCATTCCTTTGCAAAGTGATAGGCTGATGGGCTACTCCCTGTATAACCAACCAATAACCAGAGTGTGAGGAGTTGATGGCTGTTATCCCATAATAATCTCAAATGAGCTCTTGTTGGATGCAGAGCTCCGCTACAAGTTATAGGAGAATTGGGCTATGTCCAACAACTTCACCCAATCTCGTTGGTTGGCACTTACATAGTGCCGAAGATATCGCTCCAAGAGCGAGTTAATTTTTTCTATTTGGCCATCCGTTTGGGGGTGGAGGCTTGTGGAGAAGTATAATTTAGATCCCAACAACTTGAACAACTCGGTCCAAAATCGTTCCAAGAACCGAGAATCTCGATCACTAATGATGTTGTGTGGGACTCCCCAAAACTTCACCACATTCTTCATCATCAACTTAGCCGCCTCCTCCGCTGAGCAATGTAGGGGTGCAGCAATGAATGTTGCATACTTCGAAAACCGATCAACTACCACGAGTATCGATCCAAGTCCCCTTACTGCGGGCAAGCTTGATATGAAGTCCAAGGAAATGCTCTCCCAAGGCCTTTCTGGTACGGGCAGCGGCTCCAAAAGTCCCACTGGCTTCTGCTGCTCTACCTTGTCTTGTTGACAAGTAAGGCATGTTCGGACATATTCCTCCATATTTGTCCCCATTTTTTGTCAATAGAAGGCCCTCTCCACGAGAGCCATTGTTCGGTGGATACTCGGATGTCCAGCCTAAAGGGAATCGTGACACTCTTTCAGGAGTTCACACCTCAAGTTATCCACTCGCGGAACATAAACTTCGTTCCCCTTGGTATAGATGAGTCCCTCCTGGACCCAAAATCGTCGTGTCTTGCCCTCTTTGATGAGTTGCATTAGAGTTACTGCCTGAGGATCTCGATACAGTCCATCCCTGATCCTGGAAAGGAAGTTGGAGCGCAATTGACTTGCTTGGCCTCCGCCCTCCAACTATATAGCATTAACTAGCTCCACTTTTTGACTCAATACATCAGCCACGATATTTGCTTTTCCGGGCTTGTACTCCATTACCATGTCGAACTCAGCCAAGAAGTCCTGCCATCGTGCTTGCTTTGGGGAGAGTTTCTTTTGAGTTTGGAAGTAACTCAATGCGACATTGTCTGTCCTTAGCACAAATGGTGCTCTCAGAAGGTAGTGTCGCCACACTCGTAGACAGTGGACCACCGCTATCATCTCCTTCTCATGCACAGGATATCGCCGCTCGGTCTCGTTGAGCTTGCGACTCTCGTAGGCCACCGGATGACCCTTCTGCATAAGAACTCCTCCAATAGAAAAATTAGAAGCATCTGTATGGACTTCAAAAAACTTTCCATAGTCTGGTAATCTGAGTACAGGTTCCTCCAACACAGCAGCCTTTAGGTCTTGAAATGCCACCTCACATTTGTCCGACCATCTCCAGGACTGCTCCTTCTTTAGCAACTCCGTCAACGGAGCTGCGCGCTTCAAATATCCCGCTATGAAGCGCCAATAATAGTTGACGAACCCAAGGAAGGATCTCAACTCTGGCACCTTCTTTGGTGTTCGCCAGTCCACCACAGCTTACACCTTTGACAAGTCCATTTAGATGGAACCATTGTCGATTCGATGCCCCAAGAATAAAATCTCCGTTTGGGCAAAATAGCACTTTTCCCTCTTCACGAACAAGGTGTTCTCCCTGAGAACTTTGAAAATTGTTCGGAGGTGTCTAACATGCTCCTCAAGTGTTTGGCTATAAACGACGATATCGTCGAAGTAGATGATCACAAACTTATCCAGATACTCCTTGAACAGCTGGTTCATTAGAGTGTAGAATGTGGCTAGAGCATTGGTTATGCCGAAAGGCATCACCAAGAACTCGAATGCTCCATACCTAGTCACACAGGTAGTCTTTGTCTCATCACCTTCTGTAATGCGCACCTGCCAATACCCCGACCGAAGGTCGAGTTTGGAGAAGTACTTTGCCTTGCCCAATTGATTGAACAAGTCCGCGATGAGTGGGATAGGATACTTGTTCTTCACCGTCATCTTGTTAAGGGCTCGATAATCAATGCATAATCGGAGATTCTCATCTTGTTTCTTCTGAAAGAGGACTGGAGCTCCGAAAGGTGCTTTGGAACTACGGATGAGACCACCGCTTAGCAGTTCATCTAACTGCTTCCTCAATTCTGCCAACTCTGGAGGGGCCATGTGGTATGGTGGTCTCACTGGAGGCTTAATTCCCGGCTTCAGCTCAATCCGATGATCCACACCTCTGCGTGGTGGTAGAGTTCTCGGCAACTCTGTTGGCATCACATCTGAAAACTCCTTCAGGATGTTCGCCACAACAGCAGGTTCATGAATGGCTTCCTCATCAGGTGTCTCTAGCTTCATAGCCGCTACAAAGGTTGATTCACCCTTTCGTACCCTTTTCTTCAATTGTAAAGCCGATATTTGTTGTAGGTCCTTGGTCCCTCCCCGAGAAACTGGAACTATACAGGGATCGTCACCTCCCATTAGACACAAGAAGTTCAGGAACGGCACTGGCACTAACTTCGCTGCGTGCATAAACTCCATTCCGAGAATCACTTGGAAGTCGTCTAGTGGCACTGCCATCAAGTTTGTGCTCCCGCTCCATGTCCGGATCTTGATGGGGATCCCTTTTGCTTGTCCAGAGATCTGCTTGGCCTCCAAATTCACCGCCTTCATACGACTTGAGCTCTTCTCCAAGGGTAATCCCAGTCGCTTAGCTTCACGATCGGCAATAAAATTGTGGGTCGCGCCCATGTCCACCATTGCACAGGTTGTTCGGCCATTAAGCTTGATATCCACATACATCAACTCATTGTTTCCTGCCTTCAGTGGCTTTGCCCTTGTGTTCTACCCCACTTGACCCCGCAACGCATTCAACAAACGCATTGCTCCCATCCTGGGTCCTTGCGATGCCTCACTGTCGCTAATGGAGTCAGAACTGCTCGAACTAAGGGCGATAGCTTTGCCCTTGTCTGACTTACGGGATAGAACTGATGCCGTTAGAGCATTGAGTGCCTGTTTTTATGGGCACTCCCTCACTTTGTGTGGTCCTCCACACAAGAAGCATCAACTAGACTTTGGGACTCTACCTCTTGAGCCCGGTCCCTTGTGAAAATTCTTCTTCTTTTGCTCGCCCCCAGACTCCTTCGCTCGAGAGTATTTAGATGGGCGATTTCCCGAAGAGTGTTTCTTCTTTCTCGAATCCTCCGAAGAAACAAAGTCTGTCAGCCTTTCCGCGGCTGCAATTGCCCCGACTACGTTGGTGACATTCCTCCGATGTAGTTCTTGTTGTTCCCAAGGTTTCAAGCCATCGAGGAAGCTGAATATCTTATCTTTCTCAGACATGTCCCGTATATCCAGCATCAGTGCTGAAAATTATTTCACATAGTCTCGGATTGTTGTACTCTGGCAGAGTTATCTCAGTTTCCTTCTTGCGATAAACTCTGTGTTCTCGGGCAAGAACTGAGTTCTCAACTCTAGCTTCAAGTCTCCCCATGTATCCACTCGATATCGGCCTTGTTGGATCTCTTCCCAATGGGTTCGCCACCAAAGTTTTGCATCCCCATTCAGATACATTGTTGCTATCGCAACTTTGGTTTCTTCGGAATCGAGCCTTGTAGCACGAAAATATTGTTCCATGTCGAACAAGAAATTTTCAAGCTCTTTGGCATCCCTAGCACCTCCGTAGCACTACGGCTCCGGTGCTCTAAAGTGTTGTGGTGGCGCAGCGTGGGTGTTGTCCCCTCCTGCATCAAGAGTCCTTGTTAACACCATCACCTTAGCTATGAGTTCCGCCACAACTTCATGTAGATGTCGTACAGAATCTTTGGTGTCCTCTGTCAGTTGATCAATCAGGGATTTAACATTCTCGATCCGAGTTTCAGCTTCTTCTTGCAAGCTCTCTACCCTAGGTAGCCTTCCTTGGCCTTGGTAGAGTTCCTCCACGCTCGCTTTAAGAACATCGAGGCGGGTTTCCGCCATTGTAAGCCTCTCTCTGTGGCCCTTCTTCCCGGTTGGCACTCCAGATGGCACCTCCTCCCCTCGTGGAGAATACCTAACTTCACGCTCGTCTTGTTTACTGTCGCGCTCCTCATAAGTTGCTCCAACAGTTTGCGAGCGAGTTTGCACTTGCAGCCCACCTGCGGCTGCTTGGAGCAAGGGTCCCGCTTGCCCCATCTTGCTCGATTCACCACGATGTCTCACCATGGTGAAATTGTGAATCTTCTTCGCTGTTCGTATGAATTGCTTGCCTACTCTGATACCACACTGTCACGAACTTAGCTGAATTTGCCTAAGTCGTGTGGCACCCTTGCGGCCCTCCCGGAGACTTAGCTGAAATTGCCTAAGTCGTGAAGCAACATTGCCCACTATTTTGGACTTAGCTGGGATTGCCTAAGTCATGAAACGCCTAAAGCGTTATCTGTCCACACAGGGTTAGCCCTCTTACAACCTCTTATGGTCTCGTAGGACCTGCAAAGAAGAAGTTGATTAGTTTAGAAGCGAGCAACGGACACGTCCCGGCGTCTCGCAAAGCGGAAAGCTATACAAGCAATTTGTCGAACACCTTGAGTGCAGTTGAGAAAAGAGAGAAAGAGAGTGAAATAGGACTTTTGAGGGTTGTAGGAATGGTCGCAAGTCCGCAAACGACGGTTCCCAAGGTATCGGACGCAAGATAAGTTCAATTGCTGATGAACGCCTGCGCCCGACATATACCCAGAGCCCCATCCAGCCCGGTGCCACCCGGGGGGGTTCCAAGGTGCTGAAATGGCTGACATTTCACACCGCTCAAAAAGGTTATCGTGGCACACGAAAAAGACCCAAAAACAGGGCTGTTTTAGGCTATTTTGGCTCTGTGCAGCGAACGACCGTTCTGCAGTCTTCTACACTACTTTCGCTCACATTTCTTAGGTAAAAACACCTAAACTCAAGGCAAAACAAGTTGCCAAACATATGTACAAATAAGAAAAAGCAACGAACGGTTCACGGGGCGAAGATGTTGCGGTTGAGCGATGTCCGTTCGTGACACTTTGGTATAGATGTGTCCCTCCTGGACCCAAAATCATTGTGTCTTGCCTTCTTTGATGAGTTGCATCAGGGTTACTACCTGAGGATCACTGTACAGTCTATCCCTGATCTTGGAAAGAAAGTTAGAGTGCAACTGACTTGCTTGGCCTCCGCCTTCCAACTGTATAGCATTTACCAATTCAACTTTCCGGCTCAATGCATCGTCACAACATTTGCCTTTCCAGGTTTGTACTCCATTACCATGTCGAACTCGGCCAAGAAGTTCTGCCATCGTGCTTGTCTTGGGGATAGCTTCTTTTGAATCTAAAAGTAACTCAATGCGACATTATCTGTCCTTAGTACAAATGGTGCTCCCAAAAGGTAATGTCACCAGACTCGTAGACTGTGGACCACCGCTGTCATCTCTTTCTCATGCACCGGGTATCGTCGCTCAGTCTCGTTAAGCTTGGGACTCTCGTAGGCTACTGGATGACCCTCTTGTATGAGTACTCCCCCAATAGCAAAATCGGAAGCATTTGTATGGACTTCGAATAACTTCTCACAGTTTGGTAATTTGAGTACTGGTTCCTCCAATATGACAGTCTTTAGGTCTTGGAATGCTGCTTCACATTTGTTTGACCATCTCCATGACTGCTCTTTCTTTAGCAACTCTGTCAGTGGAGCTGCGCAGTTCGAGTATCCAACTATGAAGCACCGATAATAGTTGACAAACCCAATGAAGGATCTCAACTCTGGCACCTTCTTTGGTGTTCGCCAGTCTACAACAACTTGCACCTTGGACTTGTCCATTCGGATAGAACCATTGCCGATTTGATGCCCCAAGAACAGAATCTCTGTCTAAGCAAAATAGCACTCTCCCTCTTTACGAACAAAGTATTCTCCCTAAGAACTTTGAAGATTGTCTGAAGGTGCTCAATATGCTCCTCAAGTGTTTGGCTATAGACGACTATATCGTCTAGGTAGACGACCATAAACTTGTCCAAATATTCCTTGAACATCTGGTTTATTAGAGTACAGAATGTGGCCGGAGTGTTGGTTAAGCCGAAAGGCATCACCAAGAACTCAAACGCTCCATACTTGGTCACACAAGTAGTCTTCGCCTCATCACCTTCTACAATGCGCACTTGCCAATACACCAACCGAAGGTCGAGTTTGGAAAAATACTTGGCCTTTCCTAGTTGATCGAACAAATTCGAGATGAGCATAATAGGATATTTATTCTTTATTGTCACTTTGTTCAGGGCTCGATAGTCAACACATAATCGAAGGCTCCCATCTTGTTTCTTTTGGAAGAGAACTGGAGCTCCAAATGGTGCCTTTGAACTGCAGATGAGATCACCGCTTAGCAGTTCATCTAACTGCTTCCTCAGTTCTACCAACTCTGGAGGGGCCATGCGGTATTGTGGTCTCGCTGGAGCTTAACTCCTGACTCCAACTCGATATTATGATCCACGCCTCTGCGTGGAGGTAGAGTCTTCGGCAACTCGAGTGGCATGATGTTTGTGAACTCCTTCAGAACGTTCGCCACCATAGCAGGTTCGTGAATGACCTCCCTGTCAAGTGGTTCTAGCTTCACAGCAGCCACGAAAGTCAATTCACCTTTTCGTAATCCTTTCTTCAATTGTAGTGTCGGTATTTGTTGTAGGTCCTTGGTTCCTCCTCAAAAGACTGGAACCACGTAGGGGTCATCGCCTCCCATCAGACATAGAGAGTTTAGGAATGACATCGGCACTAACTTCGTCACGTGCATGAACTCTATTCCAAGAATCACTTGGAAGTCATCTAATGGCACCGCCATCATGTTTATGCATCCGCTCCACGTTTCAATCTTGATAAGGACCCCCTTGCTAGTTCGGAGATCCGCTGAGCCTCTGAGCTCACAGTCTTCATACGACTTGGATTCTTCTCTAAGATAAGTCCAAGTCGCTTTGCTTCACAATCGACAATAAAATTGTGGGTAGCGCCTGTGTCCACTATTGCTTGGGTTATTCAGTCATCTAGTTTGATGTCCACATACATCAGTTCACTGCTTATTGCCTTTGATGGCTTTACCTTTACGTTCTCCCCCACTTGACCCCGCAATGCATTCAACAGGCGCATCACTCCCATTTGGGGTCCTTGCGACTCCTCATCATCGCTGCTGGATTTAGAACTGCTCGAACTAAGGGCGGTAGCTTTGCCCTTGTCCGACTTATGGGGGTGTATTGATGTCGTTAAAGTGTTGAGTGCCTGTTTTTGTGGGCACTCCTTCACCATATGCGGTTCTCCGCATAAGAAGCATCCGCCAGATTTCGAGACTTTGCCTTTCGAGCTTGGTCCCTTGTGGAAGCTCTTTTTCTTCTGTTCGCCCCCAGACTCCTTTGTACGATAGTATTTTGCTGGGTGATTTCCCGAGGATTGTTTCTTCTTTCCCAAGTCCTCCGAAAATGAAATCAGTTAGCCTTTCTACAGCTGCAATTGCCCCGACCACGTCGGTGACATTCCTCTGATTTAGTTATTATTGTGCCCATGACTTTAATCCATCGAGGAAGCTGAATAGTTTATCCTTTTCAGACATGTCTTGTATATCCAACATCAATGCTGAAAATTGCTTCACATAGTCTCGGATGGAAGTACTTTGGCGGAGTTGTCTCAGTTTCCTTCTTGCGATGAACTCTATATTCTCGGGCAAAAACTGAGTTCGCAAATCATGCTTCAAGTCTTCCCATGTATCCACTCGACATCAATCTTACTAGATCTCTTCCCAATGGGTTCACCACCAAAGCTTTGCATCTCCATTCAAATACATGGTTACGATAGAAACTTTCGTTTCCTCCGAATCGGGTCTCGTAGCACGAAAATACTATTCCATGTCGAACAAAAAATTCTCGAGCTCTTTGGCATCTCTGGCACCCCCGTAGTAATGTAGCTCTGGTGCCCTGAAGTTTTGTGGCGGTGTAGCACGGGTATTGTTCCCTCCCGCATTAAGAGTTCTAGTGAGCAACATCACTTTGGCCATGAGTTCCACTACAACTTCATGTAGATGTCGTACGGAGTCTTTGGTGTCCTCCGTCAGTCGGTCGACCAGGGACTCGACCCTGTCTATCCGAGATTCAGTTTCTTCTTGCGAGCTCTCTACCCCAAGGAGCCTTCCTTGGCCTTGGTAGAGTTCCTCCAAGCTCGCTTCAAGAACATCGAGGCGGGTTTCCACCGTTGAAAGTCTCTCGTTGTGGCTCCTTTACCCAGTTGGTGCACCAGATTGCGCCTCCTCCGCTCGCGGAGAATACCCAACTTCATGCTCGTCTTGTTCACTATCGCGCTCCTCATGAGCGGCTCCAGCAGTTTGCAAGCAAGTTTGCACTTGCAGCCCACCTGCGGTTGCTTGGGGCAAAGTTCCGGCTTGCCCTATCTTGCTCGATTCACCATGGTGCTTTGCCATGGCGAGCTTGCGAATCTTCTTTGCTTGCTTGTTCGAATTGCTTGCCTGCTCTGATACCAGAATGTCATGGACTTAGCTGAATTTGTCTAAGCCGTGAGGCACCCTAGCGGTAACTTTGAAGACTTAGCTGAAATTGCCTAAGTCACGAAGCAAATTTTGCCCATAGTTCCAGACTTAGTTAAAATGTTCTAAGTCATGAAAACGTCGAAGCATATTTGCCCGCAAAGAGTCAGCCCGCTTGCAACCTCGTGTCGGTCCCGAAGGACTTGCAAAAGGAGAAATCGATTAGTTTTTAAGATGAGCGATGGACAAGTCCTGACGCCTGGCAGAGAGGGCAGCTCTTACAAGCAATTTGTCGAACAACTTGAGTGCAACAAAAAAAAAGAGAAAGAGAGCGAAACAGGACTTTAGAGAGTTGTAAGAACTGTCGTAAGTCTACAAACGACAGTTCCTAAGGGTGTCGGATGCAAAATACTTCAATTTCTTTTGAATGCTCACACTCGACTACTATCCCGAAGTCTCATTTAGCCCTGTGCCACTCGGGGGGTTCCAGAGGGTTGAGATGGTTGACATTTTATGTCGCTCGGTCAGGTCACCGCAGCACATGAAAATGACTCAAAACTAGGCTGTTTTGGCCTGTTTTGACTCCACATAGCGAGCGATTGTTCTGTAGCCTTCAGACCGTTTCTGCTTGCATTTATGAGACAAAATCACATAAAAATAAGACAAAATATGCTGCAAAACATATATACAAGCAAATAAAAGCGACGAACGATTCGCTGGGTGAAAAGTTACGACTGAACGATGACCGTTCGTGATAGTGACCAATGGAACAAAGATAAGGATAAAATTATCTTTTAGAAAATAAGGAATGCTTTGTAAGATTTTTTTAAATAACCACACTTTAAGCAAAATTATTAAAATGAGATTTTTTTAATTTATCCTTATTAATTATGTGTAATCGTTGATTTACTTTTTACGTTCATGTCTTTTTGTTATCCACTTCTCACATGCTAATCAATCCACTCAGTCACACAATCATGTTTAATTTTTGAGACATTATAATTGTACTATTAGATTTTGTAAACACTAAGCTAACTGGAAGCATTTGACATTATTACATGTTTATTTATGACATTGCTTATAATTGTTTGATACATTTTCAAGTCAAGTTATAAATTTGCTTGATTTTGAACATTTAGCATAATAATAGGGTGAATTCTAAAAAAAAATCCAAAATTTATTATAGAGCACTCTAACTTAAAAAAATCCCTAGATAACGTCACTTTGCCCCCATCGATCACCCACTTTCCTTCTCTTAGTCACCTATACCTTTGCACATTATATGGCTCCAATTGTCGCCATACCTATGCCATCAAGCATGGGTTGGCCCCATCGATTCTCTCTCTGTGTGCAGGTTGGCCTCATAAGTTATGTTTGTGCTTTCATACATAGGATGGCCCTATCGATCGTCGCTCACTCCACCCATCCTCCCATGTGGGCTAGCATGGGCCTTCACATTCACCCTCGCAACACCTCAGGATCTGACAAGGGCATAGAGATGATAGTGGTGATGTTACATGAAGGAGATAATGGTGCAGGACAATAAGTGACAGTGGGTCAAATGAAATTAAAGGAAAAATGATCTTTTCATATGGCCAAGATACTATTTTTTCAATGTTGGGATGCTCCACCGAAAATTATTCAATTTAGAGATTTTTTCATAATTTCGTTCATAATAATAATGATGATAATAATATAATAAATTTAAAATAAGCAATTAACACTACATTACTCCTTAACAATATCATTTAAATTTCATAAATTTATATGAGTAAAAATAAATAAATAACCCAAATCCACGGAAGAAGGCAACGAAGAAGACCGTCTCCATTCTACTCAGTCTCCTCCTTCCGAGGAATCCCTCAATCTCCCCTCAGATCTATTCCCTTCTTCCCCTAATCCGAAACCCTAACGCTGCTCCCGCCCTGATCGACCTCTCTGCTGTTGTTAATTGCCGTGAATCCGCTGAAATTGGCCTCGGTTTGTCTGTAATAGATCCTGGTAAGAAGGCTGCAGCAGCGACGGCGGCGGCGGAGGAGGATGAGCACTAAGGGCAACTGGTCGCCGCCGGCGGTGAGCGGGCGGCTGTTCACGTTTGCGCTGGTGGCGTCGTGGTACTCCTCCAATATTGGGGTGCTTCTGCTCAACAAGTACCTCCTTAGCAACTATGGATTCAAGTACCCGATCTTCCTCACCATGTGCCACATGACGGCGTGCTCGCTGCTCAGCTACGTGGCCATAGCCTGGCTGAGGGTGGTGCCGATGCAGACCGTACGATCGCGGCTGCAGTTCTTGAAGATCGCCACGCTCAGCCTCGTCTTCTGCGGCTCGGTGGTTAGTGGCAACGTCTCGCTCAAGTACCTGCCGGTTTCGTTCAATCAGGCAGTGGGGGCGACCACGCCCTTCTTCACCGCGGTGTTCGCGTATCTCATGACCGTGAAGCGGGAGGCCTGGATGACCTATATCACCCTCATCCCTGTTGTCACCGGCGTCATCATCGCCAGCGGGGTACGTTGGATCCCAATCTTTCTTCTTTTAGATTTAACAGATCCAGTATTCATCATGGATCGTGGTGAACGCCATGTGTTTGATGTGTAACTGGCTGAACCTTTTGTGCTGCATATCAAGTGAAAGGAAGAAACCACTGAATTTGGGCTGGTGAACTTAGAGGTTGTAGGGCGCAGCCGTTTTCGAATTCTTAGTCGGTTGATTGGTTCCCGGGTTTGATTTGTGATCTGATGTTATCTAAGCTATTGTAATACTGATCTAGCTCGGGTGGTGAGAGGTTTTCTGAAGTGTTTGTAGTCAAAGATATAAAGCACACATTTAGGAAATAGACAGCAATTATAGATGTTACAATGATGTGTTTTAGCTGATGCAAAGTGCATCTTCTTAGAATAACCTAATTTTGATGAGTTGCTTCTCATCTGCAATTCATCTTGCCATATTTTTCAGCAGATCAGAGATAATTCATTTTGTTGTTTTGTATAATTTTCTCCTTTGGTACTCACTTTTTATGTTTCTGATTAGACAGTTAATAGCTTCGTGATTGTATATGGTAGATTGTACAAGGAAGCCTTGTCTTTCATAATAAGAGGTACATCGTTTGCATACATCTCTATATTCAGTTTCGATAATCATTGATATATGTTGAAATCAAATTCAACCTTTAAAGTTGATAGGGGTAATAATGGACCCCACCCCGATTGGTCGACGTGGCCTAGGCAGAGCCAATCGGGAGTGGGAACGGCTGACTCAACACGCGATGGGACCCCTGACATCCACGAACAACGCGCCATGACAGGGGGAGAAGTCTGATGCACTGCGCCATCGGGCATCGCCCAATCTCCATCGAATCTTAAGGACCAGAAGGGACCATATGACAGCAGGGCAAGAACCACAAGCGACATGCTCCTCCACGGTATGGACAGTCGCCGGCAGCATTAAACACCCTAGCAGAGGACCTTGCAAAAAGGGATGACAAATGTATGGTTGGCTGCCGACGAGCAGATATAAAAGCCACCCCTAGAGAAAGCGCCAGGGGCGAAGAAACAGGGAGAATAGATAACCTAACTCCTACTCCCAGACACTCCGACGCTTGAAAGAGGCGCCGGAAACACACTCACTCTCAGGGCTAACTTAGCCGTTGGAGGGACCTCTTTGGGAGGCTCCCCCCCGACGGAGGTCTTTCTTTGCAAGAGTCCGACCATGGAACGAGAGAGAAGGTCCCTGGCCGTCGTGACGTCCCGCTGAGCTGATCTCCACGTGCAGGCCAAACCACGTCGAGCCGATTCCCCGAGCCCGACGAATCATCCAGCATTATTTTGGCGCTAGAGGAAGGGTCTGATGTCGCAGGAACGCTCAGTGCCCTGCGACGTCAGGGAAGACGTCCCTTCCGTGACGCAACAGACCACCAGGGTGGCCCCTCAACCCCCGCCTCCAGTTCCCCCTTTCGGAGACGGGAATCCACCTCTCCACACTCCAAGACGATATTGGCGCCTGTTCAATGACCCTGGGCTAACTCCAACCCCACTTAACCTGGGGGTCTCGACAGTGACCCCTGAGGCTTTTTAGGGGCTCACCAACCAGGTCCAGGCCATAGCCGGAATGCTTCAAGCAATCATCCCCTACATTCCATAGCTCGCCTAGCAGCCGAGCTCGTAGCCCTAGGCGGCCCCCTAGCCCTGACTGGGGCGACGCCGCCGTCAGAAGGCCAACCTCTTGCGACGGAACCCGCCGATGACCTCCTCGGCTTCCGCGGAGTTTGACCGCGTCCCCTCGGGCGACGCGGTTAGACTCCCGACATCTACACCTAGCGCATCAGTCCGTAGCCTGCTAGACCCTGATACACTCTCTTCGGACTCCACCGATTCCTTAAGGGCACAGTTGCGTCTGATGAATCAGAAGATAGACGATGTCCACAAGACCATCAGGATGAAGGATGAGCGTGGCGAGAGCCCCCTTTGCGGCTCTCCCTTCATTCAAGAAATTCAAGATACACCCATCCTGCAGCACTTCCGCCTCTCGACGCTGGAGGCATATGATGGTGGCTTCGACCCAATGGAGCGTGTTGCCGTATTCCAAGCGCAGATGGCCTTGTATGTCACGTTAGACGCCATAATGTGCCGGGCTTTCCCAACGACTCTGCGTGGGATCGCTCGAGGATGGTATAGTCGGCTATCGCTCGCCTCCATCCACTCCTTTGACCAGCTCGTGAGAGAGTTCGAAGCCAACTTCCTTGCTAGCGCTCGGCCGAAGCCAACTGCCGCGTCCCTCCTCAGGATGAGGCAAAAGGAAGATGAGCCCCTCGGCCATTACCTCGCTCGTTTTACAAAAGAAATCAGGGCTATTCCTGACGCGCACCCGTCGTTGATCATCCAAGCATTGATGATCGGGATCAGGCCTTCCCGCTTCTTCTGGTCACTCGCGAAGCGCCTCCCGACGACCGTGCCAGAAATGCTACAAAGGGCCAACCAATATGTCGCCTCCGAAGGGCTGATGGCGGAGAAACGCGAAGACCAGAAGCGGCCCCGGGCCGAATCTTCCCGGGGACCACCACCCGCACTCTTAAGGAAGAGGACAGAGAGAACTGAGCAAGTCGTCCCCCGACTCCCCAACACTCCGCTCAATTCTACTCGGACCGAGATCTTCCTCCAGATCCGGGAGAAAGGACTTCTCAAAGCCCCCAACCCGATGAGGACTCGGGGGCGTGATCGCGGGCGCTATTGCCACTTCCATCGCGACTACGGACATGACACTGAGGAGTGCTACGACTTAAAGAACCAGATCGAAGACCTCATCCGTCGTGGCCACCTCGACCGGTTTGTAAGAAAGCCACGCGAGCTGTCTCTTCGCTCGAAAGGCCCCGTGGAGAGGCAAATAGATGTCATAGTGGGCAATCCATATAGCTCCTCAGCAAGGAAAGCTTATGCCCGCGCGAAAGTCCAGAAGAGACCCAGAGCACGATGTGATCCTGAGATCACCTTCGAGTCAGAAAGTGAATATCCAGACCACGACAACGCCCTGGCGATCTCGGCCTGCATTGCAAACGCCCGCTTCAAGCGCATCATGATAGATACAAGGAGTTTCGTCGACATACTCTACTTAGACACTTTTCTAAAACTCGGCATGACTAATCGGGATCTCACCCCCATGACTTCAACTTTAACAGGGTTTACCGGGAATGTGATAACTCCTGTAGGTATCGCAACCCTCCCTATGACTTTTGACGATGAACAAAGAACCAAGACCCTCATGGTTCCTTTCATGGTGGTCGAGCTCCCCTCGGCATACAACGTGATCACCGGTCGACCAACCCTCAACAAGCTAAGGGCGGTCGTCTCCACATACCATCGCAGCATGAAGTGCCCGACCAGCGCTGGGGTCAAGGAGGTCAGGAGCGACTTGCGGGAGTCAAGATGATGCTACCTGGTGACAACAACTATCCCCAAAAAAGGCAGGAAGGAAACTTCGGCCCCCGACCTTCGGAAGCCCAATAAGCCAAACACTCGACCCAAACCCACCGAACCAATACTGGAGGTGCCCCTGGATCATCCGGAGAGGATGGTCCGAGTCGGGTCGGCTCTCCCCGAGGACCAACGCATCCAGCTCATAGACTTCCTCGGGCGTAATGCGGACGTCTTCGCCTGGTCACCAAGCGACATGCCAGGCATCCACCCGGAGATAGCCCAGCATCGACTAAGCACCACCCCGGGAGCCCGCCTGGTACAACAGAGGCCGAGGAAATTCGCCCTCGACCGACAGAAGGCCATTGAAGAAGAAGTAGATCGGTTGTTAGAGGCCAGGTTTATAGCGGAAGTCAGATACCCGACCTAGCTAGCCAATGTAGTTATCGTGAAAAAGCTAATGGAAGCCGGCGCATGTGTGTTGATTACACTGATCTCAACCGGGCTTGCCCAAAGGACTGCTACCCACTGCCAAGGATTGATCAACTGGTCGACTCCACTTCGGGATACGAACTTCTGTCCTTCATGGACGCGTTCTGGGGATACAACCAGATCCAAATGGCCCCTTAGGATCAGGAGAAAACAACCTTAATCACGCATCGAGGCCCCTACTGTTATAAAGTGATGCCATTTGGACTAAAGAACACTGGAGCGACCTACCAGAGAATGGTCAATCGGCTGTTCAAGGATCAGCTAGGCAGGAATATAGAGATCTATGTAGACGACATGATCGTAAAAAGCAAATTGGCGCAGACCCATTTCACCGGCGAGGGATAGACGTAAACCTTGAGAAGATAAGAGCCATCATCGATATTAAACCACCCCGGACCATCAAGGAGGTTCAGCGCCTTATGGGAAGGTTGGTTGCAATCGGGCAGTTCATATCTTGAGCTGGTGATAGAAGTTACCCCATCCTACGAGTGCTGAAACAGAACAAAGACTTCAGTTGGAGCCCCAAGTGCGATCAAGCCTTCCAGGAGCTGAAGACCCACCTTGGTCAGCCCGGGCGACCAGCTCGAGCTATACCTCGCCACTTCAGAGCGTGCCGTCAGCTCGGTCCTGGTCAAGCTCGAAGAAAACAACCAACGGCCTGTCTACTACTCCAGCCATGTCCTACAAGGCCCCGAGGAGCGATACCCCCCGATTGAGAAGCTCGCGCTCGCCTTGGACCTCGCAGCCAGAAAGCTACGGCCGTATTTCCAGGCCCACACCATCAAGGTAATCACCAACCAGCCGCTACGTCAAATCTTTTCTAAGTTCAATGTTGTAGGGCGGATGCTCAAGTGGTCGGTG
The DNA here is from genome assembly GCA_029747655.1 of Ensete ventricosum. Taxonomy (NCBI): domain Eukaryota; kingdom Viridiplantae; phylum Streptophyta; class Magnoliopsida; order Zingiberales; family Musaceae; genus Ensete; species Ensete ventricosum. The sequence continues at coordinate 17,452,560 of JAQQAF010000006.1, forward strand.
GAGCTCAGCGAGTTCGACTTGGTGTATGCTCCAAGGAGGGCGATCAAGGCTTAAGCAATTGCCGACTTCTCCTTGGAACTAACGGTCCCCGAGCCCAAGCAAAAGCAACTGACTTGGACCCTCCATGTTGACGGATCGACAAACGCCTCAAGGGGAGGGGGCGGGATAGTCCTGAGGGACCCCTCCGGGCGAACTTGGGAGAATGCCCTACACCTTGAATTCGCGACCACCAACAACGAGGCGGAATACGAGGCGTTACTGTTCGGACTGCGCTTGGCAATCGAGATGCAAGCGGAGCGCCTGGAGGTGCTCACCGACTCACAGCGGGTTGCTGGCCAAGTCAGCGGAAGCTTCGAGGCTCGAGAGCCGAACATGGCTCGGTATCTCACTGAGGCTCGCCAGCTGATTGGTATGATCAAGTATTTCAAGACCTCTCAAATCCCTCGCATCGAGAACTCCAGGGCCGACGCCCTGGCGAAATCAGCCTCCGTCGATATCCCCAATGGCGAGCTGCTAGCTATCGCCAGCATCCACCGACCGACGGTCGCTACAATCAGGGAGACAACACCAGTCACTCACCCAGACTGGAGGGAGGAAATATTACGTTACAAGAAGGATGCGACCCCTCCTGACCGACAAAGAGCCTGCCCGTCGAGTTAAGAGGGTTGAAGCATGGTATGCCATCATCAACGGGCACCTCTACAGAAGAGCCTTCAGTCAACCCTTACTACGATGCTTATCAAAATCTGCCGACACGGTGCTCGCCGAGGTCCGTGAGGGGATATGCGGCGAACACATCGGGGGATGCACCCTGGCTTTCAAGACTCCCCGCCTCGGGTACCACTGGCCAACCATGCGGGTAGACGCAATGGCCTATGTTCAAAAGTGCGTGGAATGCCAGAAGCATGCCCCCGTTCCTCACCAGCCGGCCTTGCCACTCTCCCCGACTTGCTGCGCTTGGCCTTTAGCGCAGTGGGGAATGGATCTTCTCGTCCCGTTCCTACCTGCCGTAGGGCAACGGAAGTTCTTAATTGTCGGGGTGGATTATTTTATCAAATGGGTCGAGGCCGAGCCTTTAGCCTCAACCATCGAGAAACAGGTGGAGGGTTCGTATGGAAAAACCTCATCATGAGGTTCGGCATCCCGAGGATCATAGTTACCGACAACGGGACACAGTTCAATAACCCTAAGTTCATGGCCTTCTGTCAGAATTATCGGGTACAACTGAAGTTTAGCTCAGTCGCTCACCCGCAGGCTAACAGGCTGGCCGAGGTGACTAACAGAAACATTCTCGAGGGGCTGAGGAGAAGGGTGACCAGCGCCCTAACCGCTTGGGTTGAGAAACTCCCAAGTGTCCTATGGGCTCTACGGACGACCCCGAAGACCCCGACGGGGGAGTCACCCTACAGTCTGGCCTTTGGCACCAAGGTCGTCCTGTCGCCTGAAGTGGTCTTCCTGACCCTGAGGATCGAGAACTTCACCCCCGAAGCATCAGAAGCAGGCCTCAGGGAGAACCTCGATATGCTCGAAGAGCGCAGAGTCGAGGGCGCACATAAGAACTCTACACTACCAGAGGGCCGTCGCTCGAGTCTATAATCGGAAGGTCCGACCCCAACCAATCTGCATGGGAGAACTGGTCCTCAGGAAAGCCGAGGTCATTGATCCTAGACACTCTCGTGGAAGCTTGCCCCGAGATGGGAGGGGCCTTATCGCGTCACACGAGTTATCCGAGATGGGACTTACACCTGGCGGCATTGGATGGGGAGGTCCTCCCTTATTCCTGGCATGTTTCGAACTTGAAAAAGTTCTATGTCTAAATGACAGATTGAGGACTAGAAGCGTAGAGCAATTCGGACAACAGAGTAAAATATCCAAAAAACTAATTTTGTGATGAACAGAAAACTATATAGAAGGTCGGGCGACCAATACAAAACCAGGCTTCACGCCCGACATACAAAAGGAAACATCACTACAAAGCTACTTTTCCGACGGGGTGCTATCATCGAAGGGCTGGTAGAGGTCCATCTTTTGTATTGCCATCTTCAGGACATTCAGCAAATGGGTCATCTTCGACCTCTACCTCGGGGTGCCTTCCCCGTAGCCATTCGAGCGCCCCCCGGTGTCCGAACTCGTAGCTGATCCGCCCCATCTTCTTGAGGCCCGACTCGAACCCTCGGGACGCCTTGTAGGCAACCATCGCCTTCGGCCCCTCGGCCTTCAGTTCGGCCTCAAGGAGGATCGTCGCCTCGGTAAGTGACAACACGTCTCTTTCCAGGCGAGCCCGATCATCCTGGGCTCCGTCCAAACTGGAGCGTAGGATGCTGACTTCCTGCTCGCGGTCCTTCCGTTGGCCCCTAAGAGACCCCAGCTCGGCCTGCAGTTTCTCCATGGTCTCCTCGAGCTCCTTCGCCCAATGCTCGGCGGCTGCGACCAACTCCTAGCTGGCCCTGACCTTCAATTCCTTATTGGCGGCCCGAAGCGCCAAGATTCTCTCGTGCTGGTGCTGAACCAGTCGACCCACATCATGGACCCTTGATGAGGGCCCTCACAAAATGAAGCCCCTACAAGGAAAAGGGGGCAAAGCTCAGAAAAAAAAAAAACGAAACAAACAACAACAAGAGTTGGGAGAGAAAGAAGAGAAGGGTCACTTACCCAGACGGCTAACTTGGCGGCCCTGTTCATAAGCTCCTCAGAGGAGCACTCATACACTTGTTTCGCCAAAGTAGGGTGGAGGGCCCCCCGTAGATACTCCTCAGCTAACGGACCCTCGGTCCACACCCAGGTTTACCCGGAGATCGACGACCACCTCGGCGTCAGCCAGTCCTCACCCTCGTTGGTTTTCAGTTTAGTCATGATAGAGGTGAAGTATCTGTCCGCCCCCGCCTGGTCCTCCACCTCGCACAAGTCCCGGATGGAGTACCCCCGCTCGGGGACTTCCTCAGCCTCTATCGGCTCTCTCCCTCCACCAGCATGAACCTCAGTGGTGCTCTCGGAAGCGTCCACTAGCTCCTCGGGAGCCGCCCTCTTGCTGCGCTTCTTCAGACTGGCACCCGCATCGGTGCCAGGACACTTTCCAGTGGTGGGGACGGCGACCACCACAGCAGCCGACGACGGAGCCGCCGACCCGCTGCTCGCCCCACTGCCAGACTTCATCTTTCCAAGGTTGAACATCTATGCACAACGAAAGGTACAATCAGAAAAAACTCGGTACACAGAATGAAAAAGAGAAACATACCTCGGGGGGCGGGGCTGAGGCTCGCCTCGGCTAGCCAAGCCTCGCTCATGTCCTTCACCCCCCTAGAAGCATACAGGATCCCTCGAAGGACCTCGACCAGTTCGGTCTCGTCAGTAGAAAGCGCCAGGACCGAGTTGTCCACCGACCGAGGCATGCCTCGATCACAGGTTGTAGCGGGAACCTCAGGCCCTCTTCGAGGGTGTCGGTTGACAGACCGAAACCATTCGGAAACGCGTCATAAGGACGTTGGCCCGGCAAAGGAGCATGGAGTTTGTACTCCGGAGGAATATAATAATTCTTCCTGGCCTCGACCAACTAGTGAGTCGTCACGGTCGAATCAACATTAAAACCCGACTGCATCGTCGTCAAGGCCTCTGCGGCCCCGGAATCGACAGGGGCCGTGCCCCCGGACGACGAAAGAATGACAATCGACCTAGAGTCCCATAAGGGACGACCTAAAGCCCTAGACCTACGAGTCAAAACCTCGACCGAATGAGACTCGGAGTGCGAGGAGGCGGAAGTCATCCGAGCTGCTCGAGGAACCATCGAGGGAGCAAAAAGGGGGTTGGGGACAAGAAGAGTCGGTGCATGCGGTGCTGGAGACGACAATGATCTTCAGCCACGCGGAGACGAAAGCTATGGGGAGAGTAGCGGGACACTACGAAATAACTAGTGAAGATTAATACCCAACCCCAACATCGGTTGGCGCTTCACCTACCCTAAAAGAGGGACAGCTCATCATAACGCTTCGATTTTCGCACCCGATGTAAATAACGTGAGCCACGTGTCGCCCTCTTGAGGGTTGTGCTCCACAAACGAGTCATCTTCGATTCCGAGGAAGAAATCTCCCCGCCAGAAGACACGTCGAGCAACGTCTTCGATGCACCGATGTGACCAAGCTTTCCATGGGTCTCATCGCGACCCATCATTCTTCAGTGAGCTCTCAACCTCACGCAAGGGCTTTCAGTCCCAAGCATCTCCAAGCAAGCTCTCAGCCTCACCCAAGGGCTTTCAGTCCCGATCGTTTTCTCAACGAGCTCTCAGCCTCACCCAAGGGCTTTCAGTCCCGACCATTTTCTTAGCGAGCTCTCAGCCTCGCCCAAGGGCTTTTAGTCCCGAGCATCTCCAAGCGAGCTCTCAACCTCACCCAAGGGCTTTCAGTTTCGACCGTTTTCTCAGCGAGCTTTCAGCCTCGCCCAAGGGCTTTCAGTCCCGGCCATTTTCTCAGCGAGCTCTCAGCCTCGCCCATGGGCTTTCAATCCTGAGTATCTCCAAGCGAGCTCTCAGCCTCGCCCAAGGGCTTTCAGTCCCAAGCATCTCCAAGCGAGCTCTCAGCCTCGCCCAAGGACTGTCAATCCCGATCATTCTCCAAGCGAGCTCTCAGCCTCGCCCAAGGACTGTCAATCCCGATCATTCTCCAAGCGAGCTCTCAGCCTCGCCTAAGGGCTTTACAGTCCCGAGCATCTCCAAGCGAGCTCTCAGCCTCGCCCAAGGGCTTTCAGTCCCGATCATTCTCCAGCGAGCCCTTAGCCTCGCCCAAGGGCTTTGAGTCCCAACCGTTTTTTCAGCAAGCTCTCAACCTCGCCCAAGAGCTTCCCGTCTCGACCATTTCCAAGTGAGCTTTCAGCCTCACCCGAAGGCTTCCCGCTCGAAGCCCAATGATTGCATGATAACCACGTCGACTTAGGGCCAAGGGTTTAGGCCTGGGACTTGGGCCTGACCGATAGCCGGGCAACGCAACTCCGCACGGGCACACTGATCATTCCCACACTAGAATTCCGAACTCGAATGACCCTTCCCCGCGCTTTCAACAAACCTTAGGAAGCCTCCTCCAGGGGGCGGGGGGGGGGGGGGGGGGGGGAATGATAGGGGTAATAATGGACCCCACCCCGATTGGTCGACGTGGCCTAGGCAGAGCCAACCGGGAGTGGGAACGGCTGACTCGGCACGCAATGGGACCCCTGACATCCATGAACAACGCGCCATGACAGGGAGAGAAGCCCGATGCACAGTGCCATCGGGCGTCGCCCAATCTCCATCGAATCTTAAGGACCAGAAGGGATCGTACAACAGCAGGGCAAGAACCACATACGACATGCTCCTCCACGATACGGACAGCCACCGGCGAACGCCTGTAACATTAAACATCCTAACAGAGGACCCTGTAAAGAGGGATGACGAAGGTACGGCTGGTCGTCGGCTAGCAAATATAAAAGCCACCCCCGGGGAAAGCGCCAGGGGGCGAAGAAAAAGGGAGAATAGATCAAGGTTTGACTTACCGGTCCGCACCGGTATATTAAAATATAATATAAATTTTTTTTATAATATAATATAATATTAAATATACTAAAATATTAAAAAATAAAAGAGAAAAGGGGCGACGTCGCCTCGATCTTTATCCCCGCGTGGGAGAAAAAGCTCTCGCGACCTGCGGGCAGCGACGGCACGCGAGCGCTGGCGACCCGCGGGCGTCAACAGCACACGAGCGAGGACGGCGTGCGGGCAGCGACGATGCGCCGGCGAGGACGGCACGCGGGCGCTAGGTCTTTCTTCTTCTCTTTTCTTTTTTTCTTCTTTTCCTCTTCTTCTTCTTCCCTTTTTCTCGCTCAATCGACCGCCGACGGTCGATTTCTCCCTCAATCGACCGTCGACGGTCGATTTTTGGTGGAACCGCCCGGTAGCGGGTGGTCTGCGCACTGGCAATCTGACAGACCGGTATGTACCGCCCGGGTCAAAATTGCAAACCTTGGAATAGATAACCTAACTCCTACTCCCAGACACTCCAACGCCTGAAAGAGGTGCCGGAAACACACTCACTCTCAGGGCTAACTTAGCTATCGGAGGGACCTCTTTAGGAGGCTTCCACACACCCACCCCCCCCCCCCCCCGGACGAAGCTCTTTCTTTGTAGGAATCCAACCACGGAACGAGGGAGAAGGCCCCTGGCCGCCGCGACGTCCCGAGCCGAGCTACCCCCTCCAGCCTTCCCCGAGCTTCACGTCCCGCTGAGCTGATCTGCACATGCAGGCCGAACCACGTCAAGCTGATTCCTCGAGCCCGACGAATCATCCAGCATCAAAAGTCGAGGTGTTTGTTAGAAACATTGCCTTAACATTTTGAAATTCATCTTATGTGATGATGCTGAATGACTATTAAATTCTGAATTCGTTTTAGGTGATGATCCAAAGCGCACCTAGACGACACCTAGGAGGCCACTTTGACAATTACAAGATAATAACTAGTTACTTATTAGTTTATGTGATTGCAAGAAATCATTGTTGTGGGTGGTTTTTTTTCTTTTGGTTAGTCTAGGTTTAGAACTTGTAAGAAAATGAAATTAACCATGTGGACTTGGATAACTAGTAAGAATAAGATCATAACAGAGGACACACTTGGGAAGTCGAAAAGTAGGAGGGTTGAATGAATGGAGAGTTTGTGGTGGTGGAAGAAAATTCAAAAAAATAATTAGTGCAAAACAGCATGTTTAAAAACGTCGAGAATTTAGAAGATATATTGTAGCTAAAAAAAGACTACAAGTATACACAAATACAACACATTATAGTTTCTATGACAAATCAGGTACCAAAATTTAGGAATAAGCCATCTATTGGCTTTCTAAATGTAGGTAAGGAAATAGTAGAACTATAGATGATACTAGAAGTACAAGGAAGATTTGTGTTTACTAATGATATGAAAATTAGGAAAAGATGAAAGTGTTACTTTTGCAAGTTAAATATATTCTATAGGTAATTGGTTCTGAAGATAATACATAGTGATAAATTAGGAGGTTTCAAAGAGGAATAAGATCATAACTTGATAGTATCCATATTGAGGAGCATAGACATGACAAGAAGCAATAGCAGTTAGCAGCAAGCTGCAGCAATGGCGAGCATCAAGGTAGGATAAAACTCATTAGCAAGCTGCTCTTCTCTCCTTCCTTCCTTTGTGGTGACTCAAAAAATAACATTGCGTAGATATCTTGGACACGATAAACTGTAACCTGAGTCACATAATTTACTACAGGAAGTTGCATCCTTTCAGATTTCAACCTGATCATATGTCTTGAACTTTGATCTAGGTCTCTTGATCAAGAACAAGTGCATTGGATAGATTCAGTCAAGTTTCAGTTTTATTGAATTACATCCTGGATGATAAAAGGAGATATTTAGATCCTCGAAACAGTAATTAAACCAGCCAATAATTAAGTATATCTAGTTGTTTAGGCCATTTTTCCTGCAATGTGCAGCAAATATGTGAAGAACCTGTGACTCAAATGAAGGACCCAGCATAATCGGTTGGAATGCATGTATCTTGTGTCTACTGGTGAAAGTTTTTCTGCGAATTAGAAGAATACTTTTGAGTTTTGACAATGAAATGTAATCTGGGTTTTTTTTCCCACAAAATATAATCTGGATTACTTGCCTATTTTTAACTTATTGAATTGAATGCTCGAGAGTCTTGGGGAATAAGATCATTGGCGGTGTAATGGCTGGGTTCTAAAAGAAGTTAGATTGTCAGAAAGATGTTTGATCTTGAGTGGGATATCACTTGTTACTGGCCTTTCTGGTGCTGAGGAGAAATATTTTTGTTACCTCGAAGATACTGCCGATTCTCCAAGTGATGTTTGACATTTTTTTCCTCAATTTATTGCTTTTTTTACCATGTTTGATGTTCATTTCATGACCAGATATAACTTCTTTTTAATCGAACTGTTTTTCAGAAGATTTATAGTCTAATTGTACAGTCTTATGTTTATCAATGCAGGGGGAGCCAAGTTTCCATCTGTTTGGTTTTTTCATGTGTGTTGGAGCAACTGCTGCACGGGCATTGAAGTCGGTACTGCAAGGGATATTGTTGTCTTCTGAGGGGTAATAAATACATCTTGTTTTCATATGTATCAATGTATCTTTTCTCATAAGATCTGCTAGGTCAGAGCTTCACTGTTTTTACCTTATTAATTATAGAATTTCTGTTTTTTTTTTCCTTTCCTGGAGAAGGGTGATAGTTATCATTTTCTTCAATAATATCAGTGCCAACTTTTCATCCTTCTCTTTGTTTGTTTGTAATTATTGTCAGGGAAAAGCTGAATTCAATGAATCTGCTTCTTTACATGGCTCCGATAGCAGTTGTTTTATTGCTTCCTGCTACATTGATTATGGAGGAAAATGTGGTTGGCATTACAATGGCACTTGCTCGAGAAGATTTTAAAATTGTATGGTACCTATTGTTTAATTCAACTCTTGCATATTTTGTGAACTTGACGAACTTTTTGGTGACCAAGCATACGAGCGCCTTGACACTCCAGGTATGCTCCACACTCAATGTCGTTTCCTTCTTTCTCTTCGTAGTGTACGCAAGAGAAGACATTACATCTTAGTCCTTTTGTATTAATTTGGTTGGCTCTAAGAAAGTTAATTTACTCAAGGTTTTATGTGTTATATATAATTAACATATTTTTTGTATCTTAGTTGTTAATTAATTCATATCTACCCATATTTGAAATTTTATATATTTCTGATGTTGATAAGCAAATATGCACAATAATTGCATTGTTATCTCTTACTTGATGGGATATGTGCTTTTGTGCTGCTTAACTTCAAGCACTGAGTAGAGCAAAACATGTACATGTTAAAAGCAATGTAGATGAACACCAACACTTAAAACATGTTGAAAATAAAGCAGATGAACAACTTATGCTAACATGTCAATGACTGGCTACAGCAAAGGTTAACAAGCATGTCGTCATATGCTGAGCTTTCTATCTATAGATGTACTTTAGCAGTGGCACTTGACAGAGATCGTATTCACTATTCATATGGAAATTAGTATACCATTGATTGCATATCATGATTATGAAGTCACTTCTTTGGACTAATGGTCATGAAGTATGTCATGGACATGCAGACTTGTAGGTGATGGTTGCTATTTTAATGCATGTAGACAAGTTTAGGACTTAGATGGCTGGATATCAATTGGAATGTGAAATCAAAACTTGTTTATTTTTTTTCTGGTCTAATTAATATAAGAAAAGCAATTTAGCAAGTGCCTAACTGGTACCGAGTCCCTCCACAGAGCCTTGGTCTTGTTTATGAGTTAAAACTCTTTTGGAACAGTACCACAATGTTGAAATTATTTTGCTTCATCATTGAAGAACAACGCACTAAGGGATGATTTCCAGTTTTCATTATACTTCTGTTTCCTATGCTTAGTTCACTGTAATGCTACAGTGGCTGACTATAAACTTTTGGTGATCTCAGGTTCTTGGAAATGCCAAAGGTGCTGTTGCTGTTGTCGTCTCGATCTTAATATTCAAGAATCCTGTGACAGTGACTGGGATGCTCGGCTACACTGTTACAGTAATCGGAGTCATTCTTTACAGTGAAGCAAAGAAACGGAGCAAGTGAGTGCCACAAGAAACTATGCTTGGTTGTGTGTTCTTCATCCTCCCATATCTTGGTGGTGTGTTGACTTGATTTAAGCCGGATGTTGCTTAGCTTATGTGAGCAATTCTTGTGTCTGTCGGCACCTGATTCTTTCGCCTGCAACCTACCAGTCTTATCTTTTGATGTCTGTCGGCAGCTAACAAGTAGGGTAAGAAAGTGTCAACCGCTAATCGGCCATGTTCTTCTCTAAATCATTTTGATGTCGCTCCGGAAGGATTTTTTCACGAGGCGATGTTCCGGCCTCATTTTTTTCTTAAAAGACCAATTGATGAGTTAATTCTCTAAGAAATAGTTCTCATTAACAAGCAATTTTCGCTTATACGGGAATTGTAGACCTGATTTTGTTGTCATTCAATGTAATATTTAATACTTCTTGTCATATACCAGCAAAAAAAAAAAGACGTGCCTATATTTTCAATTTTATTCATGTTGGTTCATGTCATTCATTCTAAGGTTCAAGTCAATTCGTAATATGTTCTCTCTGTTGTGCTATGCTCTTATGAATCTCTTTCAATGCATTAGTCGCCCTAATTTTGACAGTTAAATTCCTGATTAATTAAATTAGTTTCCAGTCCCAAAAGATTCAGCTCTCTGCATTTACCATATATTCCTCTCAACCTGCTTTATAGAATTTGCTTCGAAATGTGTTATCGTTTCAAAGAATTGCATGGCAAAACAAAATTCAAAATAAGAAATCAATAAAATGATGTAGAATTCCCGAAGCGAACATATATAAACTATTGGGTCCAAGTTATACAGCACTCCATCAATTATCTTTGGAAACCTCACCATTGTCATCATTATAAAGGATTCGAGAGAGAGAGAGAGGAAAAGGGCTTTGCAAGTTCTATTTATCACAATCATTGTCTTGCAACTTGAAGAACATCAGACATGCAAGAAGTCTGTCAGTGGTTCAAGACCAATTGCAGGTGGGTAAGACAAACAAGAGAAGACAACATAAGCTCTGCAGTTCTATCCATCACAGTCAATGTCTTCCAACTTCAGATAAAATAAAATGTAAATCTATCAGAGTAATCTAGAACATCAAATCCATCTCCCAGAGTTGCTAATTTCCAGTTCTGCATTGCATCCAATCTTTTCTGTAGAGCACATACAAGAGGAAGTCTTCTTCCAGCCAAGCATCATGGTCTGTGAGGACTTCTGTGCATGTGCAGGCATGCACTAGTAATCCACCTCAGGCAGGTCCAACAACAAGCTTTTCTTTGACAAAAAGATATCCTCCATATCTCCACTAGGATTTTGTTGTTGCTGCGCGTGGAGTAAAAATCTCTGCCTAGATTCTCATCACACATTCCTAACCTACACTAGATCAAGTATTATATCATCAGGCATCTCTGTCTTTCTTCCTCCTATTGCCTCCACGGAGAGAACAACTGAGCTAGCTAGAGTTGGATAGATGTGAGTGGTCATCATCATATATCTCCACACTGCTAAGTTATCAAGCCAAGCTCTCTAAATTCTAATTTTACTGTACATATATATATATATATATATATATATATATATATATATATATATATATATATCTTTCAGATCATCACTCCCACAATATATAGAGAGAACAGAAGGAAAGAAAGAAAAGCCAAAAATATGCAATGAAAGAACTGAGAATGTAGGGATTTCAGAAGAAGGCATGGGCATCACCAAGGGTAGAGGACACATCTATTCCTGCTCCTGACATCAAGGAGCTGTTGATGAGTCCATGCCAGGAAGAACCCACAGCAGTCCACTCTCTTCCAGAATCCACAGCCAAGTTCCCATCACCACCCATCAACACTTTGGTCTCCCCTTCATCCATGTCCTTGCATGAACCTTGGCTGGCTGCTGCTGTTGCTGTTGCACCACCCAGTCCCCCATGGAAGGACAGAAACCCATCATCTTCTCCATTGGCACCACCTCCCACCTCCACATTCCCACTGACACCAAAACCATAGTAGAGGTAGTTGTCCAAGCCACTTGGGTTGATACTGTCAATGGAGTCGCTCCTTAGAATGTCGAGAAAACCATGGTTTGTTGTGACAGAAGGGAGGGAGTCGGTGTTAGGATGCCCTAGAAGAAGGCTGTGGCCATGGTTGTTGGGTGGTTGCTTGTGGAGGCCAGCGAAGGCTAAGGTGAGGTCACTGGAGAGTGGAGGGATGAAGGTAGGGGAGAGGAGTGGATTGAAGGAGTTGGCGGCAGTCATGAGATCTTGGTCCTGTGCCTTCCTGGAAGAGGAGGAAGAGAATGATCTTTTGTTCTTCCTGCAGCCACCTCCCACAGGGACATTCCTGAGAGAGCCTCCTTGAGTCCAGTACCTCCTGCAACCCTTGCAGAAGTATCTGGGCTGGGAGAGGCTGTAGTTGTTGTAGTAGCAGAACTTGGTGTTGGTGGAGGCACACCTGGGGCACTTGAGGGCCTGTTCCGGGTGAGGCCTTTGCTTCCTCTCCTGCTGCTGCTGCTGCTGGTGGTGGTGGTGGTTCTTGGGGCATGACAGGAATCCTTCCAGCTGATGGCTAGCCATGGCCTGCAGAAGGAATCACAAGGAGAGGAAATGAACAAGAAAATAACACATAGAAGGGAAGTCAACTTGGATCATCCGAGAACACCACAAGATTGACCAATCTTCAAGAAGAAAAGCTTCCTTCTTTCTGATCTAACATGCAGAACTAATATGCAGTAATCGGAGGAGACTCTTAAAGAGCATTACAGTGAGATGTCAGCCTTTGAAAAGGCAGCTACGTTCAGTGGAAATGATGTCAAGATAAGCATCCCAAACGCTGAATCCAAGAAGCAAGGTCGATTTGGTAGCTTTAGCGTAGGAAGAATCCCACAGAAGAAGGTGCAAGACGAAAGGTGTAGTGAGATGTAACCTAAGCTCCATGATAAGAACACAAGGAGGAATCTAAAGTAAACATGCAAAGATCCAGCCCAGAAACAGCTTATGTTGATGAAAGACCCATCAAACTCTTTTCTAGGTTAACTTTACTGATTGCCTTTACTTCAAGGCAAGAAGCTGAGGAACTAACCAGACATGGCTTTAATGTTCCATATGAGATAGCCTCTGGGAAAAGAATGCTACAGATCCTTTCCTCGACATGAGATTTGCAGTCACCAAAATCACATGAAAGAACACCAAGACAACTCATCGAGAAGTAGATCGACAACATACATACGACGGTGAGGCTGTGCAGCTGCTAAACTGGGAAAGACATGCATGAGATAAGATCAGGAACAACATATATCTGATCTGAGCCAGCATGATCAACCTCAAATCATTCTAAGCCGATCGAAGTGAAACGAGAGGGACATCCGATGTAATCCAGAACAGCAGGGCAAATTCCCGGACTCCGCCGGTAAAGAAGGTATGGTGAGGGGGTGGCGTTCACAATTACCTGGTTGCGGGCATTGGGAGTTTCCATGCATGCAAAAGAGAACCTCGGAGAAATCAAGCTGAGATCGACAGATAGATAGGCCAAGTTGCCGCAGGGGCCAACGGAGAAAAAAATGTGAGATAGATAGATAGATAGAGAGAGAGAGAGAGAGAGAGGGAGGAAATGATTAGGCTGTGTACGTACGAAAGGGAACGCTGTGGTTATGGCTTGCACGCTGAGAAAGCATTGGAAAATTCCAGTCGCACCTGCAACAACTTCATGAAGAGAGAGAGAGAGAGAGGGGGGGGGGAGAGGGGACGGGAGGGGAGGGGAGGGGAAGGAGAAGGGTGCGGGTCCCACGGCGGCGTGCAGCGCAACAGTGACGCCTCGTCGCGCGGGGCCCACCGTCTCTGGTGCCACCACATGGCTTCGTTAGGTTACTGTACGCGTGCTTGCTGGTAACGATGCTAGGGTTCTCACTCACCCCATCACCTGGTGGTCCTCTCTCTCTCTCTCTCTCTCTCTCTCTCTCTCTCTCTCTCTCTCTCTCTCTCTATATATATATATATATATATAGTCATAGTCTTCAGTCACATAAGAATTAGCGTAGTTAGCATCTACGTTTAGACATCCTTTAACAGATAGACACCCAATATTTTTCTACTTTTGTAGTTAGTTTTTATTTCATAAAGAAGTCATATTTACTGTTTGTGCATGAAAAAGCAGTTGTTTTCTTGCTTAAATATTCCAAAATAGTATGTCAATCATATTCTTTGTTAGAATCTTCATGTCTTTTTCGATACCTTCTTAACAACTTAAGCTTCAAAATTATATATATATATATATATATATATATATATATATATATATCATGCGTTTAGGTTATAATGTTTTTTCCCATCAGTTTAATCTTATGGAATTTTTGGTTATCAATCACAATATTTGTCACAATCATTTTTTGTTTCGAGGAAATCTGGATATGAAAGAGAAATATGAGTCTTTATTAAAGTATATACCACTATACAAATTATCAAAAAAAAAAAATCATTGGTACCATCATCCATATTTTTTGGATCTATTTCTCGCTTTTTAAAATCATATAACCCTAAACACAAAATAAATATGGCTTGAAGGAGCTGTTCTCATTCTTCTTTCTTGTCATATATTTTTTTTTTTCCTCTCCCTTATTTATCATAAACTCGTTATTATTGTCATTACCATTAGAATTGCCAAAACCATCTCTACTATTACATTGCAATTTTTTTTACTATCACCGTTGCCACTTCCTTAAGATCATGAATAGCCTACTCATACTATCACTATGAGCATGAAATAAGTCGCATATAAATTTCCCTTTGTTTTAGTCTTATATTACTATCAAAGTGCTAGTTTTGGGACCTAACACAAACATCATTGTTTCTTTTTGCTTGTCAAATATAAACCCTTTTCGACTGGCATAGCCCAATATATAGGTGTTGGTGAGTTAGGGTGGGTATAGTGGCGATGATAGGAGAGAGAGCCAACTATTTGAGCTCGAGGAATGACTTCCTCCTATTCCTACCTGTGTTTAGAACAGTAGCAACAGTGATGATGGTGATGGTTTAGGTGTCAACTAAACTATTGATGGTGGCAATTGGTGGCCGAGAACAAAAGAAACGAATGGAATCAATTCTCTTTGAGTTTTGGACAGTGATTCATCAGTTGCAATTGTGGTGTTGGTGATATCCATAGTGAAACATTACATAGACAGCCTCAGAGAAGAGAGAAGGATGAGGAACATATATGCATTGTGGTCTTCCATATCCTCAGTCTCTCTCCTCTTCTTTTGAGGTGAGGAGTGAGATTTGTGCACATTAATTTCAATGATGTTTAGAATTCCTAAAGCATATTGCATATCTTTTTTCTGTTGCAATTATAACTCTTTGTTTTTAGTTTCTTGTTCCTGAATTTATAGCAATATTGGAAAATTCAGTGGATGAAGTTGATTACCATACTCCGTACTATTTGCTTGGCTCTTTCTACGTAGAATTTAACTTCCATTTTATGGTAAATATCATGAGTTCTTATAATCAATCCAAAATATAGTTCTTGAAAGAAAAATTGATGTAAGTCACTCTAAATTCGCTGTGATTCATGCTCATGTCTAAATCATGTCCTTTCTATTATTATCATGGTGTCTATTATGTTACGCGGATCATATTATGAATACAATAATTAAACACTTGATGATATTGTGCTTCCTTTTCATCGGTTTCATCGGTGGACTAATAGTATCTATCATATGCTAGATAATTAATTAATATATTTATATATCATGAAAGTGATATATCTAATCAGCCCATCTAATTGAGCACTTATTGATCTCATTAATCGTTGTTTCATCGATAAATATCCATTATAGTTTTTTATTGCAATTTGTTCTGGTTTAACTTAGTACTACTAATGCTTTGGGAGTTGTTTACTCACACCTAAATTTGCTAACCTTCTTATACATAATGCTAGTATTTGTAACTCATATAGCCTATACATAATGTATTTTCCAAGGTGAATACTTGGAACATTGAAGCTTCTCCTTGTGAGACTTGCAATAGCTTCTTTATTAAACGGTGGTAGGAGTTCCCTAATGCGTCTAACTTAATACATATTTTAGTTTACATAATTCATCATTTACTAATTCAGTTATGTTTTTTTATACTATAAGATTCAATAACTAATTGATCATTTACCAGCTCATTTACTATCTCATGTGTTATGGCATTATCTTTTTTTCCTCAAATTCTAGTTACTCTTTAGTTATACCATCAATTAAATAAATATATAATTATATATAATAAAAAGTTAATAATTTTTATATTTGTACATATTGGAAAATCTAAATAGCATAAAATAAAACAAAATGTTTCCTACGTTTATCACATCATCGTGCAATGATTGGTGCACGAAAACCTGCAAAATCAAAAACTATGAATTGTGTGAGATTTATTACCTAGTGAGTTTTTATATCTCTGAAACTTTCAGATATAATGGAAGAGGATTAAGGAGGTCAGACATCCTCCTCTCTAGCGGTATCCACACGGTGGATCGATATAGCAATGCTCCTCAAATCACAGTCAAAAACTCGTAACTTTTGTGCACTTTCTTCATAGCTTTTGTGCACCACCTTATAACGAACATGGAAGAAAAACTTATTTCTTCTTCGATGTCCTCTCACATTAGGGAAAGGGGTGATCGGTTGAGAATAGATGGGAGGGAGGAGAATAGGAGGGGGCAGCAAAAAATGTAGCCTATTAACTTTGTTGGCCGCCCCTCCCTCCTAATTATAGAGAGCTTCCAAAACCCTAATGTATCATGTCTTAATGGGTATTAGATCTCTATCTAATTATCCTCATCTTTTGGATTATTGAATCTCTATCCAATAATCTCAAATTACCTTTAATTGGGCCTAATGCAAGGAATCCATTAATGTCGGGTCTCATCCAATAACAACAGGAGCTTATTGGATAACTCATATTTAATTCTTTATTCGTTGTAATTATCCACCATATATGTATGACCCTCTAGGCTCAATACCGAGCTAGTTGTGAATTTCACCAATCAAAATTTATTCTGACTTAGTGAATTGTTATCTCATAATAAGTCACTCAACTCATTGACTATGGATGTACTAAGCCACTACACCATAGTCACCAGACGGTATAGAAAATTTAATCCATTAGACTTGTCTATCCTCAGTTATCGTGTATTTATAGTTTCTCATCTATCTAATATCTCAAAGATTGTATATTGTGTATGGTATTGTCAGGCCATATACAAAATCGATTCGAGTCTCACTCTGATTGCATTCTCCCGAAAAACTCATCCTCTTTCAATCCGAACGACCTTGACCAGAGATCTGCTTGAGCGATAACACACAAGATATTCCTCTCGTGATACTGAGAGTGGATGATCCTCTATTGACACTCAATTGTTTTTGTAAGGTTGACTACCAATTTTGATAACCGATTGTACCAAATCTGAAACTTTCCATACTTGTAAATCCAACGTAAAAGAAAGGAATACTCAAATAACGTATCATTGGTGTCTCAAGTCTAAAAAACCAGACATAAAACTAAGACTATAGAATCGATGTTTGACGTTAGATATTATTAACCATATAGCATTTCGTAGGTGGATCAATCAGTAAACTCATTCTCCAATGAACACTTGTACTGTATCCTTAGTGTCCCCACACGAACGGTCATGAGACTAGCCGTCTCTATCACATAGACGGGAATACAGTACATCGATTTGTCCAGTTATCTCGATGTTCCTCTCAAGTAACCTATAATCGAGATTATTTATGGTCTGTGTTTATAGATGAACCAATCATATTCTCATGATCTCATTATGATTTAATTTTCATTACACATATCCAAAGATATCAATATATATATATATATATATATATATATATATATATATATATATATATATTCACAATATATTCCTCTCGTGATACTGAGAGTGGATGATCCTCTATTGACACTCAATTGTTTTTGTAAGGTTGACTACCAATTTTGATAACCGATTGTACCAAATCTGGAACTTTTCATACTTGTAAGTCCAATGTAAAAGAAATGAATACTTAAATAACGTATCATTGGTGTCTCAAGTCTAAAAGCCAGACATAAAACTAGGACTATAGAATCGTTGTCTGACGTTAGATATTATTAACCATATAGCATTTCGTAGGTGGATCAATCAGTAAACTCATTCTCCAATGAACACTTGTATTGTATCCTTAGTGTCCCCACACGAACGGTTATGAGACTAATCGTCTCTATCACATGGACGGGAATATAGTATATCGATTTGTCCAGTTATCTTGATATCCCTCTCAAGTAACCTATGATCGAGATTATTTATGGTCTGTGTTTATAGATGAACCGATCTCATTCTCATGATGATTTTATTTTCATTGCCCAGATCCAAAGATATACATATATATATATATATATATATATATATATATATATATATATATATATATATATATATATATATATATATATATATATATATATATATATATATATATATATGAGAAAATATAAATAATAATAATATAAAAATACTATACAACTTATCACACATGTAACCCGTACTCATATGCATATATAGTTACAAAATCAACAAACACAATAATTTAGTTAAACTATGACAGTAATGGATTATTTATTATTCTCATATATATTAATTAATATGGTGAATATTCGATAAAAATAAGTTGACTAAAATCATCAATAGCGCCATCATTGTTTTTGATTTAGTTGAACTTAATATATCAAATTGACACTAACGGTTTAGTTATCTAACCATTTAAGCTGAATTCAGAGAGGGTTCGATAGGTAAGTCGAATCTAGGGTGTTCGTTGTTATTTAATCATATTTAAGCTGAACATAGTGACATGAGGTGCGAACACAGCAAGGAAAAGAAGTCGTAGTAGAGATGGGCGATCGACGGGACGCGGCTGCCATCTCCGAAGGGATTTGGCCTCTAGCGGAGTCCGCCACCTACCTGTGGTTGCATGATGAGGACGCAGAGTTGGGTAGCGAAAACTTGAAGCTTGTCTGGGTAAATTAATCATGGTGGAAGCGACCGGGCTGTATCGATTTGGGCAGACAGAGCCACATGCAAAGCAGGACCATCACTTCCCATGGCTGAAGCCGCTGCTGTGCCTGCGGTCCTACCACCCTCGAGTCAAGAAAGAAAAAGGAGAGCAACTTTAGCCATGGCCGCTGATGGTGTGTGTGTGTGTGTGTGGTGCAGTTACCCTGCTGCATGGTGTCTGTCTGCAATCGTTCTCATAAGACGCGCAGGATTTGTTTGTTGGGTGGGAAGGGCGGAGCTGCCTGCGCCTGCTGTGCTCTTCTGTTTGACTTCTCGGCGTACACGCAGTAGGAAAGAGGGTTTGGGTCGGCAAAGTGGGGCAGAAGCGGCGGCAGCCACCTAAAGAACAGTGGTCGATTTAAGTCGTTGCCCGACCACCCGTCGCAGTGCGCCTGACATGTGAGTGCTCGGTACTGCTTTGACTCTCCACAGCACTACCAACATGTGGCTGTTACACCGAGGAGACGATCAATAATGATGATCTCACGGATGAAGGAATTCTATATATTTATTTATATTTGAACGATACTTGTACAATATGTTTGGGTCATCCACTTGAGCTTAATGACATGTGTCAAATCTAATCCAAACTGCAGGGCAGAAGAAGAAGAAGAAGAAGACTAGTCGATGATGCATATCCAAAGGTGTCGGGTCACGGAGTCAATCTTGTTAATTGAGTTGGGGAATCAAACTTAGTGCCAAGAGATCTGGGGTGTCGAGTCAAATCAAAATTAAGTGCCAAGAGGTAAGGGGTGTCAAGGTCCCCAAAGCCAATCAATCAATCAATCAATCTTATAATCATTGGGAATGGTTTTATAAGATTATCAAACATTTTCTATTTACAAAATGATTTTACAAAATCATCGAACGAACACGAAGGATCAATCAAATCATCCAATTAATTTACACGTTTGACGTGTCGACAAGGTAGTTTGATCCAATGTTACAATTACTACCATCATATCAAGATAACAATCAATATATCTAAGCCAGCGTCAAATTAACGATAACCTGACACTCCAATGTCCAAACTATATGAACTCATCAATTTGACACATATAACCACTTTTCAGTTTTGCAGAGTATAAATGGTGCGGACGAGTTTTGATGTTAGGACCTTATGATACTCTTAACAAAATCTTTACAATTAAGCTCCAAATCTATCAAAATTATAAGATGATCTAAACAAGTCTAAGGATCCAATAAGATGATCCTAACTACCCGATTATACAAAAAAATAATCAAAATTACCATGTACTTGACCAATGGACACTTCAACAAGCTAAAGTAAGCTTCGTTGAATCCGATTCATGGGTCAGATGCTGCTAATATAGAATCTCACAAACTGCATAACCATAGGGGCCAACATATGAAACAGGCAAACATATGCAAAAAATAAGAAACTACTGCAGGAGTAACATGAAACGTATTACAAGAGAATGTCATTTACCAAAATTTGAAAATACAAAATGTAACATCCTCAAGTGATTGTTGATAAGATGAAAGCTCAGTCATCGCTAGTCCAGCCAATTCCCCTATATGAATGCTTCCATATTACTGCACCCTGCACCAGTCTCCAATGAGATGTATTACAACTTTTTCTTTGAATATTAAGCGAAAACAGTAATTGCAAGGGCTACAACAAAGGATAACGCTTGAGGTGAATGACATTTACAAGAGTGACTATTCCTGGAAAAATGTTAATGATCAGATCAAGGCAATGACAGACATTATTCAATTAGCCAATGGCCAATATGTGCTGTGATCTAAAGCTTGAAGCAATTAAATATATGTAGACTTCAATCATCAGAACTCCATAAGTATATAGTTTAACATCTAACAGAAAGCTGAATGGCATAACCACATAATTTGAAAAGTAAAGCACGATAGAATATGCTCTTACAATTTAAGCAATTTAAATGTAGCAGAACTAGAACAGTTATTAAAGAATGTAAAACGATCACAACAAACAAGCATTGATAAATCTACCTGGCAATGCTGTGTGAATTTCAAACCAACAGATGAGTCAAACTTCAGCACAAGCACACTAGGGATCCTTATAAGATGATGATGGGTCTTATCAACATTTCTCGAACATAAGAGTCACAAGCTTTGTCTTAAATGGAGCCTTGTTAGTCAAAAATACACAAATCACTTATATGCAGCAACTTCCACTAAACAATAATAATGCACAGCCAATATTAAGACAGAGAGCAGTAAACAAGCAACAGTGAAGGAATCATTTGGTATGTTTGCTCCAATAATGCATGCAAACTTAGTCCCCTCAACTGGCATGCATTATATTGAAAACCTAGGAAGCAAGGCTCCAATTCCTGACACAGTCCCCAATGGGAAAGTTCTTCATTATCAAACTTTTGTTCCCTAACGATATCTGAAATCAAGAAACCTCTCTGAAAATCCAACCTCTTAAGTTTCGCCAATTATAAAAAGGCAATGTGTTTTTTTGTAAACCAATGGTTCTCCTAGTGTTCAAACATTTAATTCAGAAGGATAAACCAATATTAACCTTTAGATGGAAAAAGGTCAGAACATAAACTCCCACTTTCCTGATGCACAACCAACTTTGGGAGTAGCAGTGCACATGCCATCAAGAACTACATCTGCTCAAAAGAATCAACTGTTACTTATTAAGAGATACACTGACATACATGGGAGATGGACAAATGTTTCACAGAGACAGTTAAGCACTACATCCTGAATTCCCTGTTATATAGATCACTATTTGGGAAGTGAAGGTTTTTGTCATCATTGCTAGAATAGCAGTTGCTATGCTCAAATCTTTCATTCCTCATGACTTCACTCATACCCATATCACTTCCAGTCCATAAATCATTAAAGCCATCCCACTGTTTATTCAACAATTGTGAATTTCTCAGTTGTTGAAGTGACATCTGCACCATTGGAGAAAGACTACAGTGGTTTTCTGCTGAAAGTTGAGATGTGATATACGCATCACGTAATGGCAAGAATCTATCTCCCACACAATCTGGTATACCCAAGTTCTGATAAGAAGAGAGAGACTGCTGCTTCAATAAATGAAGTCTCAGGTCATTTTCTGAAGGGCTACTCTGCACAGGAAATGTAGATTTAAGGCCCAAGCCTAAATTATCTATTCCAAGTGACATTCGTCCCTTGCCAACTGCCAAAATTGCCGGATCAATAAGTTCTGCATCACCAGGATTTCCAGCTATATGTGACTGATAAGGATTTCCAGCTGGACTACCAACCAGATGATTTTCTGAAAGAAAACAGAAACACATTAGGGAACTGAAGACCCTACAAGAAAACTAGTCAGATTTGATGTACAAACCTGACAATGCTGCCTCATGTGTTTCATAAAATCTATCTTGAGAAGAAAAACCTGGAGGAACTCTGTTTGGAGCTGAAAATCCAGGTGGTGCTGATATCTTAGACCTTGAAGTACCTTCCATTCGTGAGAGCAACAATTACAAAGATATGAATCTCATCAGCAATATAGAATGCATACAAACACACACAAATAATAATAATAACAACAACAATAATAATAATATGACAGCATATACTCCTAAGTCAAGATTATATCAGCACGACATGCTCGCTCAATAAACATAATTGGACATTTGAAGCATTGTATCCATGTAATGTATCCATCAAGGTTCGCTGTACCGGTCCATACCGGCATACCAAGTTAGCTCGGTATGGTATGGTATGCCAGTACCAAGCGGTACACACTAGCATACCGCTTGGTATATATATAATAAAATATAATATAAGTTAAAAAATAAAAAAAAGGGCGACGTCGCCTCATTCCTTCTCCCCACACGGGGAGACGTTTCTTCTCCCGGCACAAGCAAAGAAATCACTCGCGGGCGACGGATCACGCATGCGAAGAGCAACACCAAACTCCAGGTTTTTCTTCTCTCTCTTCTTCTTTCTCCCTACCTTGGCTGATACCGCCCAAAATCGGGACGACGATCGAAATCGATCGTTATCAATCGATTTCGGGTGGTAATGGGGCGGAAACAGCCCCAATCGCCGATACCGCCCGGTAGCAGGCAGTCCGCGTACCAGTCAGCTGGCAGACCGGTACGTACCACCCAGTATGGGCGGTACCGATCGGTATTGCATTCCTTGGTATCCATTGCTAACATTCAGAATCAGTGACAAAACCTATCACAAAAAATATATATATATATATCAGCCATGATAATTGGACAATGCCATTCATGGATCAGGCTCACTTGCCACAACATGACAAGTTGGCTATATGCAAGGTCTTAAATGACCGCATCATGACATAGTCCATATGCTGTGCTGCATATATACACAGGCATCTGCAGTTGGATTTCAAACCACCTAAAAAATAATTCAAAAACAAAATGAAATTCTAAATAACAAATGAGTAAGAGAATATATTCCAATCAATATTAACCATAATGATGGCATATCGCAGCAAGGTTTGACTTACCGGTCCATTCCGGTGTACCGAGTTCATCTTGGTACCGGTACAGTAGCAGTTTTGGGCGGTACATACAGTGTGTACCATCTGGTACATTAAAATATAATATAAATATTTTTATAATATAATATTATATTATATTATATTAAAATATTAAAAAAAAGAGAGAAAAGGGACGACGTCGCCTCGATCTTTCTCCCCGCGCGGGAGAAAAAGCGCTGCGACCCGCGGGCGGCAACGGTGCGAGAGCGAGGACGGCGCACAGGCGGCGACAACGCGCGGGTGAGGACCGCGCACGGGTGCTAGGTATTCTTCTCCTCTTTTCTTTTTTTCCTCTTTTCCTCTTCTTCTTCCCTTTTTCTCGCTCAATCAACCGCCGAGGGTCGATTTCTCCCTCAATCGACCGTCGACGGTCGATTTCTCCCTTCAATCGGCCACCGACAGCCGAAATCGACCGCCGATGGTCGATTTTTGGCGAAACCGCCCAGTAGCGGGTGGTCCGTGTACCGGCAACCTGGCGGACCGGTATGTACCACCGGTACCGGGCGGTACAGGTCGAAATTGCAAACCTTGTCTCGCAGTACACTGAAACATAGCATAACAAGCTTAATTAGTCATAGTTGCATCATTTTCACGTTTCCTAAGATTAGCTCGTCAATCCTTGATAAAACTAAAAATATTTTTAATATAATATACCACAAAAACAAAATATAGCAATCAAACAGAACTGGAATGCTAAGCACAAACATGAAATTAGTTCAAACTTTTAAGAGCAATAGATTGGGAGTCCGCACTGGAAATAGAGAAAAGGAATTCTATAACGAACCAAAAGTTCCTTGTTAAAAAGAAAAGAGTAAAGGCTTCTGAGTAGCCAATGCTGCATACTTGCCACTTTCACGGGATAATAGCAAAGCAAATGAGGGGAACCAGAAAATTTTGCATTGAAGTTGCAGACATCTAAGCAGCATCACAGATTAGAGACCAGGGCACAATCATGGCAGACTAGAACTCAAACAGAAGAAACAAAGAAACATTATGGAACTCCTCCAGTTGCACTTCTGCTAGAAGGTGAGATGATTGAGGATGACAAGGAGTGAGATTAAAGAGAGAAGAGTTGGCAAACTGGCAAACTATGGCCCAAGCAGAAGAAAGGATGGTGTTGGAGAAATGATAAAAGGCTCTTATAGTCTTGCTTCATTTAGTACATAAAATCGTTTAACAGATTACACCAGTTTCAGTTTTAGCCTCGAGTCGGGTCCAAGTTTGTCCACATATACAACACATGCACCTTATGCAGTTACATATGAATTATGCTTGCAATTATGCAGCACAAAAACAATGCTTTCACATAACAGGTATACGATGCAGTTAAGACAGATCTAAATATGAGGCTGCTCGGTATGTGGCGACATATGTGGTTAAGCCACCAACCAGACCAAGATATGCGGCCACATTAATTGTTTTTGAAGCCATATCTACTGGACTCAGGTTATGAAAATATTGAAACAATCTCAATAGCAAAACAAAAGCACTCATAAAGCAGCAGATAAAAGAAAAAAACAGCAACAACTTAGAGATATTAAAAGCAGCAACAGAGCAGCAATACTATTGGAAAGTTGACAATAAAAAAGCGAAGACATTTGTTTACTGACTTAAATACACTAATATTGTACAAGTACTTACTAGCAGCCTTATCTGATGAGATGACAGGGTTGCTCATGATGGAAGTGTTGGG
The DNA here is from genome assembly GCA_029747655.1 of Ensete ventricosum. Lineage (NCBI taxonomy): Eukaryota > Viridiplantae > Streptophyta > Magnoliopsida > Zingiberales > Musaceae > Ensete > Ensete ventricosum. The sequence goes on from JAQQAF010000006.1 coordinate 17,477,454, forward strand.
TGCCTCAAAGGTATTGAACAAAATTCCATTTCGAAGCCCACTTTCATATGAATCATGTGATGAGGAGCAAAACTTCTGTGCATAGACCTCACTTCTGATAGGCTGCACTATATTCCCCTGGCTTTCTTGTCTGGCAAATGAAAATCTAGACTGGTTGCTGTTGTTGGATTTCCATGAACTTAATAATTTAAAAGACCTTTCTTGTTTTTCTGTTTCACCAAGAAGACTAGCAAAACTGTCAACAGTGTTTGATGAGTCATCCCATGGGTCAACATCTAGTGACAGTATATCCGAAATGATGCTGCTCTCCCCCTTTAAATTTACAGTTGCATATTTGTTATTATAGGCTATATCATCAATTCTTCCTGAAGATTTCACCTTTTCTTCATTGCAGTTCATCTCAGGACACCTAAAAATCTCCCTGGGTGAACTGCTTTGCTCATCTTGGTGACCATTGGACAAGGCATATTCTCCTAATGGAAACGAACACATCTCCATCTTTCTGTCCATCATTCTGTCAGCTCGTGGGGTTTGCTTATTTTGGGCATCTGTGTTTGAAGAAGTAGAAGTAGAACAATTGCCACTATTGCGTGAATAATTTGCATAAGGTGGAGATGACAGGTGACCAACATTACCTATAAATGCTTTATCATCACAAGGAAGTAAGACTCTGTCCTTACTATTAACTGCAGAAATCAGCTTTTCCTTCAGTGGCTCACCACTCTGATCCTTTGACTCATTCCCACCGTGCTTATCAAGCAACTGGGAGGCTTTACTCCAAGGAGGTGGATCTGAGACATTACACAAAGGTATTACAGGTGTAAGGCTATCAGAATCTGAAATAAGGTTCTGGTTCACATTTAACCGACCCAGCCTATCACGGTTATCTACTCTAACTGAAGAGAAACTTGAACATAAACCATGTGTTGCCTCATTGATAGTACTAGAACCTTGTGCAGATCTATCAGAATCAGACCTGCCAAATTGTCTATCAAAACCTTTAGAAATTGTACCATTTGTTGGCTTTGTGTTGTCACCATTTACATGAATGAATGTTTCCTTGTCTTCTGGTGCACTGACTGGAAGGCAATGCACGAAATTTAATGATAACTGGGAAATACGAGTTACACCTGAGACATCTACGGTTGATACATCTGAGACAGATGTTTGGCACTGCTTTTCAATAACAGGTGTTAGATATTCTAGTTGTCTAAACCCATCATCAGAATGTGCCATTTGGTTTTCTTCACCAACCTTGGACGTCATGTTTATGTCATTATCCCATGAAGAAAATCTAGAGGAACAATCACTAGATGTTACTACCCCTGGTGACTGACTCAAAGGTTCCTCAGGCTGAGAAACATCACTAATTTGCGGAGAGTCTCTGCTTTCAGTCACTTTTGCTGCCATATCTATGTCATCATGCCATGAAGAATACTGCTTTGTGCTTTCCATTAACAGAGAAGGCAACTTAGTAATTGTCAAAGTCTGGCCTTCAGGCACCTTTGATGTTGGAACTACTTCATTCCATGCAGAAGGATGATTTGGGCTTTCAGTCAATGTAGGAGGCAAGCACGAATTACCAATCGTCTCTGCTTTTTGTTTTGCATAGGGAACTTGAGAGCATGCTACACTTGAAGTTGGAGGCCGGCAGTTTGAACTTCGGAGCCCCCTGCATATGGTTGACATTTAGATAATGACTTCACCAGATAAAAAAACAAGAACGGTAAGAATCATACCACGAAGCACCAGCTGGAAGAACAGTGGGCTTCCCAGCACTGCTACTAGGAGGAGAACCTTTGACCTGGGTTGAGGCAATCTGCATTGATATACAATCGGTCAATGTAATGTATCCAAGCAGATATAAAGAATGCATAAACAGCATCAATAAGGTTAACTCCACATTAAAGTAACAAGTCCTAACTCAAACCAAGTTCTAAGCCTCACTGAACAATCAAACTAATAGTTAGGATTTACATTTGAAGCACTCTTGATATAAGTTCTGGCTGAAGCAGTTATACTGTTTGAAAATTCATCTGGAGGAGGCAAAACATTTCCTGAACGCCTTTGAGAACTATTCGAAGCAATTTGTGGAACCTTACTCCTATAAGGCCACAACAAGACAAATGTTAAGTAAAAGGGAGAGCAAACATTGTGTGAAATACTGATTAGCTTAGCTTCTGTGCAATAGGTCAAAAGCATAGTTTGACCTTGGGATGAAAGTTAAATATACAAAGAACTATCACTTACCTTGTACAAGCTGAAATAACCTCATCCTTTGTGAAACTATCATCTTGGCTACCTATATCATGCAAATACAGACAATCCGGATTGCTGCAGGTCTGAACAACCAAGTCAATTACTTGGAATGAAAGGAAAAAAGAGAGACAAATTTTACCAAATATAGAAACTTCCAGCAGTATAATAATAGGCTACTCTCCATACCATATTTCTCAACCAAGCATGGCAATATTTCGTTGTACCAAAACATGCCCTACAAAAGTAAACTACAGTGTTATTAGAGAAATATCACAGGAAAATGAAAAGGTCGAGCAAATAACAATCCGAGTTACAGGCTTACTTCAAGGTTTTACCCTCCAGAATATAATTGTGTACTGCTTGGATACATCGAATGGCTTCTTCCTCTCTTGAATACATTACATACCTAGTCCAACAAGGTTCAGTAGGTAATGTTAAACACTCATACTGAACAAAAACATGAGTACGGTATGCTGGTAAACTAAATATGCATTCAGTTTTTTTTTGTAACACTTCTTGATCAGATCACAAAATGCTATAGGTAAACTACAGTCAGGGCACCAGGTAACCATGTAGAACTTGCAGTTTTATGGTATTTTCAAGGACAACATGTAGAAGTCATTTGCAGAAACTTGCAAGGGTTTGACACCACATATACTATCATTTATTACCACAGTTTCTCTATTGTCTTTGGCTCCTTGGACAGCAAGTCATATACATGCACTTTTAAGTCTTAACATGCCTAATATGATAAACAAAAGTAGAGAAAGATAAGAGGAAAGACATAATTTGATCAATGTCTGACACAAGGTTAGGCCACTGAACTTAACAAACCACTATCACCTAAATCCTATAACAGTCCACCAAAAAAGTAAACATGGACTGAAGCTGAAAAAGAAAACCTAAAATAAGGTAGATAGTGAAGTTAATAATATAAAACGTCATAAAAGAACGACACACTACAAAACTAAAGAAATTAAACAAGTAACATCTACCACCAACATAATCCCCAAACTTAACATGTATTAAATATTAAAGACACATAGGTGAGTGTCTACATGTGAAGGCGTCTAGAACACTACAAATCACATAAAAATAGTCACCAAAAGATGCATAAGTGATTATGCTTAGCAGATCTCCGTTGAGAAAGACAGGAATGCATTTCACAATAAACGAGAATTCATAACCCAATACGTGCGAGACATGCAATTAACTAAAAATATGCAACATAAGTTGAAGAAATAATATTATCCAATTAGTCAATTCAATAAACAAGACATACAGACACTAGAGCCTGATGAGAAAATCACCATGACATAACCACAGCTTGTAATGCTTAGAATCATTAGCTTCCTGAGTTTAATGAGAAATCCAAGTGACAAGAAACAAAAATTCCCTTGTACTTAACAACTAGAGAATACTACAAATATCAAATTAAATAAGACTTACACACTAAAGGTGCAGTTACTTGATGCTTGCTGGGAAGGGGCACTTGCAGAACGAGAAATTGATACCTTTATGATTTTCCCATACTGACCAAAGTATTCCTTACGTTCAAGAATCTGCAAAACCTAGAAAAGGTATCAAAAACACCCCTTTATGTTTATTAAAGAACAAATCCTGACAAGAGACAGAGCACGCACACTTCTATCACATAAATTAGCAGGTAGGCCAATTATGTACACAAGGTTCCATTGTACCACTCTAACACCGCTAAGATGCTTCTTAGCTTCTAAAGATGTTTTCAGCTTTGACTTTTGAGATTTCTGCTTTTTCTCAGCGTTTATATCAGCAACTAACCTATCCAAAAGAAAGAAAATACATATACTCATATTATATTAAGAAACTACAGAAATGACAATTTTTTTTAGAAAAACCAATTAGATGAATGACCTTTTACAGTTAGCAGCCATCCTGACAATTCTTTCCTTGTCATATGGTGTGCGGCAGGCTGGACACCGCCCTTCTGTCTCTTCTTTCTCAGCCATGTCATTTATTTGATGCCAACACCAAACACAAATCTGCGGACAAGATAAAGGTCACAATGACTTCCAAACGTGGAATTCAATGTCTCTAAGAATTCATAGAATAGCAAACAAATGCCTCAATTTCAAAACTTAATTTGGATTTGTACATCTTCACGTGACATAGTAGCAAATTCAATCGCATAAATTCATCAAAAGCCAAACATGTGCCTAAATATCAAAACCCAATTTCTCTCTTTTCTTGGTCAGCAGGAATGCGTACCTCGTACCCACATTTGCAAGGCCTCAGCTGCTGATCAGTCAGGTCCATCTCCTCAGCGCATAGAGGACAGGTCCTATCTCCATCGTCACTCATGGTGGTCCTTCAAACAAGCAAAGGTATTAAGTACCAATCACGAAGCATCGATAATAACAATATAAAACATCCAAAAAAATCACTTCCAACACTTGCAAAATGTCACATGGAGTCAAATAATTAACTTCGCAAACACTCTGAGAGTTCTCAATATCATTATACCAGAAAAGAAACCCTACAAAACCCCTTTCCGCGATCTCTCGGATCTTATCTTTCATAAACAATAAAATCCACAAAATAAAAGAACAACCCACAATTCAATTAAACCCATTCAAGTGAAATGAACGATCTACCTGAATTTTCCCATCACATGGAATCCAATAACGATAAAGCACATAATCTACCCTAGAAGCTCAAAAATCCACCTTCCAGATCCAACAAAACGCCCAGAACCAGCTAGAAAAGCGAAAAAAAAACTCCGCACGCGACCAATCTGCGCCATCGTTTCCAAAAGGACCACAATAGATCGGGAAAGAGGAGATAATTTGTCGGGGAAATATAGCAGATGGATGGATCGACGATAGACCACTTACATTGGGAGAGGCGAGGGTGGGAGGATCGAAGGCCAAGCCCGAGGTGTGGAGGACGCAGGGGTGGTCGAGAACGAGCGAAACCCTTCTCTCTCACACAAATGGATTGGTTTGTCCGCAGGACGCTTTCGATCTTATTGCGACGACTCGGTTTGGGTATTTAACTAATGGCAACAACGACACAAATGTCAAAACAACCCTCGATATTTCTGTCTATTAACAAGCCGACTCCTTATATTCCATTATGCCTATCTTAACCTCCTCGGCCCCCTATATTAATTATATTAGCGTAACGCGACCCCACTACCTGCCTTGTGATTGGAAACGTTGATGTTTCATGATGGGACCCAGCGGAAAACCTTGCTGACTCCACTGACAGAAAAGGTGGCCGAAGAGGTAAAGGAGACGAACTCGGCTCGTGTACCTTACCTGTGATCTGGAGACTTGATGTTTCACGGTGGGACCCGGAGATGAACCTTTCGACTTGCACTGACAGACGAGGTAGCTGAGCGGGTAGGAGTTTTAGAGGTGAGAAAATCATGGCCGATGAGCACAAAGGAGTGATGGTGGGTTGGTTGGCACGCTAACCGTAAACTTTAGCACCATAATTATTCATATAAAATATACCGTATAGAACACGGTTTTACTATTTTTCACACTAAAATATCATCTCAAATTTGGGTGTCTCGAACAAAAAAAAATTCGTCTTTTGTACCACTAGTTGATTCGTCCCTTTGTTTTTTTTTTTTCATCCTACCCAGTACTTAAAGTAGAATTATCATAAATAACCTTAGTTGTTATGACTTATAATTACATTAAAATTTTGACGTTTCGATACTTCATTAATTGACACGTATGTGTTATCTGAATGGCACGTCATCTCATCGTCGTGTGATCGATATCTTGTCATATATATATTGATATAAAATATAATACGTAAAATAAGATTTTATTATTCTTTATATTAAAATATAATCTCAAATTTTGGTGTCTAAAAAATCATTTTGTACCACTAATTGATTTATTTCTTTGGTTTTTATTATTCTACTAAATACTTAGAGTATAATTTTTATAATTTTCAATCATATGGAATCTGATATTTATGACAAATATAAGTTTGTCTCTAGAAACATCATAGGAACTTTTAGGGTACATTTTTGTCACTTTAAATTTTTTATGCGTCATTTATCATGTATAGTGTTGTGGGTGCTCCACAGCATCCAAGGAGTCAACACAACAGGATTCAGGCTGCAAGTATAAGAGGGACCCAACACAGTCAGTTCGAAGTCGATGGTGCTTATGTTTGGCTCGAGTTATCACTTTGATACGGGTTCTTCTGTTGACCTCACCGAATTGTCCCTGCAAGACAAGACCTTCGTCCGGGTGGTGAGTTCCTGGGGAGGTCCCTCCGACGATCAAGCGCGAGGGGGAGGGTACTTCAAGCGCGAGATTGGTACGACGGAGGGATTTATATATGTTTAAGGTTGTGTCGCCTCGGCTAGCCCGTCAATCCTTGAGGCGAGGGTGGGAGCTTTTCTGTGAGCAGTTGGGTCTAAGAGCCCTCGGGCGAGTTTGATATCTCGTTTGTCGAGGGTCGGGACCGAGAGCCCTTGGGCGAGGCTGAGAGCTCGCTTGTCGATGGTCAGGCTTTCGACCGAGAGCCCTTGGGCGAGGTTGAGAGCTCGCTTGTTGATGGTCGGGACTGAAAGCCCTTGGGCGAGACTGAGAACTCGCTTGTTGATGGTCGGGACTGAAAGCCCTTGGGCGAGGCTGAGAGCTCGCTTGTTGATGGTCGGGACTAAAAGCCCTTGGGCGAGGCTGAGAGCTCGCTTGTTGATGGTCGGGAAGATTTTTTCTTGGGATTGAGGAAGATTTGTTTGTTGATCGAAATCATTCGTGGGGTGAAGCGTGTCCCGAACGGTAACTCGTCGAGCATGGAGCGCGAGGCGTCATGATGAGCTGTCCCACTTTTTGGGGGAGGCGAGGCGCCAACGGGCGCTGGGGTGAGGTATTAATCCCACCACGACCCCCCCCCCCCCCCCCTACCACCCTAATTATTTCATAGCCTTCCCTTACTCTGCTCATTGCTTCTATACTATTACTGTTGTTTTTTCATCGTCTTCGACACCGGCTATGCCAACAATGTTGACCTTCATCCCCTCCCTTTTTCCCCTGACGGTTTCTTGAGCAGGTTGGATATCTTCCGCCTCCTCCCACTTCGAGTCCCGGTCAGTCAAAATTTTGGCCCATAGGTCTAGGGTTTTGAGTCATCCCTCTGGGGATTCTATGTCAATAGCGGTCGTTCCATCGTCCAGTGCTCCAAGACCACTGATGCCTTGGCGGCGATACGATCCTTTTTTTAACGTAGACTCGACCGTGACAACTCGTCGGTTGGTCGAGGTAAGGAAGAACTATTTCATTCCTCTATAGTACGAACTTCATGTTCCCCTACTGGGGGAGTGTCCTTATGATGCTTTTTCATGTGGCTTCAGTCTGTCGACCAACGCACTTGAAGCGGGACTGAGATTCTCATTGCATCCCATAATCGAGACATGCCTCGAACAGTGGAGGATTTCTCCTTCCCAGATGGCGCCAACTCGTGGCGGTATTTGGTGGCTTTCTTGTGGGAGTGCTATGTGTCGGGTATCAGGGCGACCCGAGAGTTGTTCATGGCTTACTTTCGGCTAAGTCAGGGGCAAGCCAGGTATTACTTGGTCGCTCGCAACGGATTTCATGTGAGCAGCTCCGTACTAGTGTTGTCGGTCGACGAGATCGAACTGGTCGAGATCCTCCGGGGGATCCTTTCCGTTTCAAGGAGGGTGAAGGACATGAATGAGGCCTGGTTTGCCAAGGCAGGTCTCAACCCTGCCCTTGGGGATATGTTTTTTCCCGTTTTTATATTGGGCTTGAGTTTTTCTTAATCATACATTTTGTTGTGCAGAGATGTTCAACCTCGGCAAGATGAAGTCCAGCGATGGAGCAGGTAGTGGATCGACGGCGCCATCGATAGCTAGCGCCCCTACTGTAGGGGATGCCAGGGTGTCCACGATTGAGAAGCGCCCTAGTTCCGAAGCAGGGGTGGGTTTGAGGAAGTGCCTGCGAAAGGTGGTCGCTAAACAACCTACGGACGCTTCGGGGAGCATCGCGAGGATCTCTGCCGATAAGGGCAAAGGGATGGTGGAACTTGAGGAGGTCCCCGAGCGGGGGTACACTATGCAGGAATTGTGCAAGGTTGAAGACCGAGTAGGGGTGGATAAGTACTTCATCTCCATTATGACGCAGTTGAAGTGTGTCGACAGTAAGGACCCTTTGGTGCCGAGGTGGTTGACCATCTTCGGATCTAGTCCATTATAGACCGAGGGTCCATTGTATGGGGAGTACCTGTGGGGGGCTTTACACCCTACCTTGGCAAAGCAGGTGTATGAATACTCCTTCGAGGAGCTCATGAATTGGACCGACAAGTCGGTTGTTTGGGTAAGGAACATCTCTTTTCTTCGTCACTTATTCTCCTTTCAAACTTCAACTCCCCTTTACTTGCAGGGGCTTCACTTTGTCAGCGCCCTTATCGATCGGGTCCATGACGCGGGTCGACTGGTTTAGAGCCAGCATGAGAAGATCCTAACTCTTCGGGCTACGAACAAGGAGCTGAAGGTAGGAGTTGGCCAAGAGTTGATCGCAGCCACTGAGCGGCGGGCGAAAGAGCTGAGGGCGAAGTTAAGAAGATGCGGACTGAGCTGGAGTCCCTCAGGAGCCAGCGAGGGAGCTTGAGCAAGAAATCGGGCTCCTACGCTCCAGTTTGGATGGGGCTCACCTTGAGGGTGATGTCTTCTCACTGACCGAGGTAGCAGCATTCCTCGAGGCTGAACTGAAGACCGAGGGTCAGAAGGTGGTGGCCACCTACAAGGCATCCCGAGGGTTCAAGTCTGGCCTTGAGAAGATGGGGAGGGTCAGCTATGAGTTCGGATACCGGGTGGCGCTCGAGCGACTTCGGGGGAAGCACCCTGATATAACGATCGAATGGGACCCCTTGGAGTGTTCCAAATATGCCAACGTCGAGATGGACCTCGACCAGCCTTTCGACGACGACACCCCCTTTGAGAAGCAGCTGACCTTGTAATAGTTTTTTTTTTTAGTATTGGAGCGTATGAAGATTTGTTTCCCACTATCTCGCCCGACCATTCTGTAACTTTTTTCTATCAAATGAAGTTTATTTTCTAAGCACTCCGCTTTGTCTGAATGGCCTCAAATGCCAAGTCAACATTGTTGTACTAGAAGTAGAATTTCTTTAAATTTGACAGATGTTAAGTCTGAGGGAGTGTCTTCCCTTCCATTGTCGATAGGGTGTATGTTTCGTCAGTGACGCGATACGACCCCTCCCATCTCGGGGTGAATTTTCCTCGGGTATGTCCAAGGTCGCTGACCTCGACCCTCCTGAGGGCTAGGTCTCTCGTACCGATGGGTCGGGGTCGGATCCTTTGGTTGTAGAGTCGAGCAACCGCCCTCTGATAATATAGGTTCTTCAGGTGTGTTTTGGCCCTGCATTTCTTGAGCATGTCGAGATTTTCCTTAAGGTCTGCTTCTGATGTTTCGGGGGTGAAGTTCTCGATCCTTAGCGTCAGGAATATCACCTCGGGAGGGAGGATAGCCTCGGTGCCGAAGGCCAGACTATAGGGGGACTCCCCCGTAGGGGTCTTTGGTGTCATCCGCAGAGTCCATAAGACACTGGGGAGCTCCTCGACCCAGGCTATTGGAGCCCCTGCTACTTGTCTTCAGAGTCCTTCGAGTATGCTTCCGTTGGTTACCTCTGCTAATCTATTGGCTTGGGGGTGAGCCACCAAGCTAAACTTCAATTGGATCTGATAGTTTTGGCAGAAAGCCTTAAACTTAGGGTTATTGAACTACGTCTCATTGTCTGTGATTATGATCTTCGGTATGCTGAACCTCGTTATGATGTTTCTCCAAACGAAATTCTTCATCTGTTTCTCGGTGGTCAAGGCCAAGGGCTCAGCCTCAACCCACTTGGTAAAATCCTGACAATTAGGAACTTGTGTTACCCCGCAGCTTGTTGGAACGGGCCGAGGAGGTCTATTCCCCATTGCGCAAAAGGCCAAGTGCAATGAGTCGAGGAGAGTGGCAAGGCTCGTTGGCGAGGAATGCAGGCATGTTTCTAGCACTCCATGCACTTATGGACGTAGGATTTTGCATCTGCTTGCATGGTCGGCCAATAGTACCCGAGGCGAAGGATTTTAAAAGATAAGGTATGCCCTCCGATATGTTCACCACATATCCTCTCATGGACCTCGACAAGCACGGTATCAGCCTCAGATCTCGATAAGCACCGCAATAGGGGCTGGCTAAAAGCTCTTTTGTTAAAGCGCTCATTGACAGTGTCAAACCATGCTTCAGTTCGTTTGATTCGTCGGGCAGCGGCTTCATCCGTCGTGAGAGTTGCATCTTTCTTGTAGTGTAGCATTTCCTCCCTCCAGTCGGGATGCGTGGTCGTAGCAACTATGACGACCGTTGGCTGGCAGAGGCTAGGGATGGTTGGTAACTCACCGGCTGCATCGGCAGAGGCCGACCGGGCTAGGGCATCGGCCCTAGCATTCTCGATGCGTAGGATTTGAAAGATTTTGAAGTACTTGGTCATACCTATCAGCCGACGGGCCTCGGAGAGATAGCCGGTCATGTTCGGTTCTCGAGCCTCGAAGCTCCCATCGATTTGACCGACGACCAATTAGGAGTCAGTGAACACCTTTAGGTGTTCAATTTGCAGCTCGGCGGCCAGCCGTAGTCTGAGCAGTAATGTCTCATATTCCGCCTCATTGTTGGTAGTTAGAAATTTCAGGTGCACGACATGTTCCCAAGTTTGCCCGTCGGGGTCTCTCAGGACTACTCCGGCTCCTCCCCTAGAGGAATTCGTAGATCTGTCGATGTGGAGAGTCCATGCAGGCTTCCTCTGAGGGGGCTTTAGGGCGATCAGCTCCGAGGAGAAATTGACAATGGCTTGGGCTTTGATTGCCCTCCTCGGGGCGTACTCCATGTCGAACTCGCTAAGCTCCACTGACCACTTGAGCATTCGTCCTGCAATGTCAAATTTAGAAAAAATTTGGCGTAGCGGTTGATCGGTGACAACCTTGATGGTATGAGTCTAGAAGTATGGCCTCAGCTTCCTGACCGCGAGGACTAGGGCGAAAGCGAGTTTCTCTGTCATAGGGTGCCACTCCTCTGCGCCTTGCAAGATGTGGCTGGAGTAGTAGACAGGTCGTTGGCTATTCCCATCGAGCTTTATCAGGACTGAGTTGACAGCTCGTTCCGAGGCGGAGAGGTATAGCTCGAGCTGGTCACTTGGGTTGACCGAAGACATCCGAGGTAAGGTCGCAAGATGGGCCTTGAGCTCCTAGAATGCTTGCTCGCACTCGGGGCCCCAGCTGAAGTCTTTATTCTACTTTAACGCCCGCAGAATGGGGTAACTTCGGTCGCCAACCTGAGATATGAACCGCCCTATTGTTGCCAACCTCCCGACGAGGCACTGAACTTCCTTAATGGTTTGTGGTGGTTTCATGCTGATGATGGCCTTGATCTTCTTCCGGTTAACGTCTATCCATTGTTGGTGAATAATGAAGTTGAGAAATTTTCCTTATGCCACGCCAAAGACACATTTGGCGGGGTTGAGCTTCATTCTGAACTTTCTAAGGGTTCAGAATGTCTCAGCGAGGTCCCTGTAGTGTGGTCTGCATTTACTTGTTTTTGACGATCATGTCATCAACATAGGCCTCCATATTTCTACCTAGTTGGTCCTTGAATAGCTGGTTGATTAGGCAGCTCCTGTGTTATTTAGTCCGAACGACATTATCCTATAACAGTAGGTTCCTCGGTATATGATGAAGGTCGTCTTCTCCTGATCCTGAGGGGCCATTCGGATTTGGTTGTATCCTGAGAACGCGTCCATGAAGGAGATGAGCTCATACCCGGAGGTGGAGTCAATCAATTGATCAATCCTCGATAGTGCTGGTTACAGGTGCCCTGCAAGCCAATCACGTGAGTGATGACATGTGTGACACGCTGTGTGATCTTTTTGCTTATTATTAGATTAATATTAGTATATTCTCATATTATATTATATGTTGGATATATATTATGATGTTCTTGGTTCTATGCAATGAGAATCAGATCGTGATGAGATCACGATAATGAGATCGATTCACCTTTAAACATAAATCATAAATAATTTTGATCATAGGTTACTCGAGAGGGATATCGAGATAACCGGACAGACCGATGTACTATATACCCGTCCATATGATAGAGGTAGCTGATCTCATAACCACTTGTGTGGAGACACTAAGGATATAGTACATGTGCTCATTAGAGAATGAGTTCACTAATTGATCCGCTTATGAAATGTTGTATGGTTAATGATACATAATGTCAGATAGTAATTTCATAGTCTCAGTTGTGTATCTGGTCCTTAGACTTGAGACACCAAGGATGTCTTGTATGGGTACTCCTTTCTTTGATGCTAGACTTACAGGTTTGGAAAGTTCCAGATCCAGTACAGCTGGTTATCGGGATTGGTAGCCAACCTTACGAGGGCAATTGAGTGTCAATAAAAGATCATCCACTCTCGGTATCACGAGAGGAATATCTCATATGTGCTTGCTCAAATAAATCCCTGACCAGGGTCATTCGGATTGAGAGAGAAAGAGTTCTTCGGGAGAATCCAATTAGAGCGAGACTATGATGGATTCTGTATGTGGCCTGACAGTTCCATGTCCAATATACGGTCTTTGAGATATTAGTTGGATGAGGGATTATAGATACATGATAACTGTGGACAGACATGTCCGATGGATTTGATCCCCCCTGTATCGTTTGGGGACTATGGCGTAGTGGCCTAGTATGTCCATAGTCAATGAGTCGAGTGAATTATTATGGGGATAATAATTCACTATATCAGAAGGAGTTCTGATGTGAGTGAGTCACGGTCAGCTCGGTATCGGTCCTAGAGGGTCACACACATATGGTGGACGCTTCAGCGAATAGAGGATTGGATGAAGATCCAATTAGCCCTATTCTCATTAGATGAGACCCTATGCTGATGCGCTCCTTGCTTAAGATCCAATTAGAGGCCTAAGGTGATTATTGGATAGAGATCCAATAATGCAATGTTAGTGGGTTATTGGATAGAGATCCAATACTCACTAAGGTAGGAGCCCTAGGGTTTTTGGTGGCTCTCTATAAATAGGAGGGGAGACTTATGGTTGATAGGCTACAGCTTTAGCCACCACCTCCTATTCTCCTCTCTCCCTCTGTGCAAGAGTTACGAGATCATATTGGAGGAGTTTCGCTGCAGAGATCCATCGTGTGGATACCGCTAGAGAGGATGACGCTTGACCTCCTTCATCTTCTCCATCCGGATTTGGAATACATGAATATACGATCTCCCTAAGTAAAATCAATCTCTCATACATCATGGTTTTATCGGTTTTTGTGTTTTTCTCGCGACCACAGTATTTTGCACGATGATTTAATCTGCATGGGAAACTAGTTTTTGTTTTGATTTTCCTTGTGCATCTGATGCACTCGCTGAGGTTTCTTAATAGATAGTGGATAATAATCCTTCGGGCAAGCCCGATAAGTTCAGTGTAATCAACACATATGCGTCACTTTTCATTAGCCCTTTTCATGAGAACTACATTAGATAACCAAGTTGGGTACCTAATCTCCGTTATGAATTCGGCCTCCGACAGCCGATCTACTTCTTCTTCAATGACCTTTTGCTGGTCGAGCGTGAACTTTCTTGGCTTCTGTTGCACCGACCGAGCTCTAAGGGTTGTGTTCGGTTGGTGTTGTGCAATCCGTGGATATATGCCCGACATGTCGCTCGTTGACCAAGCGAAGATGTCGAAATGACATCCAAGGAAATCTATGAGCTAGATGCGTTGGTCTTTCAATAGATACGACCCGACCTGCACATTCCTCTTCGGGTGATCCTTTTCCAGTGGCACTTCCAGTATTGGTTCGGAGGGCTCGGGTCGAGTGTCGGGTCTGTGAGGTTCTCGGGGGTCGGGAACCAGAGCTTTCTTGCCTTTCTTAGGGATGATTGTTGCCACTAGGTAGCATCGCCTTGACTCTTGTGGGTCGCTCTTGGTCTCTCCCGGCCCTGCGCTGGTCAGGAACTTCATGCTGCAATGGTATGTGGAGACGATCGCCCTTAGCTTGTTGAGGGTTAGCCACCCGATGATCACGTTGTAGGCTAAGGGAAGGTCCACCACCATGAAGGTCTTGGTTCTTGGCTCATCGTCGAAAGTTATAGGTGTTGGGAAACCTCAGCGGGTGCATCACATGCGCAGTGAAAATCAAAATAAAAACTGGTTTCCCACGCAGATCAAATTGTCGTGCAAAAGATTGGGGTCGCGAGAAAAATGCAAAAATCGATAAAATCGCGATGTAAGAGAGATTGATTTTACCTAGGGAGATCGTGTCTCCCTGTATTCCATATCCGGATGGAAAAGATGAAGGAGGTCAAGCGGCCTCCTCTCTAGCGGTTTCCACACGATGGATCTCTGCAGCGAAACTCCTCCAATTTGATCTTACAACTCTTGCTCAAAGGGAGGGAGGAGAATAAGAGGTGGTGGCTAAAGTTACAGCCTATCAACCATGAGTCTCCCCTCCTATTTATAGAGAGCCACCAAAACCCTAGGGCGCCTTCCTTAGTGGGTATTGGATCTCCATCCAATAACCCACTAACCTTGCATTATTAGATCTCTATCCAATAATCTCCTTAGGCCTATAATTGGGTCTTAATCAAGGAGCTCATCAACATAATGTCTCATCTAATGAGAATATGGGCTAATTGGATCTTCATCCAATCCTCTATTCGTTGAAGCGTCCACCATATGTGTGTGATCCTCTAAGCCCGATACCGAGCTAGCCGTGACTCACTCCCATCAGAACTCCTTCTGATATAGTGAATTATTATCCTCATAATAATTCACTCGACTCATCGACTATGGACGTACTAGGCCACTACGCCATAGTCCCCAAACGATACAGGGGGGATCAAATCCATCGGACCTGTCTGTCCATAATTACCATGTATCTATAATCCATCATCCAAATAATATCTCAGAGACCATATATTTGATATGGTACTGTCAGGTCACATACGGAATCAGTTTGTCTTGCTCTATTCGGATTCTATCGGAGAACTCCTCTCTCAATCCGAATAACCCTGGCCAGCGATTTGTCTGAGCAAGCACATTGGGATATTGCTCTCGTGATACCGAGAGTGGATGATCCTCTATTGACACTCAATTGCCTTCGTAAGGTTGGCTACCAATCCCGATAACCAACTATACCAGATTTGGAACTTTTCAAACATATATGTCTGGCGTCAAAGAAAGGAGTACTCATACAAGACATCATTGGTGTCTCAAGTCTAAGGACCATATACACAACTTGGACTATGAAATCGCTGTCTGACATTAGGTATCATTAACCATACAATATTCCATAAGTGGATCAATCAGTGAACTCATTCTCTAATGAGCACCTGTACTATATCCTTAGTGTCTCCACACAAGTGGATATGAGACCAGCCACCTCCATCATATGGACGGGTATATAGTACACTGATCTATCCGGTTATCTCAATGTCCCTCTTGAGTAACCTATGACCGGGATTATTTAGGATCTATGTTTAAAGGTGAATCGATCTCATTATCATGATCTCATCATGATCTGATTCTCATTGCATAGAACCAATGACATCACAATATATATGTAACAAATAATATAATGTGAGAATATGCCAATATTAATCATAAGTAAAAAGATCACACAGCGTGTCACACGTGCCATCACTCATGTGATTGGCCTGTAGGGCACTTGTAACCAGCAATAGGGAGAGTTACGATGCCTACTGGAGTTATCGTGTCACCAGTAAACCCTGTCAAAGTTGAAGTCATGGGGATGAGGTCCCGGTTAGTCATTCCGAGCTTGTGAAAATCATCAAGGTATAATATGTCGGCGGAGCTCCCTGTGTCTATCATGATGCGCTTGATGCATATGTTTGCAATACGGGCCGTGACCATCAGGGCATCGTCGTGATCTGGGTATTCACTCTCGGATTCGAAGGTGAACCCAGGATCGCTTCGAGGTCGGGGGCATAGGCTTTCCTTGCCTAGGAGCTAACGCCACCCGCGGTCGGGCCGTCCACAATGACGTCTATGTGCCTCTTCACATGACCCTTTGGATGGAGGGACAACTCGTGCAACTTCATTATGTACCGGTTAAGGTGGCCGCGATATATGAGGTCCTCGATCTGGTTCTTCAAATCGTAGCATTCCTCAGTATTGTGCTTGTAGTCATGGTGGAAGCGACAATAACGTCTGAGATCCCAGTCCTCGGCTCGAGATGTCAGTGGGTTGGGAGTTTTTAGGAGTCCCTTCTCTCGGATCTGGAGAAAGATCTATGTCCGAGTGGAGTTGAGCAAAATATTGGACGGTCGAGGAACGGTCTACTCACCTCTCTCCATCCTTCTCCTTGGGAGCCCAAAGGGTGGGCGCTGAGAGGGCTCAACCCAGGGGCGCTTCTGATTTTTACATTTCTTCGCCACCAGAATCTCCGCGGCGACGTACTGGTTAGCCCTCTGCAACATCTCTGGTACAGTCGTGGGGGGTCGCTCCATAAACGACCAAAAGAGGCGGGAAGGCCTACATGATCATGAAAGCCTGGATGACCAACGATGGGTGCGCATTGAGAATGACCCTGACTTTATCTGTGAAACCGACAAGGTATTGGCCGAGGTGTTCCTCCTCCTTCTGCCTCATCCTGAGGAGGGATGCGACGGTTGGCTTTGGTCGGGCGTTGGAAAGAAAGTTGCCCTCGAACTCCCTTGTAAGTTTATCGAAAGAGTGAATAGAGGAGGGTGACAACCGGTTGTACCATCCTCGGGCGATCCCTCGGAGAGTCATCGGGAAAGCCCAGCACATTATGGCATCTGACGTGCCATACAGAGTCATCTGCACATGGAACACAACCACATGCTTCATTGGATCGGAGCTGCCATCATACGCCTCTAGCATCGGGAGGTGGAAGTGTGATGGGATAGGCGCATCTTGAATTTCTTGAACAAAGGGAGAGCCGCTGAGGGGACCCTCACCACGCTCGTCTTTCGTCCTCAGGGTCCTACGGACGTCATCGATCCTCTGGTTCACCAAGTGCAGTTGCTCCTTTAGAGAACCAGTGGAGTCCGAGGAGAGTGTGTTAGGGTCCAAAAAGCTACGAGCCGACGCACTGAGTGCGAGCTCCAGTCGTTTGGCTGCGCTGCCCGAGGGGGCCTGATCAGACTCCGGGGAAAAGTGGGGCAGATTGTTGACGGAGTGGGTCATCAGAGGCTGCTCATTTTGTGGCAGTGTTGCTCTCGTCTGGGGCAGGGGGGCTGCATGAGGCTATGAGCTTGGCTGTTGGGTGAGCTGCGGGATGTAGGAGATAATTGCTTGAAGCATTCCCGCCATAGCATGGACCTGGTTGGTAAGCCCCTTAAAAGCCTTGAGAATCACCACCGGGGTCCTTGGGTGTGGTGGGGGTGGAGTTAGCCCAGGATCGTTGAGTAAGCTCTAGTATCGACCCTGGGTGTGGGAAGGTATGTTCTCGTCTCCAAATGAAGGGAGTGCAAGCGGGGGTTGAAAGGTTCCTCCCGAGTTTGGCTGTGTCACGGGAGGGACATCCTCCCCAGGGTTGACAGGCATTGAGCGCTCTTGTGACATTGGCAGCCCTCCTTCTAGCACCAATTGTTGTGGGTGCTCCACCGCGTCCAAGGAGTCAGCATAATGGGATTCGGGCCGCGAGTACAAGAGGGACCCAACGCAGGCAATTCGAAGTCAACGCGTGTTGATGCTCGGCTCGGGTTGTCACTTTGATGCAGGTTCTTCTGCTGACCTTGTCGAACTGTCCCTGCAAGACAAGACCTTCACCCAGGTGGTGGGTTCCCGGGGAGGTCCATCCGACGATCAAGTTAGAGTTGTTTCGAAGGGTGAAGTTTGGTGTCTCCTGCTCGGACACCGGGGCTTCTTTTTCTTTTGATTGAAGTAGAGAGAGAGAGATAGCCAGAGAACCCCCTATGAGAGCCCTTGGGGTGCCCATTTTATACCTGTACGTTGTCGACCGGTCAAGTCTCGATCTCATCATACTTCTGGCGTTCTCTGTCGGTCTATTTAATGTCACAGGTAGCGCCGACGGCTATTTGTGCTGCCAGTTGCGTTTTGTTTCTGCTCTGGTGTCATGTGGTTCCCTCAGATTCTTATGAGACCTGATGATGACTGCACGACGTCCGATGCTACTAGATCCTAAGTTTGTCCGTTCGTTTGTGACACATCGCTCGTGTGTATCAGAGGACGAGATCAGGGAGATTAGTCAGCCGACCCCGTCCTACCACATCGGTTCGCCTTGGGCCACGTCGTCTGATTTGGGAAGGAGACCACTATTATCCCTATCACTATCACATAGTCATAACGAATAATAATATTTAATAGTATGACATAATTTATCCCATAACCTTAATGTAGTTTTATAGAAAAATCAATTAACACATTGGATAATCAGAATTCATTTTTTGACTTATATGTTAGCAGTTTTATTATTATGTTTGTACAATGCAACATCTGCACCGTTTGATTTGATCATATCACTTGTTTTTTTTAGCCAAATGACGAGTAATAAAGATAGGATATCAGCTGCGCACCTTACGATAATTTATTAAAATATTTATTAATTAAATTAAATAAAATATTAATATTTAAAATGTGAATCGATACATCACTAACTAACAGATTAATATTTAAAATCTAAAATATATTAAATAATTTTTTTAAAAAATAAAGAGATCCGATTCATCATCATGATGGGACCGATGTTGAGGGTATGACGAGCCCAACCGAAACGGCGAAGCCCAATTGCATCTGTTTCGGCCTATAAAGAGGGTCAAAGCCCACATTCGTAAAAGCCCTGCAATAAGGGTCATAGCCAGAAAGGCGTTCGTTTCTTCCTCTCGCATCTTCCCCTTCCTTCGCTCGTATGCTAAAAGAGGGAAGGAGGAGGCAACGAAAAGGGTCGGGAGGGCGACGAGATGGACGACTACGCGAGGGAGATGATGGATCTCAAGACCCTCGTCACTCGCACCCTCGAGAAGAAAGGCGTCCTCGCCAAGATCAGGGTCAAATCTCTGCCCCATCTCTCCCTCCCTCACCCTTTCCCCGCGATCATGATCCATCCCCTCGATGGAAGGGGATTGGCGCTTGTTGTTCTCCCGTGAGAACTAGGGCTTAGTTGTGTCTTTGATTCCCGTATATCTTGTTTGTTAGATGGTGAGGTGGATCTCTTGAATGCTGTGTTGCTGTGGGGTTTCGTGGAGTCATCCATTAATCTAACTTGTGTTACTTTACATGGGATTCCTTTGAGGGATGAGATCGGAGTAGAAAAGATCTTCGAGCGGTTGTGAGAAGCTCTGGTTACCGATCTGCATCGGATCTCTGGGTTCTCGGGACGTGGTATGTGGATAGAAAACTAGAACGAGAGGGCACGTCTTATGTTCTCGAGCTGGTAATCTGATAGCTAAGGCTTGCATTAGAACTCCTTTCTTGGGAATCTGCTGCTCTAGAATATTATGCAATAAACTTATGGAATATTTGAGGTGTTGTTGAGGTGTTTGGAAGCCGAAGATTAGAATGTGCCCTTGGAGTGTCTGGGTTTCGCCTCATTTCAGTGTGTTGTCTACTTTATTTCAGCCTCAATGACCATATTAATGGTGGCAAGTTTGAAGAAAGTTCAAGTTGAATACTGTTGAAAGTACCATCTGTTAATGCCACATCTCTAGTAGGACACTATTAATCAGTTGTTTCGGGAATTCTGTTTTGTGTTTCCATTTTCAACTGTCTGACATTAGTGTTAGTCTTTACCACCTCTAGTTGATTAGCTTAAATATTAAGTTAGCTGAGGTTTTTGTGGTTTACATTTGAATTTAATTTTAGGCGGAGCTCAGAGCAAGCGTATTTGAGGCAATAGAAGAAGAAGATCGAGTTCTTGAAAATGATGACAATGTTCCGCCTGCATTACTAGGGAGCTGCAATGACCGAGCGAAGCAACTGCATACCTCTCCTTCAGGTTTTGAATTTTCTACCAAGTGAACCACTCTTTAGCAAATAGTTGTCTCCTGTCATGCCTTGAAATTTTTGGTCATGAAAACATGTTCTTTTATGGAATCATGTGGGTGAAGGACTGCATTCCATGTTATTCTTCTGTCATGCAATTACTAGTAAACATCAGTCCTAAGGGTGGATAAGTATTTGATTCATGGATCTGTTTTGCAAATATGATATTTGTATGTTTTGAGAATAAGAACAGAAAGCCTTTGTTTAATAGGACACTAACTAATTGAAGTAATTCGTATTTTCTGGATAAGCGAGACAGATAAGAGGAATTTGGAGTTGGTAAGTGATCCCACAAGGAAGGACAGTTGATTCCTCATTATTGGTCATGGAGTGAATTATTTTGGTGTATATTGCTTCTAGTCATCGGCGAATGATTATAATATTCTCTTTTGATTACTAATATATGTTTTCCTCGTCTACTCTAGTTATTAAGTAATGTTAGATGTACGTTTTTATGTGAGGCTTGACATACTTGATTGGTGATTTGATGTATTGCATTATCTATTTGAAATTAGTTGTCTGGTTGAGATATGAACAATATAATTTTTATTTACACAGATTTATTGGTAGGCCATTAGGTACTTTACTGATCTCATCTAGATTGCAAGTAACTACTCTTTAAGCTTGAGAATAATCTTTGGAGATTTCATTAATTATTAAACCTAGTTAGTCATACAAGGAGTTTTGGTTGCATAGTTTGATAAGTGCCAGTGATTTGTTCAGCCGAAATTAACTATAAGCTAAGTGCACATACTCTTAGTTTGTACGATTGTGGGTCTTGCTAAAAAGTAACAGGATATTTAAACTAGCAACTGAACATTCTTTACATAGGCTTTCCTCAGACATCATGCAACATGAGGACCTTGTTTTTTTGAAGTAGCCACATTCATCTAATAAGTCTTGTTGTATACAATTCTGTAATCCACTGCTACTAATCATGTTGAAGAAATTAAACCCATGATGGTGTGGTGAGGTGGATGATATTGTGAAAGTCATGTTGCTTGCAGGAAGGTTATTAACAGCACTAATTTGCGAATATTTGGACTGGGCCCAGTTAGGCCACACACTCAAAGTTTATCAGCCCGAGAGTAATTTGGTAATCATGTAAACTTCCCTTTGGTTTGTTGTTGTCTTAAGAAGTTCCGCATGTCGATATCATGGATTTACTGTTTTTCTTCTTGTTCATGGTATTCTTGCTCTTCAGCCAAAGGACTTCTGGAAAGAAGAATTGAAAGATTTTAGTAACAAAAATCAGTATGATTCGAACAAGAATGGTGATAGTGGTCCACTGCTCTTAGAAGTTCTTGAAGGATACTTAAAATACGAGGTTTGGTTCCCTTGTGTGATTTTTTTTCTTTTTCATGATCTTTTTTAGTTACACTGTCCTTGGAATTATGTTGATTTCTTGAAGTAATAATGTATTTATACTAGTCCTAACTAAATCTTTTCTTTTGCTTTTATAATTAAAAATAATCTTGACATCATTTATTGGATGAAATATCTTACAAATTATGATCTACTTTATGCCATATTGTTTTCATCATTATAAGATAATTGATTGTTCCCTTCTGAGCTGTTTTGGTTACAACTGGCTGTCAAGTGTTATTTTCAGCTTCAAGTACTGTGGAAATGGACTTTAAGATGATGTATTTTTGATTCAGCCTTCCAGAAGATATACCCAACCTTGTAAAGCTCTGATATTGAACACTTGACATTTACTATGTTATGTACATCGAAGCCACCTGTATCAGTAGATGCATAAAGCAGTTTGAAGTTCCCAATTCTGTAGATAAATGTTTTAAGATTCATTCAAGCATATTATGCTGCAGGTCCATTGCAAAACAAGTTCCAAGACTACCTTTGCTTTGTCACAAAAGCCTTTAGAGCGGAAATCACTTTGGGTAACAGTATAACAAAAAGCAAGATAGATACTCCAATTGGTACATAATGGGAAGCAAGGTTTTTCATACCAATCTGTACCGCCCGTACCAGGTGGTACATATCGGTCCGTCAGGTTATCGGTACGTGGACCGCCTGCTACCGGGCGGTACCACCAAAATCGACCGCCGGCGGTCGATTTCGGGAGAAAAGGGAAGAAGAAGAAGAAGAGGAAAAGAAGAAAGAAGAAAGAAGAAAGAAGATGAGAAGAAGAAATTATATCTCGTGTTGTCCTCGCCCGAGCTCCGTCGCTGCCCGCGGGTCACCCGTGCGCCGCCACCGCCCTCGCTCGCGGTTTTTCTCCTGCACAGGGAGAAAGATCGAGGCGACATTGCCGAGCCCTTTTCTTTTTCCTTTTTTAATATATTTAATATTTAATATTATATTATATAATATTATAATATATTGGGTGGTACACACTGTGTGTACTGCCTGGTACCGGTACCGACAGTATGTCGGTACACCGGTATGGACCGGTAATTAAAACCTTGATGGGAAGAGCACTAAACTACTACTTGGTGTTTGTATCATCAGATAGATTATCACATTCAGCTATTTAGATGGACTGAATCACCCTCACAAAGTTAGCCCATTTCATTTGATGAGTAGTATAAGCTTTTACTGTAAAACAATGGAAATAGTATTTGTACTCCAAATATGACATGCAAAAGCAGAAAGACTTATTCTTAAACACAACTGTATAACATCTTGAATATTTTGGTTTCTAATACTTTCTTATGTTTTATCATCAAGAAGAGTTAATCTTTGAGACATAAAATAGTCCCAGGATGAAAGATTTAGATAGTTTTAGGTTAACTCAGCCTGGATTTCCTTTTATTTCTTTTTGTGATTTTTTGGTTTTTTATTCTGATCTCTGAAAATTATTTAAACCTTCATAATGTTGGATGCATGTGAAAACTGGAACTTAAATTTTAATACCTTTAATGTTCTCTACTCGAAGCTAGACTTCCTAAATGATCCTATGTTGAATCCTTCCTTGTTCAAGAAAATTTGCCTCATTCACTTCCATCTTGCTGTTAGCAGCAGGGGAATTGATAACCTGCATCTCTAGACTCTTCCAGGAAAACAATGTGTGATTTTGACTTTCTGCTAGGCTGCAAGTTGAAAGAGGAAAAGGCCAAACACGATACATGAGGCTCTGCCAATCCTAGTGAAGGCCAAGATAGGCAGCTTTTTCCCTACAATTAGAGAGGTCATTCTTGTGACTGGAACCTTGGCCACCTAGGTTGCAAAGGGCAAATTCTGCATATTGAAAATGAACAGTGCTAAAATTTTAAGATCTTGGATTAGATTTAAGCCACTTTCTGGTAACATCTGGTCTATCTCTTGAGGTACCCTACTGCACTATTATGGGCATTGCATGCGCCCTCCATGTCTTCATCTTGAATGTCTCATTCTTGGGGTGTTAAAATTTGGAATACATATGGCAGTATGAGCGTCTGTTTGTTTATAGAATGCAATTGGTATTAGCATTTGTCTGGTGCAGTCTACAGTGGAATTAATAAGTGTGTTATATAGAGATTCTTATGATGATTATTGCTTCTTTATCATGTTCCTGCACAGAATTTGATCCAAAATAGGATGGCCGGAGGGAGTTCAATAAATTCGGAAGCAGAGTCAATATCTAGTGGGGAGGCCAGGAATGTCCGAAGGCCATTTTCGTCATCATCATCTGCTGCTCACGGAGGCTTACCTTCTTTGGACAGGTAAGTTTTACTTTTAGTTAGCTTCTGTTTTGGGACCTTACCTTTCTGATGGGATTTTTTTTCTTATGGTTGATGCTAGGCCGGTCCCTCTTACCCAGTCATCAGGTAACTAAAAGGTTTTTGTATATCTGTGCTCTTGTTTTGGCTGCTTACCCTGTCTTTCATTTTATGGTTCCAGATCGAAAGTCAAGTTCCTCAGTTCCTATGAATAGGAAGGACGATTACATGTGGAGATATGATGCTGAGATCTCAGAAGATGTAATTCGAGCTGCAAATGCTTTGGAAAACATTCAGCTTGACAGAAAAGCACGGAATTTGACAACATCTTGGAGGTTAGTGTCCTTTGACATTTTCTGCCACATTACATGTATGAGAATGCGGATCATTGTCCTCGTCGGTGTCCTTGCACCTCGAAGTTCATGAATAGCTTTGAACAGTAGTGATTGTCTCACCATATGAAGTTTTCTTGTCACTTTAGTGGGTCACTGCAACTGCCTGTCAGCAATAACTTTATAACTATTGCCTTGTTGTTTGTGCAGGAGCTGTCTTAGCAAATGAATATTCCTATGTCTTTTTAAATTAATTAAACTGAACCTAGCTGGTCTGACCGTCAAAAAGCCAGCCTTGTGGTTTCATTTTTACATTTTTGAAGCTTGCCGATGTGCAAATCATGTGTGGTTACAGCCATTGAGAAGATTCTCATACAAGTCTCTGTGCAGTATTTTCTTGAGATCATAGATTTTTTTTGCAAGTATTAACCCATTGCATGCTTTGCCCTCATTGCTGATGCAGGCATGCGAACAATGGCATCATAGAAGACGATGGCACGGTGGATCGTCGCTAGCATGACTTACAGCCCCTGTTACGTATCTAGCTTGTTTCAGTATTTGAGCGTCGTGCAAGGCTCAAGACTAGGAAGCTGTTCCAGTTGGAGCTTTCTTGTATTGCGTCCGGGTTCACACACGATTGATTTTCTGTCTGTCTCTGATGTTCGTTTTTGGCACCTGCTATCTATTATTCATTTAGGACCTGTGAGGCTGCTTTTGCTTTTCCAAATCACACTAATATCATCATCTCAACCAAATGCCTGCCCGGTAAAGTGCTTTGTTGCTGAGCTTCTAATAAACTCACTCAATTGTTCCTGGCGCTTTCTTTTTATCAAATTGGTAGTCGATTGATTGAATGTGGCTGTGAACGACGGATGATGTTTGTAGAGCAGTAGTACATGCATGCTTGTTGTGCTTCTACATATTTTGTTTTACTAATCGGATGATAAAAAAAAAAAAATGTTTTGTATCCGTGATTGATGGGTGATACCTTATGGTCGATTTTGATCATATTTATCAATCGAGGGTTTGTTCTGCGAGTTAATTAAATTGGTTGCCAAGCTTACTATCTGACGAGCAACGCAAGCCATTTCCATTGTATCTCTGTGATCAGAGCATTGGTGGCCAGGACAATTTAACTCACTGTTTAACCATGATACCTGCCTCAGTTGGGGAAAAAAAAGAAAAAAAAAGAAAAGAAGAAGAAATAGATTCTCAAGGAAAGGAGGTACTAGATAATATTCTCATATATATATATATATATATATATACACACACACACGTGGTAAGTTACTAAATTTTAAAAGTAAAATATGTTAAATGCTAAACAAAATGATAGAATTTTCCTTGAACATAAATTATATAACATTTAACCAAAAAAAAATATATTCAAACATAACATAATTGATTGTATCCATCTAACATACATAACATATTTTTCTACATAAAATTATAAACAGGTGGTCGTCCATTTTTACGTTAGCATAAGCTTGCACGTGCTCACTTTCCTACCCAATCAATCAGCTGGATGAAGTGTTAGTATCCTTAATTACAAAATAGGATCCATAATAAGTAATTTACTCGGTAAGTATAAGCCTCGGTAGTTTTAATATAATATATATATAGTATTTAAAAATAATTGGCATAAAACATTTAATCTTACACATAGAGCTTAAATTTCTACATTAAAACAATTGAAAATACTTCTATGCACATAGAGAAAATGTAAAAAATTATAAATTTTTTATCTTATACCGTAATACATACGTGTATTTTTTACGTCATAATAAATACGTGCACATGAAGAGAACATGGTCTTTCATGAGATTATGCGTCTCTATCATGATATATATGCACTTTTCCACAACACTCTCATGGAGGTCATCGTGCACACGCAACATCTTCGCGCAATGAACCGATTATCACTTTTGTATACTTGTACAAATATTTGGTAGCATGTTTTTCCTTAGTTTTATATGGTTTTACCTGAGAAATACAAGCGAAAACAGTTTCAACGCTATAGTGGGATCGCCCACCGCGCTGGGCCAAAACTACCAAAAACAGCTCAATTTCACGTGTCGCGGCCTGATTTCTGCAGACCGCGGTACGCTATAAAACGTCAGTCGTCTCAGGCCCCTAGAACCACCCGGGTGGTACGAGGATGAATGGGGCTTCGGTTATATGTCGGGTGTTGAGCATTCGTCACAAGTTAAGCTTGTATTCACGCCTGACACCCAGTGAACTGTCGTTTGTGGACTTGCGACTATTCGTTCAATATTCTAAAGTCCTGTTTCGCTCCTTTCTCTCTTTTCATTCTTGTATTCATGATATTTGTTGAATTGCTTATAAAGCTTCCCTCTTCGCGAGACGTCGGGACTTGTTCGTCACTCACTTTCAATCTAATCAACCTTCTCTTTTGCAGGTCCTTCGAGACTGACACGAGGTTGTAGACAGGCTAACTCATTGCAGATGAATAATACATGGGTGTTTCATGACTTAGGCAATCCCAACTAAGTCCGAGATATTGGCGCAAAGACGCTTCATGACTTAGGCAATTCCAGCTAAGTCCAAAACTTTATCGCAAGGGTGTCGCACGACTTAGGCAAATTCAACTAAGTCTGTGACATTGTGGTATCAGAGCAGGCAAGCAATTTGAACAAATAACGAGGAAGTTTCGCAATCTCACCATAGCAAAGCATCGTGGCGAACTGAGCAAGATGGGGCAAGTCGGACCTTTGTCCCCAGCTGCCGCAGGTAAGTTGCAAGTGCAAACTCTCTCACAAGCTATTAGAGCCGCTCATGAGAAGTGCAACAACGAACAAGATAAGCGAGGAGTTGGGTATTCTCAGTGAGCGGAGGAGGCACAATCTGGAGCCCCAACCGGGAAAAGAAGCCACAAGGAGAGGCTTACAACGGTGAAAACTTGCCTCGATGTTCTTGAAGCGAGTTTGGAGGTCAACGAAGGCTCCTAGGGGTAGAGAGCTCGCAAGAAGAAGCTGAATCTTGGATTGACAAGGTTGAGTCCATAGTCCATCAACTGACGGAAGACACTAAAGACTATGTGCAACATATACATGAAGTTGTGACGGAACTCACGTCCAATGTGACATTGCTCACAAGGACTCATAATGCGGGAGGGAGCAACACTTACGCTACATCACCACAAAGCTTTACAGCCCCCAAGCCGCATTGCTACGGGGTTACCAGGGATTCCAAAGAGCTCTAAAACTTCATGTTCGACATGGAGCAATACTTTCATGCTACAATGCCAGACTCTGAAGAAACCAAAGTTTCAATATCAACAATGTATCTCAATGGAGATAGTGGCAAACCTGTTAGGAAAAGATCTAGCAAGGCTAGTCTCGAGTGGACCCATGGGAGGACTTGAAACGAGAGTTGAGAACTCAGTTCCTACCCGAGAATACAGGGTTTATGGTAAGAAGGAAGCTGAGACAACTCCGCCAAATTACTTCCATTCGAGATTATGTGAAGATATTTTTTTGCATTGATGTTGGACATACATGACATGTCCGAGAAGGATAAGTTATTTACCTTCCTTGATGGCCTGAAGCCATGGGCACAACAAGAACTGAATTGAAGAAATGTCACCGACGTGGTTGGGGTAATTACGGCTACAGAAAGGCTAACTGACTTTGTTTCTTCAGGGGACTCGGGGAAGAAGAAATAATCCTCGTGAAATCGCCCACTCAAATATTCTTAAGCAAAGAAATAATCCTCGTGAAATCACGAACAAAGGAAGATAAACTTCTATAAATGCTCAAGCTAAAAAAGGCAAGACCCCGAAACTTGGCAGATGCTTCTTATGTGGAGGACCGCACATGGTGCGGGAATACCCACGAAAGCAGGCACTCAATGCCTTAATTGCATCAATTCACCCCCACAAGTCAGACAAGGGCAAAGTCGTCACCCTTAGTTCAAGCAGTTCAAAATCTAGCAGTGACGATGAAGAGTTGCAAGGGCCCCGAATGAGAGCAATGCATTTGTTGAATGTGTTGTGGGGTCCAGTGGGAGAGAATACAAAGGCAAAGTCACTTAAGGTAGGGAGTAGCGAGTTAATGTATATGGGCATCAAGCTTAATGATCGAACAACCCATGCAATGGTAGACACCAACACTACCCATAATTTTATTACCGATCGAGAAGCAAAGCAACTTGAACTAATCTTAGAGAAAAACCCAAGTCGTATGAAGGCTATGAACTCGGAGGCGAAGCAGATCTTCGAACTAGCAAAGGGAGACCCCCATCAAGATCAGAACATGGAGCGAGAGAACAAACATGATGGTGGTGCCATTGAACAACTTCTAAGAGATTCTCATAATGGAGTTCATGCACGCAGTGAAGTTGGTGTAATTGTTGTTCCTAAACTTCCTATGCCTAATGGGAGGCGACGACCCCTGCGTGGTTCCAGTTTCTCAAGGAGGAACCAATGATCTACAATAAATATCGATATTGCAATTGAAGAAAGGGGTACAAAAAGTAGAATCAATTTTTGTAGCCGCTATAAAGCTCGAGGTACTTGATGAGGAGGTCATTCAAGAACCTACTGTGGTGACAAACATCCTGAAGGAGTTCTCAGACGTAATGCCAACTGAGTTGCTGAAAACTCTGCCACTATGCAAAGGCTAGATCATCATATTGAGCTAGAGCCAGGAGTTAAGCCTCCAGTGAGACCACCATACCTCATGACCCCTCCAGAGTTGGCAAAACTCAGGAAGCAATTACATGAATTGCTAAGCGGTGGTCTCATCCATAGTTTAAAAGCACCATTCGAAGCTACAGTCCTCTTCCAGAAGAAATAAGATGGGAGCTTCTAATTATACATCGATTATCGAGCCCTAAACAAAGTGACAGTGAAGAACAAGTATCTCATCCTGCTTATCGTAGACTTGTTCGATCAATTGGGCAAGGCAAAGTACTTCTCCAAACTTGACCTTCGATTGGGGTACTAGTAGGTGCACATTGCAGAAGGCGACGAAGCGAAGACTACTAGGTATAGAGCGTTTAAGTTTTTAGTGATGCCTTTCGGTTTAACCAATGCTCCAGCCATATTCTGCACTCTAATGAACCAACTATTCAAAGAGTATTTAGACAAGTTTGTGGTCGTCTACTTAGATGATATCGTCTACACAACCAAACACTCGAGGAGCATGTCGAGCACCTTCGAATAATCTTTAAAGTTCTTAAGGATAACATATTATTTATGAAGAGGGAGAAGTGCTACTTTGCTCAGACGGAGATTTTGTTCTTGGGGCATCAAATCGGTGATGGTTTTATTTGAATAGACAAATCTAAGGTGCAAGTTGTGGCAGAATGACGAACACCAAAGAAGGTGCCAAACTGAGATCCTTCCTTGGTTTTGTCAACTATTATTGGTGCTTCATAGCTAGATATTCGAAACGCGCGGCTCCACTAACGGAGTTACTGAAGAAGGAGCAATCGTGGAGATGGTCAGACAAATGCGAAGCTGCGTTCCATGACCTAAAGACTACTGTATTGGAAGAACTAATACTCAAATTGTCGGACTATGGGAAGTCCTTTAAGATCCATACAAATGCTTCATACTTCATGATTGGAGTACTTATGCAAGAATGTCACCCAGTGGCCTATGAGAGTCGGAAGCTCAATGAGACCGAGCAGTAATATCTGATGCATGAAAAAGAGATGACAGCAATGGTCAACTGTCTATGAGTTTGGCGACACTACCTCCTCAGAGCATAATTTGTGCTAAGGACAGACAACATCGCATTGAGTTACTTTCAAACTCAAAATAAACTCTCCCCAGAGTAAGCTCAATGGCAGGATTTCCTGGTTGAGTTCGATATGACAATAGAGTATAAACCCAAAAGAGCAAATATTGTAGCCAATGCGTTAAGCCAAAAAGTAGAGCTGGTGAATGCTAGACAGTTGGAAGATAAAGGATAAGCAAATAAGTTGCACTCCAACTTTTGTCTAGGATCAATGATGGATTGTACA
Organism: Ensete ventricosum; assembly: GCA_029747655.1. NCBI lineage: Eukaryota > Viridiplantae > Streptophyta > Magnoliopsida > Zingiberales > Musaceae > Ensete > Ensete ventricosum. The sequence goes on from JAQQAF010000006.1 coordinate 17,507,780, forward strand.
GTGATCCCCATGCAGTAACACTGATGCAACTACATGCCTTACTTGCCAACAAGATAAGGTAGAGCAGCGGAAGCCGGTAGAACTTTTGGAGCCGCTGCCGACACTAGAAAGGCCATAGGAGAGCATTTCCTTGGACTTCATATCAAGTTGGTCGGCAGTATGGGGACTCAGATCGATACTTGTGGTAGTCGATTGGTTTTCAAAGTATGCAACATTCATTGCTACACCCCTACACTGTTCAGTAGAGGAGGCAACCAAGTTGATGATGAAGAATGTGGTGAAGTATTAGGGAGTCCCGCACAATATCATCAGTGATCGAGATGCACGGTTCTTGGGACGATTCTGGACTCAGCTATTCAAACTGTTGGGTGTCCAAGTTATACTTGTCCACAAGCCTCCACCCCCAAGCGGATGGCCAGACTGAAAGAATAAATTCCCTCCTCGAGTAATATCTTCGGTACTACGTGAGTACCAATTAACGAGATTGGGTGAAACTGTTGGACATAGCCCAATTCTCCTACAAGTTGCAACGTAACTCTACATCCAACAACAGCCACTTCAAGATTATTATAAGATAACAACCATCAACTCATCACACCTTGGCTATTGGTTATACAGGGAGTAGCCCGTCAGTATATCACTTCGCAAAGGAATGACATCAGAATGCAGATATTGCATGAGCTTACTTGGAGAATGCGACAAAAAAGATGAAGAAGTGGGCTGAATTGGGAATGTGACCATAGGAGTTCAAAGTTGGTGACATGGTGTTGGTGAAGCTCTAACTGGCATCACTCCGGTTCTTTAGACACAAAGTGCATAAAGGATTGGTACGCAAGTATAAAGGCCCTTCCCAATCATTAGTAGGTTAGGCATTGTCTACTATAAGTTACAAATGTCGGCATGACTCAAAATTCACAACATTCTCCATGCAAACAACTTGAAAGCCTACCACTTAGATCCTTAAGATGCTTCTCGAGGAGCCCCATCAGAGCCTCCTACGAGAAGAGAGTTGAAATCATTTTAGCAGATTGCAAGACAAAGCTACCTAACAGAGTAGAGCAAATCGAGTACTTGGTGAAGTGGCAAAAGCTTCCCCGAACAGAAGCCAATTGGGAGTCTGAAGATGCCCTACGACATAAAGAAGTCATCATCAAAGCCTACCAACAAGTGTCAATGAGGACATTGATAGTTTAAGTGGGGGAGAATGTCATCGACGTTTGTTGCGCACCTGCAACATCTTCGCTTAATGAACCATTCATCGATTTCTTATACTTGTATAAATGTTTGGTAGCCTATTTTACCTTAGTTTTATGTGGTTTTGCCTGAGAAATGAAAGCGAAAATAGTTTACAATGCTATAGTGCGATTGCTCACCGCGACGGGCCAAAACTGCCTAAAATACCTCTATTTTCGTGTGCTGTAGCTTGATTTCTGCAGATCGTGATGCGCCGCAAAACGTTAGCCATCTTATACCCTTGGAACCACCCAAGTGGCATAGGGCTGGATGAGGCTTCAGTTATATGTCAGACATTGAGCATTCGTCAAAAATTGAGCTTGTCTTCGCGCCCGACACTTGGTGAATTGTCGTTTGTGGACTTGCGACTGTTCGTTCAACCTTATAAAGTCCTGTTTCACACCTTTATCTCTTACACTCAAGGTATTTGTTGAATTACTTATAAAACTTTCCTCTTCACGAGACGTCGGGACTTGTCCGCTGCTCACTTTTAATCTAATCAACCTTCTATTTTGCAGGTCCTTCAGGACCGACATGAGGTTGCAGATAGGTTGACCTATTGTGGATAAATAATGCATAGACATTTCATGACTTAGACAATCTTAGGTAAGTCTGAGAGATTGGTGCATGGACGCTTCATGACTTAGATAATTCTAGCTAAGTATGAAACTTTGTCATAAGGGTATCGCATGACTTAGGTAAATTCAACTAAGTCCGTGACAATACGTTATAATAGATTTATGTATATATATAAAATATAACTATTCATAAAATTATGCACTTTTACCATATAAAATATATGCATAGTTAATCATGAAATTATACATCTTTATCATATAAATCTATGCATGCGAATAAAAATATATTTATTTATGAAACTATACGCTTTTACCATATAAATATGTACATGGATAAAATAAAATGTGGATATTCATCAAACTGTACACTTTTACCGTATAAATATGCACATCGATAAACAATATAATCGATGTGCAGCCGCCTGCTCTCCCCTCTTCCCCTTCTCCTTCCTCTCCTTCTCTCTCCCACATCGCAGTCGCAGCCGCAGCCGCAGCCGCAGCGCCTTTCCTCTTCTTCCTTCCTCTTCTTCTACCCAAGCCGCTGCCTCTTCTTCCTCTCCTTCCCTTCTCCTCCACCGACGTACCGCCCCTTCTCTGTTTTACTCGTGCGGGAAGCAGAGGTGCGAGGGATTTCCTTTTTTCCCACAATTTAGTCCCTCTAATCTTTATATTTACAAAAACATCTTCAGAAACATAAAATTAATTTCTCCTCTTTAAATGAAGATTTTAATCCTTTTAAACTTCACATATATAATCCAATAATATCCAAGATTAATATATCTTTACGGCATCAATGATATCATGACATCATATATAATTAAACATTTTAAAACATATAAAATTCAAGATATTTTTCATCTTAATTATTGATCCTCCAACGTAACGATTTTTACTCCACCTTAAATATTAAGATAATTTAATCTCGTATTAAAGTTTGCTAGCACACTTTTTCTTGTTGCACTATACTTAACATAAACGTAAATATTTATATAAACGATATATTTTGAAAAACATATATTTTAATTTTATGAATAAAAAATAGGAACATATCATTTATCATATTCATAAAGCATAAACATCATAAATCATATCATAAAATGAAAATAATATATATATATTATTTATGTTTTTATTTACATGCTTCACATGTCAGTTTTCTGAAAGGTAAAAATTATTTATATATATATATATATATATATATATATATATATATATATATATATATATATATATATATAGATATATATATATATCCTGGCGGTGGGTGCTCAATCATGGATACAACTTTTGGCATTTGGTTTCAGATGGATCGAATGGTTCAAACCTGTAGTAACAACAAAGCCTGCACGGATACGACACGATCCTTCGCTTCACATGTCAACATACTAACAACACAACGCATTGCAGAGTAATGGAATTCCCATATCAATATCATGCAGGAAGGTTCCTGTAGTAAGTCAAGGGAGCATCACATCATAGAATTAGCATTGTTCTGTTTAAAAAGTAAAAGAGGCTGCACACCAGTAATAATGAACTCCTCAAACTTAACTTCGTAGTTTCGGCCTTTTGGCTTGGCTAGTTGGCTTCCATGACTTGAGCAGAGATGCAATGTTAATATTTCTTCTCTCTTTTTTTATCTCCTTTGCTCACCAATTTATTTATTGTTCACGATCAATCAATGGATGGGATAATATATACTATTTCCTCAGTAAATTACAACAAGAATTACATAACCTACAAGTCTAAGAAAGCACACAAACCCCCTCTCTCTCTCCTTCTTGGCGGACACAACAGGTTAGGGCAAATGATTGCAATTAAATCATAACTAATTGATAATTATGATAAATATAGAAAAAGGAATTAGGTATGACTGCAACTTAAACAGGTGGTGAAATCACGGTCTCCCAAGTTTCACTTCTCTGCCTCCTGATGCCCGTTCATGTCTTCTCTCTTCGGAGTTTGCACATTCTGTTCCCCCCCCTCGTTAGTGGGCTTCCCATCAGTGGAGTCCTCAGGATTATTCTGTTTCCCCTGGAAATATATGGATCATACTCCATCTATCATAAACAAGGTATCTCAAGGCAGATGTATCAAGTGACGTTGCAACTTTCAGAGATGTGAAACATTACAGGGTTTACCTTGTTCTTGTCGCGCCAACCAAGTACAAATGGCCTAGAAAGCAAGCTTATTTTTCTAGGAGGGATATCCTGAGACGAGTCTTGACTTGTTCGAACAGGTGAATTATCCGTAGTTGGTGTCCTAACAAGAAGAACGTGACAAACACAACTCTCCATGAACAGTGTGTTGACATCAAATAGTTAACTGAGCAGAGAATGCAGTGTGAATGAATGCTCTAAAAGTATCATTAAAGGATTGGCACGACACTGCATGTGTGCCCTCATGCTGGAAAATGACAATCCTTAATAACAATTATAAAGAACAGGAGGACTACACAAAGATCAAAAGATCGTGATAATTTCAAGTATCAGAGATCAGCTGAGCTCTACTGACAAACAAAGGGTAATAACAAGTCAACAGAAAAAGATGCTCATCGAGAAAGTAATGGGAGTAAAAGCAAAGTTGGCTGCCAGTGGTTCAACACACATACCTTGGAGAGCTTAATGCTTTGAGCTGGCTAGACTGGTATTGCAATGTAGCCTCTAGCATCGTCTCTGCCATTACCGCCCTGTCCTCCATTTGTGCAAGTAATGACATGGCTTCTTCATATTTTTCCTGCATATATCTCGATGAATGGGTAAAAAAAGACCAGAAAGTGGAGATAGAACAGAATAGTCAGATTTAGATGACAATTCTGACATCAAAGAGAGCTAAACGTAATTTGGAAGAACCATATTTTCATGCAATAAAAATTTAGGATGGCAGCAACAATTCCCAAGGAATTTACAAATGCAGAAATTACAAGTCAGAACTTGGTTGTAGTACAAAAGGGTATGTTGGTACCAAAAAGTTAGAAGTTAGAACTTAGGTGGTGTAGAAAATAGTAGATTTGCGTATGCTTTGTCGGCTAACTGTTAAAAGATTGACAACAAAAATTTAGGAGTTAGTCTTGTAGTTGCTTTGCTTACTCTTGAGGCAACTAACTAGTAGAAGGAAGCTCAATACTCCCATAGGGCTCAGAGTTCTAGCTATATAAAACAATGATACACTTTTTAACTATACTTTGGCTTTCAGTTCCAGCCTTGTTTGCAGTATTATCCATATTGCACACCTCAAAAGACAATCACATTTTTGTTTCAAAGATTCTTGAAGTTCTCAAACCAATGTGGCAGGAATGCTAAGAACAAAGATGTAAATTGCCATGCAAATACTGACGATAATATGACAAGTCAGGCCACCTCTATAACACAGACCAGCCCATGCCAGATATACCTTAGCATCAAATTTTTCTTTCTTCCTGTACAACCTTAGCAAGCAAGCTGAAAGATACACAAAGCACTGTGAATATCATTGCATATTCAATCAGAACCAAGCGATGGCAAAGAATTACCAAATGGCCATAACTAAGGTACATCGGTTTTACATCCTTTAAGATGCCCAACCTCCACAGAAACCATCAACCAAGAAACTGCCCTAGTACAAGTTTCAATCTTGATATTTACAAATATTTGTATCCTATTTCCAAGCAAAACTGGCACTTCTTGGCATACATTCATGGATTTTTTATTTTGAAAACAACATCATAACTGCCCTTTTATGGTCACCATATCTATTTCCACCTATAAATTAAGTAGAGATAGTAGTATTTGGATCAAAATGCATAAACACCATAGATGAGAAAGAACCTGGAGGGCATTGACAGCTTGACGCTGACTAGCTGCCTCTTGTTCAGCAAAGAGGCGAGCATCTTCTGTGACCTTCTGTTCTTGTTCGACCCGCATCAATACCTCCATAAGTAAAAACTAAAAACCATTAGTTTATAAAACCAAAAATACAGAAACCACCAAAGGAGAACCATAGATCAATACACAGGTAGAGAAGGAGTATGACACACCTCAAGCATGGCACGCTCTTGTTCCTGCTTGTCTGCTAGAGCCTGCCGCAACTCAGTTACCTCTAGAACCAATTGCTCAACCTGATAACAGTAGCAATTCATGTTATTAGGTTTTGATATAAAACGAAAAAGACACAATTGTAAATTATGCCAGATTCGATAGTCTGCTTGGATTTGTGATTACACCTTTATAATATACCTGATATAGTACAGTTCTTTACCATGTAAAAGCAAATAAAGAAGGTTTTATGGACTACTAATTGGTCGATTTGAAATATGATATTTTATTCCTGAAAAAGAATACCTGGGGATTATCATGCGTATTATAAGCCTCCTATGCACTACAACCCATAATCACTTCCTGTCCAATCATTTAAATGTAGAAAACTTATGTCTACATAGACCCTAAGAGTTTATGGTACAATTATTCAAGTATATGATGCAGTACACATACCAAGAAGATACTAATAGTTTAGTTAGTCAAAGATACGTGGAAACATGACATGATTTACTCTTGTCGGAACTAGTCAAACTAAAATATGATATCACAGAACTTCGTAACATCACAAGCATGTGATGTATATTATTATGCATCCAAAGAGGCAAAGGAGTCTGCCGTTAACGGTAGAGCATACGGATCTTAAATGGGGGCAATAGGTGAGCACTGTACTGATGTTCTGCATAGCAATTTGTTTGGTGTTAAGAAGGTCCACTAGGCATCAACAGTTTAAACATCAAAAGACCAAGAATGTTGAGATAATTAATGTCTGAACTCTGAACTAATATGTTCAAGTTGAATAGCCAGTGCATGTAATCATTATTTCATACTTTGAGATTATCTGCTCAACCCTTTTGCCAGAGGTTGAAGGGGGATCATTTCATTTGTAGCAAGGATAAAATGTATGTAATACAAGAAATTGGACTGAAATGTGGAAAAAAGAAATCCGTTTTAGGATACCAGTTATCTCGGCTTGGGACAGTCTCTTTTCCATGGCACACACAATTTAAATCGCAACATGAACCATCAAGGGATCTTTAAGGTGACTTCCACCTTCTAAGTTAATCCTTCCCAAATGAGATGACCAGGCTCAGAGCCAAAAAATTATTTACATGTTTAATTAATTTGGTCATTATCAGAAACATGCTTCTTTCTGAGCAAACTCTTAATAATGGTTCAGTGTTGATCAGCTACTTTAGTCTAGATATGTCTAATGTAACATGAACTTTCCAGAGAGGACAAAGCCAGCCAACAGCAGCAAAAGGGCAAAATCTTAGTCATTGCTTTACTGATCCCTAATTTGGGCACAATCCTCCAATTGCAGTACCCAAAAGAGAAATAAAGAAGATCTACAGAACTGACCGCAGATACTTGGAGCTTCTTGTTGTAGGCATATCAACTCTTTTATCAAAGAAGACAATCTAAATATAGTGATGCATAAATTATAAATCATTATTGTATGAACAGACACAATAACTCAACTTGTGTTATTTCCTTCAAAATATTTATAACTCATAATACATCCAATGCAGTTATAACCAGAGAATGTTCCAAATCATGGTTATGAATCTTGCACTGTACTGGGCATACCACAAACTAAAATATAATGGCATATTGTAATACAAACATATTTCAACATTAGGATAAAACTTTAATGTTTTTGGGCGTACCAACAAGTATCCACCAACATTAGTGTTTTTAAAAGCTCTAGGCGTCAAGATTCCAAAATGCCCGAGACACTAGGTGGTCGCCTAGGCACCCACCCGACTGAAGATATGCGCTCTAGAATATTAAACTATACAAAAATATATAATATAATTTTAAAATATATAAAAATATAACATATAAAATATAAAAATATATAATATAAAATATGGTAACAATAGTTAAACATAGTTTTAATATTAGTTCTAAGGATTAACAATCCATTGTTAACAGTAGTTATAATAGTACGTAGTAGGGGTGGGGGGAGGAGGGAGAAGAGAAGTCACATATGGTGAAAGATAGGGAAGGAGAGGGCAGAGGTGATTAAAGAACCTTTAGACGGTGGCAGCGACGGCGATGACAAAGGAAGCTGCGGATGACTACAGCAGCGATGGAGAAAGCTGCGACCTGTCCCTCGACAACAGAGGGAGCTACACACAAAAGATTAGGCAATAGAGGGAGCAGCACACGAAAAAAATAAACGGCGAAGGATGAATATTCAGACCTTTACGTCGACAAAGTCAACAGCGAAAGAGGAAGATCGGACCTTTTTGTTGGTTACAAAGCAGCAAATCCTAGGGTTTACCAAGCGAGTTAAGGGGGGATTTGATGTTTACTGTTGGACTTAGTTGGTTCGATTGAACCAACGAAGTACCTGTTAAATTGAACCATAGTCCAAAATCCAATCGACTGGTTTTATTCAATAGGGTGCTCGCTCGAGGCGCTTGGCGCCTAGGCTCAGTCGAGTGTAGGCAGCGCTTCAGTGAAGCGTGTCGCCTGAACCCCATGCGACGTGCTCGGATCTCGCCTCGCTTGAGCACTTAGGCGCCTTCTAAAAACACTAACCAGCCTAACATAGTTCCTATAGCAGACAGAGATATTAAACCTTATTCAAAAATAACATAATAGTTCATACCTAGGCTTTCAAATGCCATGGATCATGTTCATAGGATTGGATTCACAATCCTATAGATAGGTAGCTCAACTATAAACAGTTAGGACTATATATAGTAATAGCAAAAGTTGAATTCTCTTGGTTCAAAATTTGTTCTTATTTTATATTATCTCCAAGAAACTAACAAGATATACTCAGCATATGTGATAAACACATGAATAACAAGCAAAAAAAAAACTTTCCTGCCAAACAAATGGATGGCAGGCGCTATATATGGAGCATAACAAACATATATATATGCATATATGAGTTCATTATATGTGCAAGCAAGGTATGTAATTTCAAATTGTACCGCCGGTATGGACGGCATGTACCGGTCCACCAGCAGACTGGTATGCGGACCATCTGCTACCGGGTGGTACCATGATTTTAGTCTTGTACCGTCTGGTACAGGGTTGTATTGGGCGGTAACGATCGAAATTTCGATCATTACCACTCGGCAACGGTCGATTTCGATCGTCGCCGCCCATTACCGGGTAGTATCATGATAGAACCCTAGGGTTCTATCGTAGAGGAAGAAGGTGGAAAAGCGGGGATAATCGATCTCTTCGAGGGGATCAGGTCTTCTAGATCACTTCGAGGGCATCTGCCTCCTAGGGTTGTCTTTTGGCTAAAACTAATACTTCTTCATTGATTTTCATAAAGAATTTACAACCTTATTTATAAGGCTCTGCCAAGGGTCCCGCTCAACTTCGACTCATAACTAACTGTAAACTCCTAACTGAAAATAATAACTGACTTCATCCCAACCGAAGATAAAAACCAACTCTAATCACTCATAACTGACTTGATGAGGTTCACTCGACCCATAACTGACTCCGACTAACATGACTCAACCTAAATAGATGGACCCGACTTAGCTAGGGTCCTAATAGACCTGCCATCTTCAAATCAGCCTTGTCCTCAAGACTGAGCAGGATTGAACTTCAGGAGCACTTCGGTCCAGGATATTTGTCATGCATCACAACCCTTTGATCAATCAAATAGGGTCTCCACTTGGTGTACGCAATAGGTCGATCTTCTGGTGCCGTAGTCACTGTAGTCCTCTGAGGACCCCTTTTTATCTGATGGCTAGTGGTCGTACCATGTCTTCTTTTAAGGATCACAACTTCGAAGTTTTCCGGTGATATCAAAAAGAAATCTACAAGTACTTGTTTTACCTTTGACCACCTGTTACAAATTAAGATTCGCCCATTAGCGATCTTGTCTTCGAATTTCGCGCAGCCTTCGTGATCGGACTCCACATTGCCAATTTTTTATTCCTTTTTAGTTGGTTCAATCATTAGAAGTTTGTCACAGCCTTCATGATCGGACTTCACACTGTTAGTTTTATAATTCCTCTTTAGTTGGCTCAATCGTCAGAAGCTGCTCTTGTTTGCGTTCGTTTATGTTGACCACTTTGAAGTCCTACTTTGTTGATTTTTCCTATCTATTGAAGCTTTTGTTTCGGTGAGTATCCGCATTAATTTTTCCTTCATGCACGCTGGCGAATGATATGGCTGCTATCATGGTGCGGGGATGGCGAGCTTTAACTTCGCACCGAATCTCGGGATTAAGTCCCTCAATAAATTTTCTCACCAACTGTATCTCGGACCAATCTCGTGTTTGGTTTGATAGGTGCTTAAATCTGCTCTGGTACTCCTCTGCTGTGAAAGTTTGAACGGATTTTGGCGAGTTGTCCATTAATGTTCTTGTACTCCGACAATTCGAAGCGAATCAGGAGCTCTCTCTTGAACTGTCCCCATGAAAGGACTCCGTGATAGGTCTCGTACAAATATTACCATTGATTGCATCACCTTCAAGTTGAGTGGAAGCTATCTCCACCATGGATTCCGCCGGAGTCCTGTGAAAATGAAAAAACTTTTCAGCACGTGAGATCCAGCCGATTGGGTCTCCATCTTCCCATCTGGGAAACTCCTTACGTGGGTATCCTGTGTCTTGCCCTTGATCATACTTTTCAGATTGACTTCTTCTGAATTCACGGAGGAGTTCTTGCAATTTGTCTTCTATACGGGCCTCGGAGGCTTTAAACCTTACGTCTAGTGCATCATCCATAGCCATTGCATCAGTAACTTCGTATTTGGTGTGGCTGCAAAAGAAGTGAGCGCCTGTGTGAGTGAGGGATGGCTGAAAAGGAAGATGGCGGCAGCGGCAGAAGAGGCTGTGGAATCGCAGCGGGAAGCAGCACGACAGGGAAGGAAAGGGACAGTGGCGGTCGACGGCTGCGTGGCTGCAGGTGGCGGTGTCGGCAACCACAACAACGTGGCTAGCAGAGGAAGAAGAGGGCAACAATGGGGTCCGACAAGCAGTGGCTGCGGTGATGTTCCTTCTTGCTCGAGATGCTGTGGCAAGGGGCAACGGCTGCAACAAGATGGCAGGGGAGGCAGAGTGCTCCTGGCGGCTGATGGAAGCAGAGGAGTGGGAAGCTTGAAACTAGAACAGAGTGGGAAGCTTGGTAGCAATTTGATTTCTCCCCGCCAAAGGTAACCTTTCGCGATCAAACACGACCACGAAGTCCTTCCAAGAAGTTATGTCCGATTAAATTGACTCCGTCGTTCTTCACCACAGAAAGGATACTATTGTCCCCGAGCGATCTCTCGGCTGAGAAGGAGTGCCGAGGGTCGCAGACGCCGACGGAGACAACCGGGAGGGAAAGGGAGATCGGGAGAGCAGCGCCCCTTTACTTCCTTGATCTCACCACCAGAAAGGAAGCCATGGCGGCGATGGGAAGGAGCAACTGGAGATTGAGGGCGCGGACGGTTGCAGATTCATGGTGATCTACAACAGGGAGAGGAGTTGTTGAGTAGATCATCAGCGAGGAACCACCAGAGCAGAGCAGCAGCGCGGCTTGTGGGTGAGGCAGCGGCCGCTGAAGAGGAGGGGAGGTTGGGATTGAGGATGGCGCGACGGGTGGCAGCGGCGAGGGGCGATCGGTGTTGCAAGAGGGCAGCGCCGATGGCAGGGGAGGGCACGGCCGAGGAGGTTGCGGCAGCAGTGAGGGCTGCAGTAGGGGAGGTGGGCTGCGACCGTAAGGGGAGGAAGGTGAGGATGCGGCTGTGGTTAAGGAGGAAGGGAGATGGTGGCCGGCAGTTGGGAAGAGAAGTGGTTGTCGAAAGGATGGGGAGCGGCTGCTGTTTCCAACTTTTTTTTCTCTTTGTTGCTGCAGCAAGGTGGCAGGGAAGGATGGGAGATGGCAACGGTAAGACGGCGACGACGACAATAATGGTGACGATGATGGCGGCAATGACAAGGGGAGCGGCTACGGAATCACAGTAGGAACGCTGCTCAGATACCAATTGATAGAACCCTAGGGTTCTATCATAGAGGAAGAAGGTGAAAATGCGGGGATAATCGATCTCTTCAAGGGGATCGGGCCTTCTAGATCACTTCGAGGGCATCTGCCTCCTAGGATTTTGCCTTTTGGCTAAAACTAATACTTTTTTATTGATTTTCATAAAGAATTTACAGCCTTATTTATAGGGCTCTGCCAAGAGTCCCGCTCAACTTCGACTCATAACTAACTGATAAACTCCTAACTGAAAATAATATCTGACTTCATCCCAACCGAAGATAAAAACCAACTCTAACCACTCATAACTGACTTGATGAGGTTCACTCGACCCATAACTGACTCCAACTAATATGACTCAACCTAAATAGATGGACCCGACTTAGCTAGGGTCCTAACATATCAGCCTAGTTGCGGCTGGCTACGGCGAGGGAAGAAGCAAGAGAAAGAGGGAGAACCTCGAACGATGCCACCCTCTAACGGTGAGGCCGCTGCTCGACTGTCGGAAACGTCTGCGATTGGAGAACCTCGGGATGGAGCCACAGATGAGAACCTCGCAAGGCGGCGACTTCTTCGTCGCGGTCTTCTCCTCATCACCTTCTCCTCATTTGAGGCAACGTAAAGAGGGAAGCGTCGACGACTTCTCCTCATCCGCGTGGGGAGGAGAAGCCTAGACGACTTCTCATCCGTGCGGGGAGAAGAAAACGAGGCGATGTTTTCCTTTTTTATTTTATTATATATATATATATATATTGAGTAGTATGCCTTGGCATACCACTTGGTACCTCAATACCATACTGTACCGAGCAAAGCTCGATATGCTGGTATGGTACGGATGATGAACCTTGTGTACAAGTATATATGAATAAAGATTTCAATACCAGTTCACACCACATAAATAGTATAATACCAGGTCAATGATCACAATGTCATGTGCCATGGTGCAGTGTAGGAAAAAAATGTAATAATTTTGACAAAAATGTAATAATTTTGACAAAAATGTAATAATTTTGACGTGTCAGTGTTCTTTGATACATTGGTAAACTGTGTACTAATTAGTTTGAATCCATGGGCATATATTTGTTTAAATGTACAGTCCCTAAGAATATGAACTACTTTAGCCATGAACAAGGGACAAATTTAGTTATCACAACATTATGTTTCAGATTACCTTCGCACTTAAAATGCGCCTATTATCCTGCTTCACCATCTCCATCAATGCTGTCTCCAACTCCTCAGCTCTAGGAAAAGAACAAGAACTTTAATTCCATATAATTGAAAATGTATTAATGTAGTCGTTGATAAAAACGAGGATCATTGCTCCAGATTAAGTGCTATAGGATCATATTTCATCATGAAATAAAATCAATATCATTCACTCTAGCAGAAAAAACAGGTATCAAACACTTGCATGTTAATGTAAAGCTAAGATGAAATATCTAAATCCTAGATTTCTAATATGATTATCAATAAGATGTTAGAAACCACAAACCTGAGGGTAGCAGATCTTTTCTCCTCCAGCAATCTACACAGTTCCACCTTTAACCATGTGGCCTAAAAATAAAGGATTACAGAAGAAATTCAAATGATTCCAAATGGACCTCTAAACTTTTTTACTCAATAATAATAAGGCCTGCTAAAGGCACAAGACCCTTCAGTTCAACTTCACAAAAAGAATCAGGAAAAGCAGGCCTTCTAAAACCCTCAGCCTTTTATGCTCTTTATTTGCTATATTTTGACTACACTTGACATATATATCATATGAAGTGCCCATTTCAACAAAAGAAATTACAATGGTAGGCAAGCTTGGTGTTTGTTTCCAATTAATTTCAGTGACTTGAAAGTTAATTAGGCAGATGATCATGTTTCTAAAGATACAATGTGTCTATTTTCGGTCTTTGGGCCTTTGCCACGGTTGAAGACCAAGGTAAACCAAGTATATGGCCTACAGTCTTGATTTACTGCTCTAACTTGGTGAAATTTGGAGATACTAAATATCACACAATTCAAACTTTATAATATTAAGTTAAAGAAGCTACGAAATATTAAAATAAGTAGCATGCTTTTTTGTTGATTAATGAATTTTTTTTTCTAAACTTCTGTAAGTAAGATTTAAAAGACAGATTACAAGCTTTATTGGTAAAAAATTTGGTAAGACATTTTTAGTAGATAACACCTGATTGCCTCAATTTGATTCTAGTGTTTTGTCCCCCTTAGCACAAGCTAGTACAGTTTATCTTTTTCGTAATTCTCCTAATTATGATAATACATCACCATATGTTTTGTTGTCCTATCCAACATGTATATTATTTGATTGATTTAGAATGACAATCATACAAAGGATAGAATTTCGGTAGTCATCACTAGATGTGGCAGTTACACCTCTGTTCCAAAATATATAAGAAGATAGCAATGTGAGAGACTTATAAAGAAAATGACACAACAAACTATCCAACAGTTATCATAGATTTTTTTTACAAAAACTAAAAGGAAAGCAACAATTTCTCAAATTAGAAGATAAAACTGTGCTTCAGAATGAGCACATCAGAGAACCAGATCCAGCATTTAGGATTAGGTAACCACTTTTTGCATTGACAGTAGTTTATTTTTCAATTAAAAGTAACCACTTTTAAATTTTATCATGTATTAAATGTCCTGAAGATGCCATAAAAAGTGCACACCACCTATACTGTGTTGGACGTAGTAGTTGCGTCATGAGTCTATTTGTCTAAGTTGCACTATTGATCATCTCAATCTTGAAATTAGTAAAAACACATAATAACAGGAAAAAATAGAAGTAATACCTGTTCTTTAAGATCAGGTAGAGAATCCAACTCTGCGTCAACTGTCAGAGTACCAAGAATACCATCCAATTTTGCTGAATCAGACTCCATGGACTGTACATCTCCATTGGTGTTCATTTCACATATATTTTCTTTTGATTTTGCTTCTGATACTAGTGGTCCATTGTCACGCTTGAAACTATATAGTTTAGTTGCAAGACCTTTAGAGTCTCTCCAAACACGAAGTCCTTTGGACCTTTCCTCCATGGCAGCAAGTACTGATGGTCGATGTTTGTTCCTTAAATCTTGTAGTCTCATCTCATTTATAGGTTGATATCCCATGCAAGCTGTCAAAACAAGCTGGCTACTGTCGAAAGTAGAACCAGCAAGTGACTGCAATAACGTAACTGCATCTCCTGCATCCTTTGTTGTCACAATTGCAGGACCTAGAAATATGCATTAGACAAACAGAGCTTGGTCATATTCCATGCCACAAGTTCTCATATGGTAAAAAAGGTAACAAACAGTGAGTAAATTAATCAGTACCATATAATTCCATCAAAGCTAGTGTTGTTCGAAAAAGCATCTCCCTAGTCCCATCAAACAATAGCACATCCCAGACACGAAGAACTGTGATATTCAAACATCAAACAAGATGGTAATAAAAATATTACATATCACAATCCTGAAAGATATGAAATAAGAATGATAAAAAGAAAGATAGTAATACAGAAAATTATGTAGAAATAACCTAATAGTTGCAAACTACAGAAGAAAAACATATGAAATCAAATAAACCTGACCACTTTCCCAGGGAAGCATATTCACGAAAATGGAAAGGAACCAGGGTCCTGTAACCCATGCCACTTGCACTCCAAGATAATCCAGATGATTCACTGCAATATAGTAAAAGAAAGTATATGTGACTTACAAATTGTGAATTTGCATTTGTTGATATTTTTCCAGCACAATCTTTTAAAGACAATAAAGATATTAGTAAAAGTACAAGGAGCTAGGACCTAATTTTGGAAATCTTTCACGAACTAAGTCCTCCAAAACAAGTTGGTCCACCTGGCACATATGTGCATGTATTGTCATGTCATAATGTAACAATAAAACCCACCATTAAGCAATAGAGAACATGCAAAGCGACTAATAAGTTAGGAACTAAAAGCCAAAAATAAAAAGAAAAAAAACACTGCAATGGCATATCACCTGAGATTCAATCATTTCCTCAGAGTAGTAACCATCAAAATAGTCATCAATGATACCCATCAAAGTCCTGTGGTACTTCAAGAAACTTAGGATCAGTACTTTTTATAAGTTATATATACCTAAAGAACAAGATCATTACTTTCACTGCTGAATTATTTAAATCAATCATATGATTTTTCTTCAGCACATGAAAGGGACATCCTTGATTAAAACCTAAGACCCACCAAAATGCATTTTCCTCTGGCATCAGCAGCAGTAGTAATCCTGCAAAGAAATTCATCGCCTGCAGAGCACAAAATCAAGATGCTCTATTTAGATATAAAACACCTGAGTTCGAAAGGAATATGACTGGAAGCTCACTGAAATAATATAAAGGAATAGCTGAGAGGTGATTCTTATCCACATAATTGCAGAACAATAATGGTTGATCAAACTCAAAGTGTGCTAACATGTGAAGAAAAAGCTCAGTGAGAAAAAATAAAAACAGAATCTTAAGACTATATCAGAGCTCCTAGGCTTTGTTGCAAAACTATTCACAAGAGAATGATGACACCAAACAAATGTATAGAACAAGAATAAGAAGCAAAATTACCTGACAATAACCAACAGATGGATTATGTCGAGCATATGCAGTGAGTAGCCGCCTCAAAGCATTTCTCCCACCCTCATCTAGAGCAGGATGACCAGGGAATGTTCTAGGAAGATCCTGTAACGAGAAAATAAGCAAGTCATACGAAATTCAGCAGCATTAAATTGCCATATCACCTAATGATATTGAACACCATGTTGTCAGGTACCTTCTCGATCTGTCCCTTCCATTTTTCAGTTCCTGGAGGTCGTATTGGTTTGTTTTCATTGTCAGCTTTAAGTGGAGCATCAACTTCTTTGGCATCTGTCTTAGATTCTAGACCTAGCAAACTATTATAATATCCATCCGCCCTGCGAGCTCCAACACCAACAAAAGCTTGCCAAAGCTACAATCAAGGACAATGACAAACATAGATTAGTGGAGGCACAAAAACCAGTGGTAACAACAAGCAATGACGAGATAACAACTGGAAACACCTCTCCTCTAAGAGCCATTGGGAGCCCCCCACGAACCAAGCACTCCAATTCTTCCTTTGTCTCTTCAGGTATCCCTTGACTAGCCATATTCATATTGGAATCAAAATTTCCCTCATCTCCAGAAGAAGCTTCATGGACTAGCTCGGATCTCTCCACATCATAAAACTCATCATCTGAGTCTTCTGAGGCTCTCGACTCTTCAATAGGAGCAAGGTTCGTCCTACTTCGCTGGGCAACTTGTTCACCGCCTTCCATGAACTTTTTCTTCTTTACTCGATGACTCATCATCTGCTCAATGGCACTAAGGGAAGGCCTAATCTGGGCCCAAATTTGGGCCTGATGAACTCGGCTCTGATTTTCTGTTGTCCCCTTCGCGGATCCAACTTCCTCCATGCCATCGCATTCGCTAAGCTCATCAGGGCTACCGTCTTTCTCGGGCACTTCGGCCGCTTCCAAATGTGCCTCAGTTTTATTTTGCCCTGTGGACAAGTCATTGTTGGGCGTACTCTCAAACTCGGCCAGCCTCTCAAGGAACTTCTTCCATCGCTCGGATCTCTCTTCTTCCTCCTCCTGGAATCAAGAACGGTACGATGTCCTCTATTGATCCACGACATCAATGCCGCCAAAAAACAATATATATATAACGGGATAAATTGGTGATGGAACCCTTGCCTTGTAAATATTCGCGTATTCTCGGTACCTCTGCAAGTGTTGAGGCCGCACTGCAAATCCATATGCATCCCTGTTCTCATCTCCCGCAATTGAGAACAACACACAGATTAAATAAAATAAATAAATCCTTCAAAATTGAAGCTTTATCACATAAAAAATTAACCAAATTCTACCTCAACTCAACTGCCATAGAAAAGCGAATTCTAAATGCAAACAGGGAACCATAAAAATGCTCCAATTATAACATCCATCGACTAATCTACCACTCCAGCTAAAACCCTAGATTCCAGAAGGGGATCTAGGATGTCGATCCGCGAACAAATAATTCACGATCACGCCCGAATTAAGAAAAGAGAAAATCCAGAAAACCCAACACGAACACACAAAAGATCCAGAGCGCAGAAGCCCAGATCGGGAACTACATTGCCCCAATTCTAATCTCAAAGATCCAGATAACAAAAGAAATCGGTGCGGAATGAGAGCGCGCATCGCGGAGAGGATAAACACGCGAGGTGATCAACACGTGGGAGCGATCCACCGCACCATGACCATGATCAGAACAAGAAAGAGATGGATCGATGCTCATCACTCACCTCTTGTGCTCGAACGTGATGATCGGGAGGCTCTTCCCCTTCATCGCCGCTCGATCGTGGAGAGAGAGAGAGGGATCGAAAGCGAGACAGAGCGGAAACTGGAAAGATCTTGACACAGTGTAGACCGAGAGCTCATGCTGGTTTATTATTTATGGCAGTTCATGTATACATACATACATGTAGATATTATTCTATTGTTTTTGCTTTTGGCTTTTAAACATGGATTTGGGGTTGCCGAATGATGACGTGAGGTGAGGTCCCTTTCTCCCAAAAATATACTTTCCCCTACTCGTTCAAATGTTACCCACTAACCAAGTTTCTTACAATTGGAAGAAACAACGACAGGTCAACAGATTTATCCAATGAAAAGACGGTCATACTGCGGGTAACCACTGGTTGGATTTATGTTCTCTTTATTTTCCTACCTTTCTGTGCCCCGAAAAAGTCGTTCAATATGATTAAGAGCGTCTCCCGGGGGTTAACTGCACAGCAAACACGATACATGTTCGCCGAATCATCCACCATTTACCCCGGTGGTAATTGGAAACCCTTATCTGGGTCCACCTGGGACCCAACTGTTGGGCTCTGTCGGGGAGCGACGGAGTTAGTCCAGGGGGTAAGAATAGAGTTTTAATTTTCGGATCTGGAACTCCGATAATAATGACGTGAAACGTGGCGCAATGTGGTTGGATAGTGATCACTTATTATCACAAATAATTCAAAATTAAGGTTTTTTTTATGTATAAAAAATCAATTAATGACTTTTTTTTGGTGTTTTGGTGGTGGCTCAATATGCAGATGGGTGATTCGGGTCATCAGTTGCGGCTCCAACCCAAATGGCCATGTTTGGCGGAGAGGCGGCATGCGTGGGCTGGCATCGTCCGAGGCACATCAAATCAACCCATGGCATGCGGAGACACACTCGTGGAGGTCACACTGACACGGTTAAATAAATGAGTAAGTATAACCCATACACAAGCGAGAGAGAGAGAGAGAGAGAGAGACGGGCGGTGGCTATCAATGCAGTACGGAGTGTCATCCCACCGACATCTTCGAAATCATCTCTATAATTTTTTTGGGTATTTGATTAAGATATTTACTCATTGTTAATATCAATTTCGATCGTATGTGTTTGAAATTGACTGATCGATACTATTCTTATTTATAATGTTAAATATGATCTATATTTCGTTACAATCCAGACTCAATTTTTTTATTTTTTATTTTTTAAATTAAAATTTATATGTAATTATATATTAAAAATTAAATAAAATTATATCAGATTGGAAGTCAATTCGAATTAGATTACCTATGTAATTCCAAAAGTAAATTGCGTACAGTATATAGATTGCTGACATTGACATATGGTCAACATAACTACCATGAACGAATAAGAAACGTGCAGTCAACATATCAGGTGATGAGGTTCAGAATGTCAATGGAGCAGAGTGGCAAAAGGTGTTTGACGCACTTTTGTGTCTCACTGAGAAAAAAAGATAAAGCACTTCCCAAAGCAGCATAAAAATGCAGTGGCTATTGACCAAGCTTAAGCAATAATATAATCCAATATAAGTTTTGGAATCATCAATAACATCATCAAAGTATTTAATCATGATATTAGAGCAACTTATGAATTCAAGTCATTTATCTGTCCCTTTTTATATTTTTTTTCCTAATTGACTTATATCATATACTTGTTCGGTTTCATGTCTTACATGCACTTAAGGATATAGTATATTATTTTTTAATAGTTTAAATTTTAGAAATTATTTCTGACACAATAAAATTATTAGAATTTGAGTTATAGAGTAATATTTTTTGCGTATGAGGATAAAATTGTGTCTAAATCACACAGATACACGTACATACAAATATATATATATATATATATATATATATATATATATATATATATATATATATATATATATATATATATATATTAGTTTGTGTGATTTTCCTTAAAAAAAATATATTTTTGATATTTATCGGTTGATATCCCTCATTTTATTTTTTTCACAAACAGCCTAATTTTTTTAAAAAAAATCTAAACTGTTCTTCAATAATTTTTTTATTTATTATATTGTTTTGATCTCTTATATTATTTTTAGTTTGTTACAATGTTTTACTAATCACAATGAAAACATTAAAGCCTATTTTAAAACACTATAATGATCTAAATAGATTTTTAACCTCAATCAAACTAACTATAAATCTAAAAATATGATATTATAATATTTATGAGTAATGATAATCTAGGATATAAAAATAATGTCACTTGTAGTATTTTTCTTTAATATCCTATCCTACTCCTAATTTCATCCTTATCCTATATATTAAAGTAGAATACTATATTTTAATTTTATTACTATTATTGATTTAAATACAACGAAAAATAATAATCTTAAAAGTAAAATATGCTAATTTAATAAAAAAAATAGATAAGGTTTCCTTGTCTACAATATTTTTGACACTTGTACATAATTATAATATCTAACCCAAAAAAAATTCAAACATACCATATTGAAAATTTATATTTACAAATTGCTCACAATCAAGATTTACCTTACCGGGTGGTACGTACTGGGCCGTCAACTAATCGATTTACGGATCGCTCGCTACCGAGTGGTACCATCATGTAACGTTTGTTTATGCCTGATATCATGCGAAATCAACCGATAACGATCAATTTCGATCATTGCCGATCGATTTCGAGTGGTCTCAACTGAGGGAGGTAGAAAGAAGAAGATGGAGAAAAAAAAGAGGAGCGGTCTCAGTCGAGAGAGGGAGAAAGAAGAAGAGGAGAACATGGATTTCTTCCCGCATCGCGTGATTCATCGCCCATGGGCAATTTCTTCTCCCTGCACTGGGAGAAGAAATGTCTCCCCGCATGGGAGAACGAACGAGACAACATCGTCTTTTTCTTTTCATTTTATTTATATTAATTATATTATACCAAGCGATATGCCCTGTGCATACCGTTCGATACTAGATATTATACTATACCGAGCAAAGCTCAGTACGCCGGTATGGATCTGTTTAGCAATCCTTGCTCATAAGTCATTGTACATGTCTGAGTTAGTATTAACTTGCATGTGCTAACTTCCCTACCCAATCACTTGGGTAGGATACTAGTATCCTTATATACAAAATAGAGTATATAGTGAGTAATCACTCATTTAGTATAAGTCTTTATAGTTTTACTAAAATAAGTATGTATTATGTTATATATATATATATATATATATATATATCATATTTCAAAATCATCATCATAAAATAATTAATAATAAATATCTCATCCTATGACTTTCTTGATAAGAATAATCCTAAAACATAGCATATGCAAAATTAAGTGGTAAAATTATATGTCCAAATACATCATCATATATATATATATATGCACTTTCACAATGCACATTATGATATATACATGTATTACACATCATAACATATATGTGTACTCTCAATACTGTATATATTTATATGCATATAATATATTTTCATCATACTTCATAATTTTTTATACTTATAAAATATATACATTCATACTTAGCTCATAATGATCATATCATTCAAAATATATTTTCTAAAATACTTTATGCATACAATAATCTATACGATCTCTAATCTATGGTAATAAAAGATCACATTTCTTAATTATCTAGTTACTAGTTCATTCTGATTGAGAGAGAAAGAGTTCTCCGGGAGAATCCGATTAGAGCGAGACTATAACGGATTCTGTATGTGACCTGATAGTACCATATCCAATATACGGTCTCTGGGATATTAGTTGGATGAAAGATTATATATATACGGTAACTATGAACATACACGTCTGATGGATTCGATGCCCCTGTACCGTCTGGGGACTATGGCGTAGTAGCCTAGTACGTCCATAGTCGATGAGTCGAGTGAATTATTATGAGGATAATAATTCACTATATCAAAAAAAGTTCTGATGGGAGTGACTCACGGTCAGCTCGGTATCGGGCCTAGAGGGTCACACACATATGTTGGATGCTTCAGCGAATAGAGGATTGGATGAATATCCAATTAACCCCTATTCTTATTAGATGAGACTCTATGCTGATGGGCTCCATGATTAAGACCTAGTTAGAGGCCTAACAAGATTATTGGATAGAGATCCAATAATACAAGGTTAGTGGGTAATTGGATGGAGATCTAATACCCACTAAGGAAGGAGCCCTAGGGTTTTTTTGGTAACTCTCTATAAATAGGAGGGGAGACTCATAGTTGATAAGTTGCACCACCTCCTATTCTCCTCCCTCCCTCTGCGCAAGAGTTGCGACATCAGATTGGAGGAGTTTCACTACAGAGATCCATCATGTGGATACCGCTAGAGAGGAGGACGATTGACCTCCTTCATCTTTTCCATCCAGATCTAGAATATAGGGATATATAATCTCCCAGGTAAAATCAATCTCTCACACATCATGGTTTTTCAGTTTTTGTAGTTTTTCTCGTGACCCCAATATTTTGCATGATGATTTGATTTACGTGAGAAACCAGTTTTTGTTTTGATTTCCACTATACATGTGATGCACACGCTGAGGTTTCCCAACAGTAGTATCAAAGCCAAGGTTTTCGTGCGAAAGATTGGTTTTAAATTGAGTGTGATGAGATTGAATCACGTAAAATCATTCTACACGTTCTTGCTGCGTTTTCGCAACAAACGCAGCGAGGAGGAGGATGGGCGACCAACCACAGCCATGCCTCCTACCCGGCCTGGCCACTTGTAAGGGGGTAGTCGGCTATGGCCAAGGCCCCCTGCAAAGGAGCGACTGGCTGCAACCAAGGCCCCGTGCACAGGGGGTGGTCGGCCATGGCCTGGCCACCTGCAAGGGGGCGACCGATTGTGGCTAAGGCCCCCTGCAAAGGGCGACTGGCTGCGGCTAAGGCCCCCTACAAAGGGGGCGGTCGGCTATAGGGCGGCGCCCGCAAGGGGTGGCCGCTAGATGCCATCTCGTAAGGGGTTGCTCGCTCGAGGCAAGGCCGTAGGGGCAGCGCCCGCCCACGGCCAGCCCGTAGAGGGGCGGCGCCCATCGCCTGTGCAGGGGCAACAGCGACGGTGGCAATGCAGAGAAGGAAGAGGAGGACCTAGGGCATTCCTTTTAAGAAGAGGACTATTTTACCCCTTTGAATTTGAAAAATTTTAAGGACTATGCTTGTGTATAGAATTTTCAAAATACCCTCAATAATTTTAAAAATTTCGAGGACTGTCCTCTCATCTAGAATTATGAAAATACCCTTGATAATTCTGGAAATTTCGAACATATCTTAATTTCCAAAAAATAATTAATTAAATAATTTAATTAATTATTATATATATCTAGTAATCCTACATATGATGTGATGTACATATGATGTATGATATGGATGGATGATCATGAGCCATGTATTGTGATGTATGTAATTATGATATTTATTATTATTAGGGCCTGCGAGCCTCCATTTTTCTTGTTTATTATCGGGCCTACGTGCTTGTGATTATTCGTAATTACATGGAGAGGCACGGCGGGAGTGTGGAGGTGACAGTGGGACCCATGATGTCGTAGTGGGAGATCACGTCGCATGGTGATGCAATGATCTGACAGAACCGATGATGACGAGATCAACAATCACAGGGCATGAAGATGCGTTGATGCATGCATAGATCCTATTGTGAGTGATTAGACCCATTGGCTCGGGCTTAATCATATTAGGTGATGGCTAATGATCATCTGGTGTGGCTTACATATGTGATGTGTTATACACATACTAGATATATGTGTATATATATATATTTGCATGTGATATAAATATATATTAAATATGTATGTGTGTGACATGACATATTAGGAGATCGATACGAAACAAAAACTCCTCCTACCATAATATTAGGATGGTAAGCGTGAGGTAATAAGATTGACCCACATGGTCTTCCATTGTTATAGGAAAAAATTGAATCACGACATATGTTGAGTTGGTCAAGTCCCTCGAGGCTCACCTATCTATGTGATCGAGTTCTTGCCTACGACATAGAGATGTTACCGGTGACCTAAGGACATGGCATGCTTGGTCGAGTCCCTCGAGGGCATATCATCAAATCAGACTCATCTTGTAACGATGGTGATGACTTAACTGAATATCATGGTTGGTTGAGTCCCTCGAGACCATGATGATTTGGAGGCCAAACGTGACGGGAATCACAAGGAGTTGTGATTGGCAAGAGTTGCCTACCTTTTGGGCTTTGTGTAATTGGTCGAGTCTCTCAAGGTTGCACTAAGACGCCAATTGGATCCCGATCCCTACTAGGAGTATGTCGAAGACTTTCGTCTCACGCGTCGATGGTGTCATGTGATTTGCTAGAAAAATAGTATGAGTATATTAAGATAGAAGTCCATATCTTAATTAGTATTTTCTGTAAAATATGTATGTTATTTATTTTTGCTATATCTTGTTTTATCAGAAACATATCGCTCACAAACCCCCTATGTGGCATACATGATGCCAACCGCCTCACTGGTCCAAACTATATAGATTGGCTCCGTAATTTGAGAATTATTCTCACGACAGAGAAAATCGTGTACGTCCTTGATACAATTGTGCCCACGCCGGAAGAAGGGGCAAGCGAGGATGAGCTCGCTCGCTATGTGAAATATATGATTCCACATTGGCAAAATGTTACATATTGGCCTCTATGACTCCTGAGTTATAGAGACAACATGAGAGCATGGATGCAGATTCTATCCTTCTTCATCTCTGCCAGTTGTTTGAGAAACAGAGAAGAACTCAAAGATTTGAGATATCTAAGAGACTCTTTCAAGCCAATATGACAGAAGGGACATCGGTTGAGAACCATGTCCTAAAGATGATAGAGTGGATCGAGAAACTCACAAGTCTAATTATTGTCCTAGAGGATAACATGTGCGTTGATCTTATACTTCAGTCCCTACCAAATTTATTTTCTCACTTCATCATGAATTTTAACATGAGCAAGTTTGAGGTGACTCTCCCTGAGCTCCTCAATATGTTGAGGGAAGTTAAGAGTGTTATCAAGAAGGAGAAGCCAGTTCTCTATATTGGTGAGACCAAAAAGAAAAGGAATGCCAACAAGACCCTTAAAAAGGGCAAAGGCAAATAAAGACTAGGTAACACAAAGGTTGCCAAGAGAGACCCGAAAAAGGACAAAGGACAGTGCTTCCACTGCGGCCAAAACGGGCATTGGAAGAGGAACTGTAAGGACTACCTTGTAGAGAAGGCGAGACAGAAGCTTGGAGAAGCTTTAGGTATATTCATAACCAGTCTTCACTTGTCAGATTTTTATAATAACACATGAGTATTTGATACTAAGAGTATTTATCAATTTGTAATTCGTTGCAGGTTTTGACAAGACCTAGGAGATTGGCTAGAGGTGAGATGGACCTCAAGATGGGCAATGGAGCAAGAGTTGTTGTAGTTGCTGTTAGAGAGGTCACCCTACATTTGCCTGGTTGAGATATTATTGTATTAGATAGATGCTATTTTGTTCCCTTTATTATCAAAAATATTATTTCTATCTCTTGTTTGACAATTAGTGGATATAAATTAGTTTTTGAGAATAATAGTTGTTCATAATTATGGATGATGAGATCATCACTAGAGGAACCCTTATAAATGGCTTATATGTGTTAGACACTTCTCTACATATTATGAATATAAATGTCTAAGAGAAAAAGAGATGAGGTGAATAATGTATACCGGTCATATACATAAGGAAATGATTCAAAAGTTATTGAAAGATAGATACTTAGATCCATTTGACTATGAGTCATATGCAACTTGCCAACCTTGTCATCGTAGGAAGATGACCAACTATTCTTTTAGTGGAACAGGAGAGAGAGACATCGAGTTATTGGAACTCATACATAGTGATGTATGTGGTCCCATGTCGACTCAGGCTGTAGGTAATTACTCATATTTCATTATATTCATTGATGATTTCTCTAGGTATGAACATATGTACTTAATGAAGTACAAATCTGAGGCCTTGAGTATTAAGACTCTTTAGGGAATATAAGAATGAGATAGAGAACCAAATTAAAAAAAGTATTAAGACTCTTCAATCAGATCAAGGAGGAGAGTACTTGAGTACGCAGTTCACCCATTTCCTCAGGGATGATGGGATTCTATCCCAGTGGACACCTCCTTATATATCTCAGCTCAATGGTGTATTAAAAAGGAGGAATCACATACTGTTAGACATGGTGCGGTCTATAATGAGTTTTGTTGACCTACCTGTCTCATTCTGGGGGTACGCCCTAGAGACCGTAGCTTATCTTCTGAATCGAGTTCCATCAAAGTCGGTAGTGTCTACGTCATATGAGATTTGGAAAGGACAGAAGCCTGATCTTAAGATTGTTAAGATTTGGGGCTGTCTTGCCCACGTTAGAAGACACAACCCCGATAAGTTGGAATCAAGGACAGAATGATGTATATTCATGGGATACCCCGATAACTTATGGGTATTATTTCTATCACCTCGAGAATCAAAAGGTCTTTATTGCCAAGAGAGTTATGTTTCTTGAGAAAGAACACATTCTTGGTGGAAATAGTGGGAGCAAGATAGAATAGAGCGAGGTTAGAGAACCTAGCTCAAGCACCATTCTAGAGCCCGAGTCTGTTCAGGTACCTAACACACAAGTTCCAACTTTGCGTAGGTCTAGTAGAATATCTCACCCTCTTGAAAGATATGTGGGACATATCAGTAGAGATGACTCTTAGGATGTTGATCCTCAGACCTACGAGGAGGCTATTATGAGTATAAACTCCGGGAAGTAGCAAGAAGCCATGAATTCTGAGATGGATTCTATGTACTCTAACAAGGTTTGAAACCTTGTGGATGCACCTGAGGGTATTGTACCCATCGATTGCAAGTGGATCTTCAAGAAGAAGATCAAAGTAGATGGAAAGGTAGAGACCTATAAAGCAAGGTTGGTAGCTAAAGGATATCGTTAAAAACAAGGAGTTGACTATGACGAAACATTTTCACTTATAGCCATGCTTAAATCCATTAGAATTATTTTGGCCATTGCAGCACACTATGACTATGAGATCTGACATATGAATGTCAAAATGGTATTCCTCAATGGCAACCTTAAGAAGGAGGTGTATATGATACAACTAAAGGAATTCGTATCCAAAGAGAGTTCACATAAAGTGTGCAAGTTGCTTAGATCAATTTATGGATTAAAGTAAGCTTTCCGAAATTGGAACATAAGATTTAATGAGGTGATCAGATCTTATGACTTCGTTAAGAACGAAGATGAGCCTTGTGTATACATGAAGATAAGTGGGAGCACTATCACCCTCTTGGTGCTATATGTGGATGACATCCTAATCATTGGGAATGATGTAGGAATGCTCTTCACAGTAAAGGCTTGGCTATCCAGAAACTTCTCTATGAAAGACTTAGTGGAAGCATCCTTTGGTCAACCAATTGAGTTTAATCAAACCTTATAGTGGACCCGGTTGCCTTATTGAGTTGATTTAGATTTCATCCAAATCCAACTTAATTAGGACTCACTTCTAACTATGACTCAATGATTACAATGCTTAAAGACCACAAGCTTAAACTAAGACCCAACTTTCGCCAATCCGGTAACCTTTGACATTCTTACGACAAGTCATCCGGTCTTCTTTCGGTGATCTCCCGATGTGCTCCCAGCGAGCTTCCCGATTCCTTCGGTGAATCTCCTAGCGAACTCTCTGCGAGGTCCTACTACATCGTCCAAACTTGGCCCGATGCCTAAGCTTGATCTTGGCTAATTATCTAGTTGTAACTTCATTGATCCTATCATAGTTAGCCCTGCATGATGCTAATTATGACTTAATTAAATACAATCATAATTGTCAAACATCTATTACAAGATCATCCCAACTCCCGGCAAGCTTTTCGACTACCCTCGATAATCTTCCGACGAGTCTCGGTATTCTTTTAGCGAACTCCCAAGCGCTATCCTGACAAACACCCGACACCCTCGGTGAGCTCCCGACGCACTCCTGGCGAGTTCCCAACTGCATCAACTCGATGCATGGACTTGACCTTGGCCAATCATGATTGTAATAATCTTTCTATCATAATTAATCCTACATCAATCAATTTCTAACAATCTATGTTAGATCAATAACCCATCAATTGATTTCATCATCAAAATCCAAGATTCAACACGCTGCTACCGAGGGCTTGCGCTAGTCACTACATAAAGAACAATGATGGATGTGCGACTGGGAGGCAGAGATGATCGCTCAGCTATAGGGGAAGAGACGATCGTGTGGCTTGGTGGGAACATCGAGGGTCGCGATTATAGGGGAAGAAATAATTGCTCAGTTGGGAGGGAGCACCGAGGGTCACGGTTAAAGGGGAAGAGACAATTGCACAGTTGGGAAAGATGTTGGTGGCGCTAAGGGTGTTGGTTACAGGTGTCATACAAGCCAATCACATGAATAATGACATATGTGACATGTTGCATAGTCTTTTTGCATATTATTATCATTGGTATTTTTCTCATTTTATGTTGCATATACGGTGATGTCCTTATATTTGTGTAATGAGATTATAATAATGAGATAAATTCATATTTAAACATAAATCCTAAATAATCTCGATCATAGGTTACTCGAGAGGGACATCGAGATAACCAAATAGACCGGTATGCTATATATCCATCTATATGATGGAGGCAGTTGATCTTATAGTTGCTTGAGTAGGGACATGGGATATAGTGCATGTGCTCATTAGAGAATAAGTTCACTGATTGATCCGCTTACAAAATACTGGATGATTAGTGATACCTGATCTCAGACAATAATTTTATAGTCTCAGTTATTTGTCTGGTCCTTAAACTTGAGATACCAAGGATGTCTTGTTTGAGTACTCATTTCTTTGATGCAACACTTATAAGTTTGGAAGTTCCAAATCTGGCATAATCGATTTTCGGGAATGATGGCTGCCTTACGAAGATAATTGAGTGTCAATATAGGATCGTCTACTCTCGGTATCATGAGAAGAATATCATATATGTTTTTGCTTAGGCTAGTTAGTGTTGTTCGAATTAAGAGAGAAGGGGTTTTACGAGAGAATATAATTAGAGCGAGAC
This sequence comes from Ensete ventricosum, assembly GCA_029747655.1. Classification (NCBI taxonomy): domain Eukaryota; kingdom Viridiplantae; phylum Streptophyta; class Magnoliopsida; order Zingiberales; family Musaceae; genus Ensete; species Ensete ventricosum. The sequence continues at coordinate 17,537,018 of JAQQAF010000006.1, forward strand.
TCGGATGGATTCTGTATGAAGTATGATAGTACCATGCTAGATATATAATCTCTGAGATATTAGATAAATGAAAGATCCTTTTATGATAATTAAGGATAGACAGATCCAATGGATTAAATCCTCTTATACTTTTGGGGACTATGACATAGTGGCATAGTACATCCATAGTCGATAAGTTAAGTGAATTATTATATGATAACAATTCACTGAGTCAAAAGGAGTTCTAACATATGTAACTCATAGTCAGCTCGGTATTTGGCTTAGAGGGTCACACATATATGATATATGTTACGATGAGTAAAGGTTTTATTGGACATCCAATAAGCCCCTATTTTATTGCATATCCGCGGAGCCCCTGTTTTATTATATATCCAATAAGCCTATGTATTATTGGATCCTATGAATGAGATCCAATAAGAGCTAATAAGAGATTTTTGGATAGAGATCCACTAATCTAAGAGGATTGGGTAGTTGGATAATGATCCAATATCCAATAGGGCAGGATCCATTAGGGTTAAGTTGCATACGCCTCAATAAATATGAGAAACACCAGGGATGATAGGCTAGACTCCTCTCATATTCTCCTTTCTCCCTCTCCTCCCTAGTCGACAGCCCTCTTGGTGGTGCAAGAAGGGGTCAGCCCTTCTTGATCGTTGCTGCGAGATGGTGCACAATGACTGTGAGGATTCGTGTTACAAATGGAGGAGCATCACTACATCAATCTACCATGTAGATCATCACTAGAGAGGAGGGCATATGACCTCCTTCGTCCTCTCATTTGGATCTATTTTTTAGAGATATATAATCTCCTTAGATAAAATATCTAACACATGACATATAGATTTTCTAGTTTTACGATTTTTCGTACATCAATTATCGTACGACGATTTGATAAACATAGAAAACTAGTTATTTTTTTATTTTTCACTGCACATGTGATGCTCTTATGAGGTTTCCCAATAGTGGTATCAAGACTCTTTGATTCTTCAGTACAGAGTTTACCCATTTCCTCAAATTAGAAAGAGTATTATGACTCTTTGGTCGGATCGAGGAGGAGAATACTTGAGTATAGAGTTTATTTATTTCCATAGGAACCATGAGATTCTATCCCAACAGATACCACCTTGTTCACCTCAGCTCAATAGTGTATCAAAAAGGAGGAATCATATGTCATTAGACATGGTGGGATCCATGATGGGTTTCGCCGACTTACCCATCTCATTCTGAGGATATGCCCTGAAGATAGGTAGTGTCTACACCATATGAAATATAGAAAGGAAAGAAGCTCGATATTATGGTTGTTAAGATTTGGGGCTGCCCTACCCATATTAGAAGACAACTCCGACAAGTTGGAATCAAAGACGGAGGAATGCAATTCGTGGGATAGCCCAAGGAAACTTATAGGTATTATTTTTATCATCCCAAAAATCAAAAGGTCTTTGATACCAAGAGAGTAGTATTTCTTAAAAAAGAATACATTCTTGGTGGAAACAGTGAGAGCGTGTTAAAATTGAGTAAGGTTGGAGATTCTAGCTTAAGCATTATTCTTAAGATCGAATCTGTTCATATATCTAGCACACAAGTTACAACTTTACATAGGTCGGACAGAGTGTCTCATCCTCTTAAGAGATATGTAAGACATATCAATGGAGATGATATTTAGGATGTTGGTCCTTAGACCTACGATGAGGCTATAATGAGTATAGACTTCGGGAAGTGGTAAGAAACAATAAATTCTGAGATGGATTTCAAGTACTCCAACAATGTTTGGAACCTTATTGATGCACTTGAGGGTATCATACCGATTAACTACAAATTGATCTTCAAGAAGAAGATCATAGTAGATGAAAAGGTAGAGACTTATAAGGCAAGGCCGGTGGCCAAAGGGTATCGTCAAAGGCAGGGAGTTGATTATAACGAAACATTCTCACCCGTAGCTATACTGAAATCCATTAGAATTATTATAGTCATTACAGCACACTATAACTATGAGATCAAACAGATGGACATGAAAACTATATTCTTCAATGGCAACCTCGAGAAATAGGTGTACATGATACAGCCTGAGAGATTCATGTCCAAGAAAAATCCAAATAAGGTGTGCAGGTTGCTCAGGTCTATCTATGGACTGAAACAAGCTTCCTAAAATTAGAACATAAGATTTGATTAGGATCTTATGACTTCATTAAGAACGAAAATGAGTCTTATGTTTATAGGAAGGTAAGTAGAATCACTATCACCTTTTTGGAGTTGTATATAGATGACATCCTGATCATTGAGAATGATATAGGCATGCTATGCTCTCCACGATTAAGGCTTGGTTATATAGAAACTTCTCCATGAAAGGCTTAGGGAAAACATTATACATTTTAAGGATTCAGATCTATAGAGAGATCCAAGAGGATGTTTGGCTTGTCCCATTTTAGATACATAGACTCCATTATCAAAAGAATTTCATGAAAAATTTCAATAGAGGTATCATACAAATGAGACTTGGAATATCTTTTTCTAGGATTATGTCCTGAAAGACTCATGAAAAAAGAGTAAATATGGATATGATATCTTATGCCTTTACGATAGGGTCTATCATATATGTTATGCTATGTACTAGGCCTGATATAGTGCATGCTCTAAATGTCACGAGCAAGTATTAGGCGGATCCAGGTTTGAAGGCAATAAGTGTATCCTTAAATACTTGAGAATGACTAGTGATCTTTATTGGTATATGGATGAGGTAGCCTTTATGTTGAGGGTTAAATAGACTCGAGTTTTCAATCTAATATCAATGATAACAAGTCGAACTCATGGTATTTCTCTACCCTGAATGGAGGAGCAGTAAGCTGGAAGAGTTCCAAATAAGATACTACTACCGATTCGACCACAGAGGAGGATTACATTGTTACAACAGAAGTAGCAAAGGAGGGAGTTTGGATGAAGAAGTTCATTGCAGATTTGAGAGTCGTACTGAGCAGCGAGGAGTTGATTCTCATATATTGCGATAACAATAGGGCAATCAGTCAAGTAAAAGAATCCAAGTCGCATTAGAAGTATGTTCTGAGAAGGTTTCACTTGATCAGAGAGATCGTGGCCCTTAGAGATATAGTAATGGAAAGAGTTTCATCCAAATATAACATTGTAGATCCACTAACGAAGTTGTTGTCTCATATTATCATTAAGCGTCTGATGGGGATTAGAACATGAGTGATTAGCTTAGGTCAAGCGGGAGATTGTTGGTTACATGTGCCCTGTAAACTAATCACGTGAGTGATAACACGTGACATGTTGGAAAACCAAGCGGAAGCATCACATGCGTAGTGGAAGATCAAAACAAAATTTATCTCCCACGCAGATCAAATCATCGTGCAAAAGATTGGGTCACGAGAAAGTTGTAAAATCGAAAAAATCATATCATGTGAAAGATTATTTACCTAGGGAGATCGTATATCCCTGTTTTTTCATATCCAGATGGACAGAATGAAGGAGGTCAAGCGTCCTCCTCTCTAGCGGTAACCACACGATGGATCGCTGCAACGATACTCCTCCAATCACAATCTCAGGTCTCACAACTCTTGCACAGAGGGAGGGAGGAGAATATGAGGGGATGGTCAAAGATGCAGCCTATCATCTATATGCCTCCCCTCCCATTTAAAGAGAGCCACCAAAAACCCTAGGAGTCTTACCTTCCAATTACCCGTAAACCTTGCATTATTGGATCTCTATTTGATAATCTCATTTGGCCTCTAATTGAGTATAATGCAAGGAGCTCGTCAATGTAGGGTCTAATCTAATAAGAATATGGGCTAATTGGATCTCTATCCAATCCTTTATTCACTGAAGCATATACTATATGTGTGTGACGTTCTCGGCCCGATACCGAACTAGTCGTTAGTCACTCCCACATAAGCACAGAACTCCTTCTGATATAGTAAATTATTATCTCCATAATAATTCACTCAACTCATCGACTATGGACGTACTAGGCCACTACGCCATAATCCCTAGACGATATAAGGGGATCAAATTCATTAGACATGTTTGTTCATAGTTACCGTATATCTACAGTCTCTCATCCAATTAATATCTCAGAGACTATATATTGAACATGGTACCGTCAGGCCATGTACGAAATCCGTCTTAGTCTCGCTTTAATCAAATTTGTCTGAGCAAGCACATATGAGATATTCCTCTCATGATACCGAGAGTGGATGATCCTTTATTGACAATCAGTTGCTTTCGTAAGGTTAGTCATCAATCTCGATAACCGGCTGCACCAGATCTGAAACTTTCCAAACCTGAAAGTCTGACGTTAAAGAAAGGAGTACTCAAACAAGACATCCTTGGTATCTCAAGTCTAAGGACCAGACACACAATTGAGATTATGAAATTACAGTATGGCATTATGTATTATTAACCATCCAACATTCCATAAGCGGATCAATCAGTTAACTCATTCTCTAATCAGCACATGTACTATATTTTAGTGTCTCCACACAAGTGACTATAAGACTAGCCACCTCTATCATATGGACGGGTATACAGTACATCGGTCTGTTTGGTTATCTCGATATCCCTCTCGAGTAACCTATGACCGGGATTATTTAGGATCTATGTTTAAATATAAATTCTCAAACCCACTCTCGGTGCTAGACTCCCAGCCGTCTTCGTCGAAACCTTCCTCGGACTCACCCATCAAGTCCATGCCCTAGCCGGGATGATCCAGACCATCATGCCCCACATCCCGCAACTTGAGCAGTTGTTGATCCCTTCACGATAGGCTTCTATGGCAACACAGCATAACTTTCTTACCCCGTCGGAGGCGCCCCTGGCCACGCAACAACCAGACACCGGAAGCCCTCGCCCTGAGCAAGTTATCAAATAGATTGTGAGTAATGTGGGATTATTTTCTTGGCCACCACTATTTCAAAACCCAGATTTAGCCCAACATGAGTTCATGTAATGGGCCTTTGCATGTCTCTTAGATCCTGCCAAGTGATATGCCAAGTAAAAGTTAATACCCAGAATCTAATATTCCTTTCATCCGTCCCTCATTCTAATATTCCATTCTTCCATCAACAATAGGGAAGCATAAAATTTACCTAATTTCTATAATTTTCATATAGCACAACTTTAGCTTTGTTCCTTTAGAAAAGATTATTTTTAATATTAATTAGACATAATGTTTTAGTGTTTCTAACACTATATGCTAATGTAAAAGTTGTCATGTGAACTGTTGTACCAAGTTTGTATTACACCCTCTTTTTCTAAGCACTCTTGATAGAATTGTGTTGGAGTAACATGATAAGGGTGCATATATATATATATATATATATATATATACCTTATCATGTTATCCTTTTTTTTTATGATATCCTTTCTTTTTTTTTATATAACAGATTTTGCTATATGATCAAGAACATTAAATCAGTCTTTCATAAGTGAATCAAAGCATAAAAAATTGGAGGCAGTTACTTAACAGCCAATAATTGAAATTAAACATATTATGCACTAATTTGTGGGCAACCCACCATCACATCCATTCATAGATATAAGTCAGGATATGTTTTCCTTGTTGGTGAAACAGTAACTTTGCTCACTGCCTTAATTCTGTAAGTAATTTACTCTTTTTTTTTTTTTGTTATGAGGACCTACCTACCATAAACTTGTGATAAATTGGAAGCCATTTGAAAGGCTAAGTTATATTACCATAATACAATCTGAATGCAACTGCGTTCAAGTCTCGTTACCTGCTTACTTAACTTCTTTTTGTATTTCTTTTTTAAATTGATACTAATTATAGGCTGATTAAATCAAGTTGATTAGTTCTTGCAATTTTTACAAATACTGGTGCGGCAAGAAACAAAAGTTCTTTTTTTTTAGCTTCTTAATATATATATTTATATTCTAATTTTTATTATAATATAAATTACATTTGTGTGTTTGGTCCTTAGACTTAATACATTAAGGATATCTTGTTTGAGTATTTCTTTCTTTGATACCGGACTTACAAGTCTATAAGTTTTAGATCCGGTACAATCGAGAATGGTAGTCAACTTTACGGAATCAATTGAGTATCAATAGATGATCGTCCACTCTCGTTGTCGCAAGAGGAATATCCAATGTGTTCTTATTCAAGCAAATCCCTAGCCAGGGTTATTGGATTAAGAGAGGAGTTCTTCGGGAGAATTTGATTAAATCGATACTCAGATAGATTCTGTATGAGGCCTGATGGTATCATACCCAATACACGATCTCTATGATATTAGATGGATGTGGAACTATAAGTACACGATAACTAAGGATAGACATGTACAATGAATTAGATCCTCTTATACCGTCTAAGGGCTATGGCGTAGTGGTATAGTACGTCCATAATCGATGAGTTGAGTGAATTATTATTGGATACCAATTCACTGAGTTAAAAGGAGTTTTGATAAGCGTAACTCACGGATAGCTCGATATTAGGCTTAAAATATCATACACATACGATAGATGCTACGATGAGTAGAGGTTCAAATATGAGATATCCGCGGAGCCCTTGTATTATTAGATATCCAATAAGCCTTTGTATTATTGGATCATATGGATGAGATCCATTCGAAACATACTTTTTAAAATACCCTATGGATACGATAATTTATAAAATCTCTATTTTATAGTGAATTAAACTTATACTTATCTAATTGAACTAAAAAATAAAGATATCAAGGAAAGATTATGTTTCTTAATGAACGAGTGTGCTAGGGAGCGTTACACCTATTGAGAGTATAGCATCATGAGATCTTATAAATAAAAACCTTGCATCTTGAATTATCAATTGATAATAATTCATTACAAAAATTCATAAAAAAAAGTTTGATAAAATAACTCATAAAATAAATTATACTTAACCAAAAAAAAATATCTAGATTCTACTACTAAATTTTCTAACAATTCACTATATAATCTAATAAACTAGCTAGCATTAGTCAAACTATCATACAATTCTATGAATAAATTTTTCTTTACTTTTGTAACTGACCAAACTATTTTGAATTATCATGAAATTTTATAGAATACTAGGGGACACATAAAACTAAATATACACTAAATTTTATCTTAAAACATAAATCATTTGGAGGCTAAATTGCTCTCCTAATTCAACTAGCAACATTTATTCTGTCCTGGAAAAATTGAACTTATAAATATCATATCTTTGTGTATAGAGGTGACGTTCATTCAATTCTAAATTTTATAGAATCGTAAGTAAATGTTTTAAAACATATCAAAAGGTTAGAGCCTAATCATATACCTAACAAGGTTAATTCAGCTCGAATAAACTCTATTATTAGAAAATAAAAGATTCTAAGTATCTCAGATAGAAATAATAATAATTCTATGCACGAATCTCAAATTAAAAGTCATATCAAAGATTTTAGAATCACAAGAGAATCATCCACAATATATCAAAAAAAAATTTGACGAATTTGAAGTTTAGGTGACTCAAAAGTAACTGACAAAATTTACTTATAATGTGTAAAACTAAAACCCTATGTGTAGCAATGGAAGAATTATGTTTTTATTACCTCAATCTTCCTTAGAACTAAGGTTTTCTATTCTGGAGAAAGCTAAGAGAAAAAGAGAAACTATCATAGCTTATTAGGTTGATAAAAAGAATGAAGTCAAACTAAGATAGAGGTGCTTCAAGGTTACCTTCAAGTCTAGGGTTCAATCTCCTTATGCCTTAATTTAAGTTTTTTTTATTATAATATAATTTTAATGTTGTAGTAACTTTAATATGGTTTAGACGATAATATTTTTTTTATCTAAGCTCATCTTTCAATCACATTTACATATCTTAATATTTAATTTAATATTTTTTTTAGTTTGCATTATTCATTCAATCCTTGAGATTCACTTAATGCCTATTAAAATTCATATATGCTTATTATTATAATCTAACCTCATATTCAAGTCCGTGAGTATATTTAAACTTGTTGCATTATGCCTAACATAAACATTAATATTCAACTAGAATAATATTTTTAGAAAGCATATATATCAATCTTAAAAATATGAGTATATCATTTATCATATTTATGTAACACAAATCACATATATATATATATATATATATATATATATATATATAGTTTCTATTGACATGTTAGTTGTAATTGAATATGTCTAAGAGTCAAACATTATATTTTTTTAAAAAAATATTTAGTATATCAAATATTATAAATATTATTTAAAAGTATTAAAAATGAGTCAAATGAAAACAAGTTGAAAACGAATAAAAAAAGAGAAGAAAAAAAATAGAAGAGGTATTGTTATTTTAGTGATCCGGATTCAAAAGCATACGGGGATCCGAATTCGCTATGGTACGAGAAAGTTAATTGTGGAGATACCCGAACTCGTAACTCAGCCTGACGGACTACGAGAAAGGCACCGACAGTCCCCAGCCGCTTTTGGCATCCGCAGCGCAGGGGCGCGGCGCGATCCACGGGCGCGAGGGCCGGCGGTGGCGAACGTGAATGGCTCTTGGATCCGCGCAGGCGTCTCTCGCGGACATGGCCGCCACGTCGGGCGAGAGCGTGAGAAGACGGGCGGGTGATGCCGTAAGAGGGAGAAGCAGCCCCAACGGTGACGCTGCGAGCTCCATGGGTTCCCTTTACGAATTCCGGAACGGCAGAGGGGAGATCGAGGTGAATGGGAGCGGCATCGTCAAGCAATCTCCGCCGCCGCTGCTGCAGCAAAGCGGCACGCCGAAGTTGCTCACGCTGCCGACGGTTCTCACCATCGGCCGTGTTGCTGCCGTCCCCCTTCTCGTGAGCAGTAGGTGGTCTAAATGCCATATCCCTCTTTCTTTTCATGTGGTTGGTACGATCTATACAGGTTGGATTGGAGTGTCGGATTCTGTTCCTTGGATCGTCTGCGTCTGTGATGCAAAGATGGAATCTTGACATTACTCTTCGGAAAATGATTACCATGATTTCTATATAGTTCCAGGTTTTTTAATCTTGGAGATATACTTGGTTTTTTCGGTGATCTAATTGCAATTTTCTCTTCTTTTTGGTGATAAAACTTATAATTAAGAGGTTCTCGTGTGTTTTATCTCTTAAAAGAGTTATAATGGCTTGTTGTGATCAAGATTGCTTTGAGCTGTAGGTAATTGTGTATCTAGGAAGCTCATAACGTTTATGTAGAAAGGGAGAGAGGATCTTACAAAGATAGAAACATGTAAAACCCCTCCCCTTTTGTCTCCCTTCTTTGTCCTTGAACATCAATGTCAAATAAGCATACCAAGATCGCAAGTAAACCTTTCTTGCTTTCCCTCTTCAAGGTTCAACACCACTTTGCATTGCAGAAAAGCTTTGGTCGTGTTTGTGGTTGTGATGCTGGTCGTGGCAATAATGGAAGAAACAAGCCATGAGATATCACACTCTAAATAGTTTTGGCATAACAAGCAAAGAGTTGTCGATGCTTTGACACTCATATCAAATAAGGCAAAATGATTGTATCATGTTTCTGCACGCATCCATGACTTCTAAAACATGTGTATTGCGTTTAATTTATTAGTTTTGGATGCCAATGCTTTCTTCATTTTTTTTTTTTTTTTCTTTATGTAAAATGAGAGGTCCTCTTATGTTTCCTTTTTCTTATCTTTTTAGTAAATATTCACTGATGGTTGTGTTCACCATCTTTCAGGTGCTTGTATTCATCTATTGATAAATCACATCTTTGAGTTTGTCTATGTGCATAGGCTAACATATTGACTGCTTTCACTAGCTTTCTACATGGACGGTTGGTGGGCAACAACTGCTACAACAGGCATCTTTCTTCTCGCAGCAATTACAGATTGGCTAGATGGCTATATTGCACGAAAGGTATGTCGGTTTTTTTATACTTTTTGGCTGCAAGCATATGCAAGCAATTCTGGATCAGAATCATACAAAATGCTATTTTACATGTGGTTAAATCACACTTCTGTTTGTAAAATTCTGTCCAATGTTCTTTTAAAGCTTAAACATTTCTATGATTTTGAAAGCAGTGGGAAATGAGTTGAATCAAGAATCAGATGATTGGAGAATAAGAAAGTCATCATGTTTATCAAATATAAACAAGTTCTTATCATATGATACTAATCTATTTGATGCCCCCTAGCACACTCCAACATGTTAAGGAAACTAATTTCACTTTTTCTTTTACCAATTTTTCTTATTAAATAAGATCCTACATCACCAAAATTTTGAAAAAATGTTGTCAATGTAAAATCTTTGTATTCAGTGGTACTATTCTTACCCTTGATGTAATTTCATCTCAAAATATAGTTTGATCTTATCATTTAAGGTGTTGATTCATTTTCAATACATCTACTAGTTATGCACTTATGCTCCTATGCATGACAAACCAGTACACTAGTTGCAAGTGACATTAATTTGTTGTGTTCTTTAGATGAGACTGGGAACTGCATTTGGTGCATTTTTGGATCCTGTAGCTGACAAGGTATTCTTTCTTTATGCTACACACGCAGCTGTGGCCTTGCAAATTCCAAAAACATCCTTGTATTAGTTTAATTATCTGATTGTTTTGCTTGCTTGCAGCTTATGGTTTCTGCCACATTGGTTTTGTTGTGCACCAAACCTTTGAAATGTGCTGTATTTGGGGATGTTCCATGGCTTCTGGCAGCTCCTTCAATCACCATTATTGGTAGAGAGGTATTCACCAATTTGTAACCAGTTCTTTTTTCCTTTCTGAGTGTGCAACAAGTTCATATGTTCATTTGTATTTGTTGTGTATTATGTGTTTGTGTTCTTTCCCGGTCTGCTTAACCAGACTCTATTGCCAATATTGATCTGAATCCGGTTGCTTGATTTGCAAACTTCAGGCCTTAATCAAAATCAATATATTCTATGTGACAATGAAATATTCAATAATAAATTAGTTTTAGTATCTTAATTTGCTTCCTGAAATCAAGAATTTTGACCTTCATAAGCTTGTTTGTTACTTTCAGAAATCACACTCCTCTGTGTATTATCCCCAAGTTTATTTGCTTTGCCAACCATTACATTTGTGTTGCTTTGTGGTTATCAGACCAAGTTAAAAAGAAATGCATACAATAAATATACACGATGAGGTCACAAATTTTTTTGTTATTTTCTTCTTATATAGTGTGGATTTCGGTTCCAAACTGAGTTTGCTATTTTCCTTTCTAATGGTCATAGGCTGGTTTTACTATTCTGTATCTTCTCGCAGATAACTATGTCATCAGTTAGAGAGTGGGCTGCATCCCAGAATGGTAGAGCTCTTGAGGTACCTTTTTCTTTTTGTTTCCATTGGTTATGTGCTTCTTTAGCAAAGGATATATGTTATATTACCATCTATGGAAAATCTATAATATAACCAAATGATACCAAAAAGCAGGCAGTAGCAGTAAACAGTTTTGGGAAATGGAAAACAGCAACACAAATGACTGCACTGACTGTTCTTCTTGCTAGTAGAGATCCCAGGTTATGATCTTAATCATGTGACGATCATTTGCTTATGATATTATTTTCTGCATATTTAATATGGTTGAGTTTTTCTCTCTTTTTTCTTTCTTTTTTTTGCAGACTTGCAACACTGAGTTTTTTAGTTGCTGCTGGTGTTGGGCTGCTTTACATTTCAGCTGGGCTTGCTGTATGGTCACTAGTTGTGTACATGAAAAGGATATGGAGATTATTGCTGAAGTAGTTTATTTCCAGTTATATTTGGCACAAGAACACAATGGCCAGGACCATATACAAGGACAGTAGGGATTTAGATGGGCTTCCTGCACTATTCATCCAGTTGTATTTGAGCTATGGAAAGCATGTGGTTAGCAGATGGAATGCAGGCATAATTGTTTTATCATAGAGGTAGATAAAGATTAAGACAAGGCATTTCCATGCCTGATTATGTTGGGTTTGGGCATCAGATGTTTCATAATCACTGCTGCTGGAGATGCTGTCTTCTCATCTTTCCTTCAGAAGCTTACTATGGGAAATATATGGGGTGATGGTTACAGCCATTCATGGATCATCAGGAGTAACAGCAAATGTCTAAATCAGATAGATGTTGCTGTATCATTTGGCCAAATGGTCATAATTCTCATGAGAGTCAATTGACAGTGAGTTGTCCCACTGAATGATTGTATGTAACTTCATAATGAACAGAAATTTAAGTTGTTAAAGGTTTGCAATCACTAAATCCTAAGTCTATTAGAAATTTGTTTTTGGAGGGCAGGTTTCAGCATTCACTAACATTCTTTTCTCATATCTGGATGTGCTATATATAGCCTTCTTCCATATTTCTATTGACAATGATACATGCCTTAATTCTTCTCATGGAGTCAAGAGACATTTCATGATTTATGGAGGCAATTATGTGACTCTCATGAGCAGCAAAGCAAAAGGTTCTCAACATTAGCTAATGTGGTTGACTAGCTAATTTTTTTTTGAATAGAAGGAAGAACATGTCAATGCTTCTGTTTTCACTTTTATTTTCTGTTTTCTTTTTCTTTTTTGTTCTCTTGCCTACTAAATATGATTTCAAAAACAATAAACTTCAATTACACTGAAGCTATATGCAGTTCAAATGACTCTCCTTTAATCTTGACTAAACTTCTTGTTGAAACAGTCAATATATTCTTTTTAATTCTTACTACAAAGGGTAAATAATGAAGATCAAAATCTCTATTAATTGAGATCTTATTGAAGGGGTAAGTGAATCAAATATATCATTATCAGGCAAATTTCTTTCATCTCTCTTTTGATAATTTATCAAAAAAAGAAAAACCTTATATTTCGAAATTTATTGAAAAGAAATCTGAGATTAGTAAAAAGTAAAAATTGACCCTTAAAGAAAAGAAGGGCAGATATGTAAAACATTTTAAGGGTTTTAATGCAAAAAACATGAAGGGTTCTTTTGACAATTTCCGAAAGCCACGTGGCCTCTCCACCGAGTCATATAACCGAGTCGTTGTATGCTTCTGCTGAGTTCGGTGCCCGCTTCGGGTCGCCTGCCTTCCCCGGGACGCCATGGATCGCAAGAACACCTCTCCTCAAGGTACGTAACCAATGAATCCATCGGTTGCTGTTCCTTCCTCCGTATGCTTCTGACTTCTGCTTCGCCATTCGATCTCTTCGAAGGCGAAACGGCTCGTGTCTTGGTTGAGTTCTTGGAGGTCGCCATCACCTCCATCGTCTTCCTCAAGGGCTTCTATCCTTCTGGTGCTCCATCTACCTCCCTTCTATCTTTCTCTCGCTTCGTTTCCTCTGTCTTGACTGTTCTATTGGTGCGCCCCCAAAAAGAGGCCTTTGAGAGGAGGAGGTACATGAACGTGGTGGTGCACAGGGCGCGGCACCCGCAGCTATCCGGCTACATCCACTCCGTGACTGCCGGTCTCCTTCCCTTCGTCCAAAAGGTTCTTTCTTTTATTCCTTAGTCACTTGTTCTTCTCTGGATCTTCACCGGTCTCTGGTTATTGTGGACTGCTCGGTATGTGTTTGTGATTTTGCCAGACTTGGTTTCTCTTGCTTCACTATGCAGTAGTGATGCAACCATTTTTACCCCTGCATTTAGGTATAGGATTCATCAAAGAGATCAAAGAGAAGAAATACAAAAGAAAAAAAAAAAAAAGGAACTTTAGTTGGTTCCTCTAATTTCTGATCATTGAAAAGAAATTGGATGATTATGGAGGACAAAACGGTGATCGTGGAGCCACGAAAGACTCAAAAGTCGTGTGGGTTATAGACAATCAGATACCTTGATGAAACAAGAACCATAAACATTATGTTCTATGGAAAGCTATTAATTGGTGAGTAGGTCTTGATTCTTTGGTTAAATAACCAATCTTTTGCTCCCCACTTCTCTCATATATGACTTCAGAACACTTACCACCTAAATCTGCTTTGTTGAAATTTAAAACCTCTCCAAATTCCAAGTCACGGACATTAGAGCTTAAGTGCTTGTAATTCTACCAGGGCATTTGTCTCATCTCGGATCATGAGTTCTATTGGTTAATTAATTTGCATTTGGTTACATTACCATCTGCTTTTCCCCTCCGTCATGAACTATGCTCAAGTGCGAATTTGCAATTATCTAATGTGAGACTAGGTTAATTTTGTAGGTACTGTTTTATTCATAACAGGAAAACTACTAATGATCATAAGCTATTTATAAGCAACAGGAGTGGGAAAAATTGAGCCTTTGCTATTTACATGTGTGAGAAATCCAAACTGTGTATCAGAAAGGTTAGAAGAGTGAAGATTACCAAACAAACACTGGCTTGCACTACTTGTGAAGGAAGTCTCGCATGTGGTTCTTTAGTTTTTCCTAGACATTGTTTGATTTCATTGAATGTAAAATCGAACGTTCTTGCAAAGCTGGATGCTGAAAACCTTCAGAATTCTTGAAGGGGTTGGTGGAGAGGGTGAATGTGATCTTCTACGACAATGAACATGTCCCGGTCGAGAAATTTGTTTTCAAGATTATTGTCAACCAGTCTTACAACTCCAAGGTGGAAGAGAATGATCTTGAGTTTGCTCTCAGAGCATTCCTCATCAAGCTGACGGTTGCCAAGCCCCTTACCAAACCTCTTCCATCTGGTACGCAACTCGACCTAGACATATTTGTTTCATGTTATTGGCCATGAACTGAGCTTGTATTTTGCGGTGCAGGTAGCAGTTGGGAGGTCACTGCCTACTTTCGAGCCCTTCCTCAGGACAGCAGCAACAAGGAGGCCCAGATGTGGGTTCCAACGGACACAAAGCAGTGGCTGCAGCCACCAGACATAACACCAATAAAATCAATGAGCAGCGAGCCTTTGAAGGTACAACTTTACCTAGAACATCCCAATCCTTCAGAACCAAAGAATCTAGGTGTGTGATGATATACTGCACATTTTTCTAAGAAGAAATTACTATAGTTCTGTCAAATTATGGATCTTGCATAGTTGTAGGGCCGTGTGTAGGTGTGGTGTTGTATATCTTACAACTCTTTAATTCGTGGCTTATTAGGCTGCAAGTTGTTCAAACATTGAGTTCATGAAGTTCTCCATCTTGTCAATTTCTTATTAAGAAGAGCAATGTCAATGCTTTACTCTCACTCACAGACCCACCCACACAAGCTCTTTATATAATATATTTTGTGTCAATAATTTTCCACCAACACATTAGCTCATATGACTTAGAAGAATTCTTGTCGAATGCCATATGGTGATCAATGGACACAGTGCTTCGAGACTTATAACCTGAGTTTTAATAGATCAGGATTTCATGTTAAAAGAAGCTTTGTGCTGTAATTCTGTCACACATTTCAAAGAAAGCTTTTGAGTGATCTCTCATCTTGTTGTCTGGTCTCCTCTGAGTAACCAATTTTATCAAGCATAGTATTCTTAGAAACATATGACAGTTGCTTGAAACATTCAATTTTAACTAAGCAAAGATGAAAAGATGGGTGCATAAACATCAAATTATTTCAATAATTTCTTAATGGGCCCCCTCTAACTTCCATCAGATTCAAGAGTTAGAATGAGTGAACATCACAAACCACAATAAGTTATAATATTTCAACTATTTTGTATAGGTTACATGGATCTTTTGAGATCCTCAAAAGATCATATCCTTATCTTTATTTTTAGTTTCTTAGTAATTCTTTTTTAGGTCTTTCATTTTTTTTTATCACATCTTCTAAGCATAGCATCAATACGTTTTCATACGCAAAAACTAGTAGTTATAATGGATGAACAAAAAGCCAAAATTTCAAGGAATATAATAAGTGCAGACAATATATTAACTAAATATATGGAGGACAACAAATGCTTTTTTATATTGTGGAAACCAACTATTACAAATCCTTCTGTCCAAATAGAGCAGAACAAGCAATTGCTGCCTTCAACGGCACAAATTTATATGAATCCTTATGTACTGCAGATAAGCCCACACCAAACCCAGTCAAATAAATGAGATCTAACATAAAAACAAATAGACATGACTCTACAAACATTTTGGGAAGGAGGAAAAAAAAAAATCGAAAGAATGACAGCTGTTCCATTTATACACTTAACTTGCAGCTGACGGTTCCCAACACCAAGGTGAAAGAGTTAATATACAATCATGAAAACAAGGTTGATACATCGACTATTATTCATGCCCTAAACAGCTGACTTCCGAGAGTTACAGTCGTCGTCCCTTCGCCCATGACAGTCGTCAACTGTAACTCCTTTTCGTGTATTCGTTGAAGTTCCATCTCTACGTAATCCATGGGAGGTCTCCTCTCGCTTGACGGATTCAGGCACCATGTTATCAGCCTCAAGAACTCTTTCATGCCTTCTAAGGTGAAACTACTGACCATTCTCGGGTCAATGACGGTCGACATATCGATAGAGTCCTCATAGTTCTGTGCCTGCCGACGAGCAGCCACCAAAGAACATTACTTGGAAGAAAGAAACTCGTGGATTGTTAGCTCAAATGAAGAGCACAAGAACTGAATCAAACAACACAGCAATTAGCGGTTCACATTCAAGAAGAGGCCTTTCCATCATCATTTTATAGTAATCTAAACTCAAGTAAAATTCCACAACCAAACGAATTCTATACAGATAGGCATCAGGACTCTAAAAACCTTCAAGAAGCTGTTATCGTAAAACTAAGAATCCAAAAAAGAATGATGAAAAACTTTTTTTGGTTTATGAGATTATTTTAAAAATTTTGCATGTTTCTTTTACCGTAGCCGAAGTGTCAAAAGTATCCATGGATGATCTCCATCTCACAGATTTCAGCTTTCATCAAACACGGACAACAATACTGGTAAATCAACTGACAAGAAAATATGGAAGTTGTCTTGGTGGGTTATGAATGAAGAAACAGAGATGAAAGGTAGAAGAAACATGATAAAAAGGAGCGATGGATATCGGCAACCAGCATAATACCGACAGATTAATTTAACACTCATACAGAATGTAATGCAAATATATATATAATCATCAAGAGATTTTATGTCGAGAAAAGCTTTATACTGTAAAAATAAGTTTATTCGGGCTGCTGTTAAAGCTTTACATTGTAAGCAACAAATCATATGAATATTGAAATTAACAGGGAGAAATAAGATATAATAAGTTGAAACAGGAAGCAATCAATGTCTGCATACAAAGAATTCCAATTAAGTGATAAATACCCATTCGACGAGTCTTTGATCAGATCTGACATCTCTCCCACATAATAACTCCATGAGAAATACCCCAAAACTATATACATCGCTCTTCAGATTGAATCCTCCAGACTCCTTCACTCTACATAAGCAAAAAAAGAACATATGCATAAGTAGAACTAAATCTAATACACTGATACACGAGAAGTATTAGCTTGTACTTCGATGTAGTAAGTACCCATGGAGGAGGTTTTTTCTTACTCCGGATCATGGAAAGGATCATCGGTAGTCACTCTCGAAGATGGACTGGCACCATTTGTTCGATTCAACAAGCTACGTAGCCCAGCATCGGCAACTTTCGGTATGAAGTCCTCATCTACAAGGACATTTGTTGTCTTGAAGTTCATGTGCACCAAAGGAGGATTCAGAGAATGCAGGTGAACCATACCTGATCAACAGATAGAAACAAAATGTTAGAATTCTCGACAACTCTGATTCAGATTTTTGTCGCTCATGTGACATAAAATACCAACCTAAAGCCAAATGAGATATGGTTAGTATGAGGCAAGATAATTAGCTAGAAAGTAGAAATTTGATCCCAAAATGCTTTCTTTCACTAGGAATAAGGAATACCAGGTTTACACCTTTCGCAGCGCCATGGGCTATGGAAAGTCTGTGTTTGAATTCTAGCTTTCTGCTCGAAACCTGATTACCACCTACATAAGACAACAGAAAGATCATACCATGCATCTAATTCACTCAGGCAATCATGGAGTCATTGGTCAAAAGAAAATGGTACGATAATTGCAAGGAATTATGAGAAATAGTAGAAGAGTAGAAGGTTACCATATAAGTGAGTGGAAACACTGCCATTTGACACATACTCATAGACAAGCATCTGTAGATCATTTTCCTGGCAGTAACCCAAAAGTCTTACAAGATTCCTATGGCGAATCGAAGATAAGTAGCATACCTACAGAAAGCATTGTCATGTTAAGTTCCCAAAGTCCTTGTGCAAATATCAACATCACTTGTAGTAAAATTCAGCTATATTATGTTTCTTTGAAAATAAAGTAAAATTCAACTATATTATGCTTCTTCGACAATAAAAAGTGATCCGGAAACTTTGTGAATGCAAGCATTGTCAGGAACAGTTGTAGCTGAGGGCATAAACTACCTCCTCGATAAATTCTTGACTTGGAGCTGAAAGCCTTCTTTTGATAGCCACTATCGTTCCATCTTGAAGAAATCCCTTGTTGACTTCCCCAAACATTCCATAACCGATCAGATTGATATTGCTAAAGTCTTTTGTAGCTGCACCCAACTCCTCGAGAGTAAAAACTCGTGCTCCTTGAAAAGCCAACTCGATGTTTTGTTCCTCTGAAAGGTTGAAGACAATATGGTATTAATCAGTCTAAAGCATCAGCGGCTTAAAATTAAATGCCTTTGGAGCACCAAAGTTCACCTTGTACTGACAGTTCAGATGAATTGGTGTCTGATGATCTTGTGATGCTCCTATTGCGCAACATAAAGTAGCGAATCAAACCGATTAGTATTCCCAGCAATGCCGCGGCTCCTGCAGCACCTCCTAGAACTGCTGCAAGAGCCCCTGACATTTAGTATGGGATGCACTTCAGGGCAGTAAAACGATGGCAGCAGAATCAGCTTCTCTTGGCATTGAACCTAAATTAGATCTCGTTAATCCTGGTAAAATGAAACTGACATCATCAGGAATGAAATATGTGCCCTTCTTAGATAACTAGAAACATGAAGCTCACATGGAACAAGTCAATGTCAGAATCAAATCCCGATAAGGATTTCTGAAATTTTAGAAATTCAGTAGTAGGTATGCTCCCAACTTCATTTTGGTGATATCAGCAGCACGGTTAGAAGAATCCTAATGATTTCTAGATGTTCGGTTTCCTAAATCTTTATTAAGATATGATACCCGAGTCATGTTAATCAGCATATAAATCACTTCCAGATGATAAGTTTGCTGCTAAGCCTTCAATTATTAAAATAACATAACAATTAATGCATTAAGATATGATCCCTGAGGCATATAAATCAGAGTGGAGGTTCAAAAGAACAAACTTTGATGCAATTTATACATCTTTTTCTATATGATAAGCTTCCTAAGCCTTGAAACACCAAAAGAACATAACAATTTTGTGCATTACCCTGAAGAAAGTACTAACTTTGATGCAATATATATATACATCACTTCCAGATGATAAGTTTGCTAAGCCTTCAATTATTAAAATAACATAACAATTAATGCATTAAGATATGATCGCTGAGGCATATAAATCAGAGAGGAGACTAAAAAAAGAACAAACTTTGATGCAATTTATACATCTTGTTCCATATGATAAGCTTCCTAAGCCTTGAAACACCAAAAGAACATAACAATTTTGTGCATTACCCTGAAGAAAGTACAACTTTGATGCAATATATATATACATCACTGCTAGATGATAAGTTTCCTAAGCCTTCAATTATTAAAATAACATAAAAATTAATGCATTAAGATATGATCCCTGAGGCATATAAATCAGAGAGGAGGCTCAAAAGAACAAACTTTGATGCAATTTACACATCTTGTTCTATATGATAAGCTTCCTAAGCCTTGAAACACCAAAAGAACATAACAATTTTGTGCATTACCCTGAAGAAAGTACTAACTTTGATGCAATATATATATACATCACTTCCAGATGATAAGTTTGCTAAGCCTTCAATTATTAAAATAACATAACAATTAATGCATTAAGATATGATCGCTGAGGCATATAAATCAGAGAGGATACTCAAAAAAGAACAAACTTTGATGCAATTTATACATCTTGTTCTATATGATAAGCTTCCTAAGCCTTGAAACACCAAAAGAACATAACAATTTTGTGCAGTAGAAATGATCCCTGAATTAATGCTCAAAGAAGAACACCTTTGATGCAATGCATACATCAAACAGATACCGCACCTTCCAATTCATTATGGTTGTGGATTCCATGGGACAATCAATATCAAACAAGAGTCGAAAAGATTCGGATTGATGCATCCTAATTTTCGTTCTCCTACTTCACAATCTGATAATTCATCCTCGGCATGAAGTGCAGCACTATAACTCACAAGCTATCGATTCCTTACCTATAGTGTCATCGACAACAAAGTCTGCGGCTGGCAATCGATCGGTTTCCTTCACCAGTCGTCGCCGCCGAACGATCTCTTCGTTGTCACCACAGAGAAGAAAGAGCTTCTCGGAATGCATATTAGACCCCCCCACTCAATCCGATTCATTGATTGATCGATGTTGGTCGGCCCAGTAGCCGCCATCGGCGAATCCCCACCCTCCGATCGCTCCCTCAGGTGGGTGGCGCTTGACGAAGTCGCCCGCTTGGTTGCGCTGTAAGCATCCCCCACCGTACCGCTTCTTCTATTCCAATCCCACCTTCCCAATCATCACGCAGATGCCGACAACGGCAACAGACAGCGACGCGGCGCCAGTCTTCTTTTCTTCCTCCTCCTCGCTTGCTTCTTCGTTCAAGACTCCTCTTTTCCCTCGCTGGGAAAGCCAAAAGGCGACAGCTTGCAGAAAGGAGAAGCCGGAGGCGCGATCATTAGCCGCGCACAGAGAAAGCGGGGAAGAGAAAAGGGCGTTGGTTTCATGGGTTGTAAAGCGAGGGGAAGGGGTTGTCGGGCACTACGGACTTGGAGTCTTCTGCTCCCATGCACCCAACACTACCCGTCCTCGGCATCCCCAAACAAATGCCTGGCGTGCGGTAAAGAAGGAAGAGTCAGGGCCGCTACGCCACCATTAAATCGAACAAAGAGACCTGCAGCGAGGGGGTTCCGCAATAAACAACCATCTCAAAGCGAGCGCCGGGGTGGGCGGGGGGGGGGGGGGCCAGATGGCGATGTGGGAGACGGAAGAATGTTTTCTAATGGCAGGCGGCAGGTCGTCGGTTGTCAAGGCCGCACACTGACGTCCTTCCTACCAGCAAAAGCCAAAAGGAAGAAGGAAGACGATGTAACGGCTACATCCGCCACCAAATCCAGCAGCATTTGTTCCACGCAACAACGACAACAGCATGGTGTCTCGGGACTAAGATACTAGGCGGGGCTGGTGATGGTTGGATTGTCTGCTTGTTTGTAATCTATCTATCTATCTATCCATCAATCTATCTATCTATCAATTCATCGCTGGTGTTGCAGTTGGAATTCTTCGGATGAGCATCCAGAAGTAGTGCAGTACAGCTGGATCATCAGAATCTAGTGTGCTGGATTTGCTGTGCCTCCCTTGACTTGGCCCCCACTTCATACCTACATTGACTTGGCCCACCCCTCTCTCTGTCTTCCATCCCCCCCACCTTCCTTTTTCCTCTTATAAATAAAAAAATAAAAAAATTCTTCCCTACTGGTAACAAATGTATTTTTTGTCTCCCCCTCCCTCATTCCCTTCCTTTAATATTTCTTTATAAATAGGGATGGCTGGATACTAACTAAAGGCTTAGTTTTATGTTAGAAAGTCTTAGACATAGTTCAATACAATAAATATTAAAATAACAACATGAGAGCTTGTTTAATGTGAACAAATATTTGAGTGATTAGTGTACTAATGTATAGTTCAAAATGTTTTAATGTTAACATATATATATATATATATATATATATATATATATATATATATATATATATATATATATATATATATATATATATATATATATATATATATATAAAGAATATATCATTGGACAATAGCTTCTGTGTATTCTTCTTTCTGAGATTTTGATGTATATTGCTGTTGGAATATTAGATCGAATGCAGAATCTAATTGTTTTTCTTTTTTTCGACTCTTTCATTATGTTAAGATGCTTGGGGTTAGAATTATGGTTTTTTTTTTTTTTTTTTGGAGATGAAATCTAAATATAGGTTTGACTTTCTACTCTATGTAAGGATTATGATGGAAAACATGTGCTTCACAAAGAGACATGCAGCCAAAACTTGGTTGTTTGATTAGGCACCAATCTCTTACTAATATGGAGAAAATTATTTTATCATTATCAATCATATCATTTTTCATTCATTATATATTTGATCCTTCACCCACCACTAGTGCAATCATGATCATGATCTTATTGTTTTCTTCTTCTTCTTCTTTTTTTCTTTTTTTTTTTTACATTCTGCGCCGCACAGATGCTACTTGGTCAACTCAACCCTACCTGTTAACCTTTTGGGATATGTTGAGAAGACCAAAAGATAAGTGGGAGATGTAAACATTAAGTAAGTTAGATTAAGGAAGTCATCATTGGGTTTACAACTAATGATATCATATCTCTTTAGCATCTATCTACTTAGCACAACTGTGTGAATACTTAAATGCAGCTGTGTGTGTGTGGATCCACAGACTGGTGATGGGGTTGGCGTTGCATTGACAGATGTCATAATGACCTCCAAATGACAAATTTTGAATTGGGATATATATATATATATATATATATCAAAAAAATAACTTTTTTTTTTATTTTTAGAATTCTCAAACAATCCTAATACATGAAATATCATCTACCCCTTTTACCTTGTTTTTTTTTTTCTTCTCTATTTTCCTACGGACCGGTTCATATGATTAATCTATCTAGTCACAGTATTTTTTACACTATGTTACAGTTACTAAAAAAAATGACATAACTTAATACAAAATTACTATTTTATAATATTTTCTTAAATTGATTGAATTGATTTATAATCTCAGATCCAATAAGCAAAACTTGAATTGACTGAGAATATATATATATATATATATATATATTATTTATAAGATTACAACAGAAGAAAAATAATATTGGAGTCGGATCGAGAATAAGTAGTAACTCATGAATTTATTTATGATATTGTACCACACAAATATATTGAAGATTTTATTTAGACTTAAAAAAACAAATAATTTAGTGAGATTTTTCCCCCAACAAATTAGTAAGTTTTTACATTTATACAACAAATGAATGTTGACAAAGAAATATAGTTAAAGATCCAAGGATGGTCTTTGAGATACATAGACATAATTTAGTACGATAAATCCAATAAGAAAAATAGTTATATATTTCTGTTTGCACGGAAAAAATAGTTAATATATTTCAAAGCTAAAAAAACAGATAATTTGTGGTCAAAAATCAAATCGTGAAAAACAAAACAAGTATCGGAAGAAAAAAAGAGTTGAAGATTTTTAAAAGTCGAAAAACAAATACACTATTAAGATTCTATGCCAAGAAAAACAAATTGCTTGCATCTATAGTTAACTACCTTAAATATTTTAGAAATTTAAAAGAAGAAATAGTCAAACAAACTACAAAAACCACGGTGACTAATACTGTTGAGAGGAGGATTTAAACCCATGCATGCCTTCTTGGAGGGAAAAAAAAAATAGTTTTTAAGATATTTTCAAAAGTTTTAAAAGATACATACACTATTAAGATTTTACGCCAAGAAAAAGAATAAATTATTTATAAAATAGTTCAAAATATTTTTTAAAAAAATAAAATAAAGAAATAACCGATAAAAAATATTAAAATAATGATGTTGAGGGTGGGATTTGTTAACCCATGCCTTCTTGGAGGGAAAAATAGTTTTGAGAGTTTTCCAAAAGTTTTAAAAGATATAACACTATTATGGTTTTACACCAAGAAAAAAGAATAAATTGTTTATAAAATAGTTCAATATCTTTTTTAAAAAAATAAATATAAAATAAGAAATAATCGATGAAATAAAAAAAAAATAATAATGATGATGTTGAGAGTGGGATTTGAACCCACGCCCTTTCGGACCAGAACCTTAATCTGGCGCCTTAGACCAACTCGGCCATCCCAACGCTTTGTTAAATTTTAATTCCTTCATATTAATATACGAATTATTGTTTCTGCCCAACCGTACAAAGAGTAAAAGAGATAAATAAGAGTTAAAATTAGTATCGTAAAAGTAATTAGAATTTTAAAAAGAAAATAAAATATTATTTAACATGATGTGGGATATATGCTTAAAAGACCTTACGAATCAGAAATAATAAATTAATTAATATTAATGGTATAAAAACAGATAAAACAAGAGACAAAAAATAAAAAATCTTAGTAAAAATATACATAATCTGAACTTAATTAAAGATATAATTTTTTTAAAAAAGAAATCTATATAATAGACTTAAAATAGTTATGATTTTATTGTTGTTGAAGTATTAGTTTAGTTTGTGGTGGTTTCTTCTCCTAAAATGATCATCTTTATCTATAATTTATCTTCCTAAACATTATTAGAATGATTGAGAAAACAGTGTCCAACTTTTTTTACAACTAGAAATCCTCTCGATCTCGTTTTTTAGTTCCTTCCTCTGGCGAATGTGGAGTCTCTTATAGAAAAGAAAATGATTAAAATCAACTCAGTTACCTTTCAAAAAATTAATGGGCAATTTCGCAATTTAAAGAAAAGAGCAGCCTCTTTTAAATTGGAGTTACTTTGATGAATTCAATAATAAGTTTAATTTTCATACCGTTCATTTCCCCCGGTCGTTACAAAGCAGAAAGGCCTTTTTGTACCGGACGGCTCCCTCCCTAACCTGCAGACAGCGTATCTTTGCATTCCAACTGATTTGATGATATCAACCAGCATAGCAATTTCCAAAAAAATATAAATTAAGAAATAATTCATCATATTATTCAACTTGTAGATGGAGGAAGATTGCTGCCCCTAAATCGATGTAGAACCTATTTGATGACCAGTCACTAGCATATCAATTCGCTACGTTCTTTACGAAATTAATAGCCAAATGATTTCTGGCATGTAAGCAAATCATAAAAAATGTTGCTGACAAAATCTAAAATTTTAATGAATGCACACAGGTCGTAAATAAATCTCGGTACCATCAGAAAGAATCCAATGGAAATGGGTCTAGAAGAACAAAATTGCAATTTGGCGTACCTAAACCTGCATCTTGTGGCATGGCTTACAACCAAGAAAAAAGGTCCATTCAACAAAGGCTTGGCTTTGCAACCCACAGTCTTGTGGGAAAGAATCAAGTAGATTTAACCTAAGCAAATCAACCAACCCTTTGGAGGGAGCAAAGGCATTGATTGTCGTCACCTGATGCGCGTCGAATTATGATTACATCACAGAGATGTTGGAGGGAATTGTGGTACCGTTACCCGAAAATTCTGCTTCTTCGGCTTCTGAAAGGAAACCATTCTCAAAGAACGCTGAATGCAGAGCCTTGACACACTGCTTTGCCTCATCATCGTTCACTATCAAGGAAATGTTTACCTGTGGTGGAGGGATAAGCAAATTAGCATCAAATTATGACACATAATTGAACCAGACACGAGGTAAACATTTGGACACAGAGCCACCAGATGTACCTTAGATGCTCCCTGAGATATCATCTGGACATTCACTCCGTTCTTCCGAAGAACATTGAATGCCTGACATCATCCACACATTTGCACAGTACATAGTCAAATTCATGCAACTGCTTTAGAACTTACGATAAACATCGACCGCCAAGAAATAATGTTGTAAAGAAAACTGGGTGATAGGAGATTTAAGGGGAAAGAGCATCAATTCTGATATGGAAACAGAGACAAACCTTTTCTAGTATCAACGAAGACCGCTGTACATTCCCAACGAGAGAGATTATTGATCTATGCTGAAGGAGATGAACGACTGCAATTTTCTCGAGTTCTTCGACCACATGATCAAGCTCCTGCATTGGTTTGTTCAAGGTGGGCAGAGCAATCAGGGTAGTATTTGAGATGAAAAGAAAGGTCCTAGCTGAACGACCATATTGTACATATACATGTGCATCATGATGATGACAATTTTTCAGCTAGAAAGACAAGGAATGGATGAGAAAAGTGGACAGGGATGACTCGGTGAAATCAGTAAAATCCCCGTTAGACATAACATTACGTTTGTGAGGAGATAAATTCAATGCTTCAAATCAGGATAGGAAGTCCTAATCTCACAAAGTATTTATTACGTCAAGGTGCTCATGCATTCTTAGTCTAGCATTATCCGTATTTGAGAAACAAATGGGTAACCCATTGAGCACTAAACTTGTCCTTCAATTGTGAATTATCTCGTAGCTCTATTACAAATGGTGACTATCGAAAGCAAACAAGGATAATAAAATTCAGTTAAATTTTATAATTCAGCTAATCATTGGCAAGTGAATTTTTCTAGTTCTTGTGCGACTAACATTAACTTTGGCTCATCTACTTGCCTGCTGAATTAATTCTCGACTCCAAAGTTTTGATGGATCCAATGTCAAAGAGATACTGACTTCACTTGTCGCAACACAGTCAACAGATATACCCAAATCTTCAAATATAGCAAAGACCTGCACTTAGAGAGCACAAGAGTAAACAATTATGAATTACAACAAACCAAAACGCACAGTATGATGTCAAGGGAACAACACAATTTCCTACCTTGGCTAAGAAGCCAAACTGCCCAAGCATTCTAGTGCTCACTATATCCAACATGGTAATATTTGATTTCAAAACAATGCTGGTTAGCACAGCCTGAGCTACACACAAGAAAATGAAGTCTCTGAGTTAAAAAAGCAGAGATCAATGGCCTCGATTCTAGGATGGAATCGATAGCACTAGATGATCCAACAAACCTTACTCATATCTCTTTCCTTGGTGATGACAGTACCAGGAGCTTGAGGGTTGTAGGAATTCTTGACCCTCACTGGTATATCACCTTCTCTAGCAGGTCTCATTGATAGTGGATGCAAGACCTGAACATCAGAAAATGGATATTTTCACATGAATGCGTGAAGAAACAAAGAGCAATGCTTTATACTTGATGAAAATGGCTGTGACATGTGACAATCATAAAGCTTTATACTTTATGAAAATGGCTGTGACATGTGACAATCATAAAGCAAAGATTGACGTTTTGGAAAATGTTAATAGCACGAGGGTTGGTGTGGTACACTTAATTTGGGGCCACCACCAATGAAGTTGATTCTACCGATGTTGAAACATCAAGCGCAAAGCAGACAACAAATTTCCCATGTAGACCAAATCCAAGAAGAGACACTAGTTAATAAGACTCTTGCCATCTTGAGTATATCCATGTAATTAGTATCAAACCAAATTTAGAGTCACTGAGAATAATGTGGAGATGATGAAGCAGATGCAGGCATACCTGTGCACCAAAATAGGCTAGCTCAGC
Organism: Ensete ventricosum; assembly: GCA_029747655.1. Taxonomy (NCBI): domain Eukaryota; kingdom Viridiplantae; phylum Streptophyta; class Magnoliopsida; order Zingiberales; family Musaceae; genus Ensete; species Ensete ventricosum. Next base: position 17,564,390 of record JAQQAF010000006.1, read on the forward strand.
TGCCTCTTCAAATGTCAAATGTGGAACAGGCCTTGCATTGGGATATATATTAGGGTCGCATGTCAGAACGCCATCAACATCCTTCCAGACCTGTAACAGTGGAAAAATCAAGGGCGTATAATGGATGATAATCAACTTAAAAACAAAGGGCGAGAACATATAACAGATTTGATAACGAATCATGGCAATTGTAAAAGTATCATTAGCATATTAGTATGAAGGTTAAGATCAAATAAATCCCTAAATACAAATACCATAAAGAATGACCTGGATTTCTCGCAATCCCAATGCTTTACCAATAGTTGTTGCAGTCAAATCACTTCCACCCCTGCCTAGTGTAGTGACAGCACAGGATTTCCAACCCTGCATGTAGAGGAAAACAAGTGCACCAAGACCGTTCAAATTTGATGTATTATACAATTGTATAAAGTTGGCCTACGGGCTTCACACCTTCCCAAGAAAGCCAGTAACAATAGGGATTGCTGGATTATTAATCCAGTCACCGTGTAACCTCTTAGCGATGGCAGGATAAGTTGCTTCCAAGATATCCGCATTTGTAAAGTCATCTGTGGTTATGAAACCAATATCAAATGCATCATACTGCAAAAGATTTGGCAGCAATATAATCAGTTAATTTCATATGTGGGGACAAGTAAGAACCACAGAAGCAGGTTCCAGAAAAAAACCAGAGAAGCCGATCTGATTTTAGGTATTAATAAAAAGAACAGTTATCATATGTCATCAATGTGATGCGCCATCCTGAGAGTGTCTTCCATAAGAAAATTTGTAGAGAGAATAATGCAACACATTTTGAAGATTTAATCATCAATTGAAACTGAACTTAAAATTCTGATGAATGTGCAAGAACTCCTCACAAAAGAGTCAAATTTAAGTTGTTAGAATATGGATAGAGGTTGCATAATCAATCACATAAGAATGATAAATCTTATCCCATACTCTAAAATATAAGAATTATAAGCAAAAACAAGTAATCGATGGACATTCTTAAGTGGCTATACTATCTAGACTTGTTAGCAAACTAGCTTATATCTCCAACCCTCAATTTTCAAATGGTAAGAAATCGGTTATTTTCCAAGAATTCACAAAATTTCAATACAAGACATCATCCATTTCTGTGTAATAAGCTGATGAAGATGACAGAAGAGGTACCTGTCGTGCCTTGACACCAATTTTATTTAGATATGCTGCAAAGACTCTTGTAGACATGCATTCTCCAAATGAAACAAGATAGTCCCTTGTACGAAATGTCAGCTCTTTCATCATTGCAATGCCTTTAAGAAGTTGCTCTAGCTCGTCCAACAAACCTGCAAATATCAACACAGAAGTCATACACAAGGAACTATCAATCGGCATCGGCAAGCATGTAACAAGAATAAAAGCTCAATGGCTGCAAAAGATGTCCACATGGTGTTCGGACTGTTTACATAATTGCAAAAGATGTCTCACTGATCAGATAGGCTCAAACAACATTGAAATTAGTCATTGGTCAATGTAATGGTCTCAGCTTGTTGCCCCACCAAGCTGAGATGCAGTCCTGATGCAACCCATAGGCAGGAAGCTAGCCCCAGTAGCTTGGCCAATGGCTACCTGTCATGTCATTAGACAGACTAATCGTGGAAAGGTGATACATACCCTAGATTAACAGGAATAGGGAAAGCAAGATGGGGATAAAGGAAAGGGAATGCAAATGGGACATAGCAAATGCCTCTCTCCTCAGCAGTGTTTGTTTGCTGACTTCCTAGCATCAAAAGTTTGTGCAGGTTGCACAAGAGAGGACCTTTTTTTCTCTTTTTTTCGAGGCCAAGCCAAAGGGAACAACAGGTCGAACAGTAACAAGCTTACTAAGCAGTTGTTTGTACTAGAAAAAGATGAAGATTACAGTGATCCGAAATTTCATGCCATCTAACGACCATTGTTGCACAAATAGAACTTTTGTGTTAACAAATATGGCTGACTGGCAAACAGAAAGAAAGCAACTCAAAACTTGAGTTAATTCTTTTTTTAAGAGGATGTTGAAGTAAATGTAAACGGATGTGGAAATTGAATTATGAATACACAGATTACAACACAACCTATAACATCACAGAAAACCATACAGAAGGCATATTTTCTCACAGATGTAACGATCTTCAATGCACTGTGACAAGTAATTGAGTTCTAACTAACTTTCATGCCTCAGAATCTAAGAATAAAATAGATTCTCCAAGGTCAAAAGATACATCCAGCCTTCTTTTGTATTAGTATGAATTCATTCCCATAATATTTAGATAAATTAGATGAACAGCAATGATTCATACTCCATTACATATCCTAGCCCCCATCTGCAAAAATAGACATATCATGGGATTTCTGCTAAACAATTGTGCATATACAGTGGAAACTTTTAGTATAACACCATTAGAACTTTAATGATGACATACCAAAAGGTTGGGATGGGCCAAAGGAATAAAATAAACTCACCAGAGATGATAGACTTATCAAGCCCAAGCTCATCGACTGTCCTGAAAAATGTGAACAACCAAATGCCATGTTCATGATACAATTACACCAGGAACAAGAAAATACGGCAAAAACATTACAGAAACAAAAGAAAAGCATTTACGCACTTAAGATGAAGATCTTGAATAAAGCTTAACTCATGAAGATCTGATACATTTGAAACACCACAGCAAACTGCTTTTTCGCCAGCCTAATAGTAATCGCAAGTTAGACATGCTAATTAATCCAAAATAATGGAATAGATTGACGAGAGGAGCGGTGAGAAGATGTAACACCAGCAAAAGATTGTTCGTTGTCTTTCCCATGGCGGAGAGCACAATCACCGGCCGTTCCTCTGGAAATCTAAGAATAAGGTCAGCAACCTCTTTCATCCTCTGGGCCGACGCCACCGACGACCCACCAAACTTCATCACGATGCTCAGCTGCGGGACATCTCCATCCGCACCCTGCCTCTCCGCCTCGTCCTCCTCGAAGAAAGCAGAAACTCCCCTCTCGCAGCTCACCCTCAAACTCCTACTCCTCGGGTAACCAGGCGCCTTCTTTGTACCTATGAACCTCGGAGACAACTCGACCCAGCGGTTACTTGAAAAGCTCGACGAGAGACAAAGAGAAGTCGACGGATCCCTTCGAAACCCAACACAGGGAGATAGCCCCGCGAATCGGAGAGCTGCTGCCATAATCCAAAGACGAAAAACGCGCCTCCCCTCCGACGATCTCGCCGGGATCTAGATGTAAGAACCGAGAGCGAACCAATTCGAATCAGATGAACTGAGAAATCAGCAAGTAAAACCCGCAAAAACGCAAGAAGATGCGACAGGAATCGAAGGCGAACCTCGAGATCGTCGGGGACTACCCGCGATGGTAGTGAAACGGAGGAGAATCGCGTCGGGAGCTGCAGAGGGAGAGAGAGAGAGAGCGAGAGAGAGAGAGAGGTGTCGGTGGAGGCGGCGGCCAGATTTAGAGAAGCTTGCCACCCTTATGAAACGAATCACGGACGGAAGCGACGGTAGAGATTAGATCTTCACGGGGAATATGCACGTGGCGAGGCGAGATACAAGCTGATCAGCCAGGAGCCCCGACACAGTTGGATCATGGAATTTTGTCGGGTCGGGTTGTCTCAATTAGTTCCGCCGTCCGACGCACATAGCGGGTCAGAGAGAAAGTAATCCGATAATAAATAAATGGGGGGCGTATTTAAAATACCTAAATAATGAAGTCATGTGGTCGAGTTGGATTGGGAACGGTGATGCTAATTTGGGTTATGATCGTCGACTTCAAATTGGACCTCAACACCGTAATTTGGGTTGCTTTTGAATCATTTAGATTTGATTTGAACCCATTCAAATACGGCTCGAGACTTGTGACCTGAGTTAGACTCCAATAAGCAAATGGCAACCGATTCAAACATGCATGCAAATTGGGCTCAGTTTCCAAGTCCGATGTAGAGCCCAAGTCCACCTCAACTTCATGTAGACGTGTGTGCGTGTGTGTGTAATAATATATATATATAGTGTTTCTAAAAAAGTAATTTTTAATTTTAATATCCTTTAAAACACAGCGTGGGGAGGGTAAGGTACGTGAGTGGGTGCCAACGAGCGCGGGTGAGGATAAGCAAGCGGGGGTCACGTTGCCGTGGCCGTCAGAGTAAGGAAAAAAAAAGAAGGCAGAAGACGAATACCAGCTTGCCGACGGATGGGGCCCGCTGCGGGACCCTTATCAACTCTCGTTCCTATCCCAGTGAAAGCGCCGTGTCGCCACCAGCACGCACTTTTTTCCGTGGGACCCGCTCGCGTCGTCCCATGCCGAAGCCGACCTTTGGTCCCCCAGCTTTACCCGCTTTCGGTCACTTTAGATTTTTCCTTTTCTTTTATATATATATATAGTAATTATATATATATATAATAAAAAGTATATATATATATATATATATGAATAGAGAGAGAGAGAGAGAGAATAAGTGGAGCATTTAATATCAAGCATGATGTTTTTGTAAGTCTCTTGGCTGTGATATTAATTAAATAAAAAAATAATAATTATGCAAAGTCATCGGATCATTATTCGAACGTGGAGTGATTAGTTGAACCGTTAGAACACTTTATAGAGTTCGCATGGACGAGACAGTGAAGCGTGATGATGCTGAGTACCCGATGAGGTGTTGGGTTGGTACTGATGTGAGCATAATGATCGATGAAGACATGCCATGGGACATGATGTGATGTTTTATCATCCATGTATCGATTTTTATTTTTATTTTTATTTTTAATGATGTTACATAAAATTATAATTGTGTTGACTATCATCAAATCTAGAAACCAACGAGGCTATTCTCTCAGTCATATTTCTTTTTCCTATTCGCCTAATTTGTCAATATAAAATGACATATATTTTCTTTTTATATTTAGACCTCTCTAATATTTTTATATTTTTAAATTTCTATACTGAAAATATTTATAATTATGAAAGTAAAATATTTAGTCTCATTTACCCTAATATTCTCAGCTTCTCTGACGAAAAATACATATATAAATGGCATGAAACCGATTGAGTAAAAAGCTAACTTCAATAATGATGATGGACGATGATATCATGTATGATTGTTGTGGTGGTCGATCTTGTCAATCTCGATCTGAATATCAACGATTAGAAGGAGAGATGAGGTAAAGCAAAAATGAGGTATATGGCGTTAACATCAGATAAGGAAGAAGAGAGAGGTGAGGTATCTTTATTGGCACCATATCGTTTTTCCTCCTCCGACGTTACTCTTCATCTGCCTTAGCGCTAGAGGAGGAAGACGTGACACGTGAGGCATTTGTGTCTCCAACGACACAGCAGGGAGGAGTAAAGAGCAGTGTGGCACCATTCATGCAGGTAGTAGTATCACGTATTCTATCTTCCATCAACAAGGTTGGCGACGTTGAGATAAATGAGATTAAATATTATACTTTCATAAGTATAGATATTTTAATATAATTTTTTTAAGTTCGAAGACAATGATGCTAAGGAAGCATAACTACTAATGGTAATATATAATTAACCATAAAATAACTTATAATTGCTATATATGAAATATAAAATAAAAATCCAAATCATAATTTAAAATAAATATAAATCACCTAAATAATTTAGTCCTCCTATAGGTTTAAAGTCAAAGGGAATAATCACAACAATGATTAGAACCTAAAATCTTATACATATCTAATTTTTTTGATTGGGTAGGCAACCCAACTAAAAATCTTTGAAGATGAACCAAAATTAGAAGGACCACTAGAACATAACAAGATATTATATACTGGGATGCCAATTAGCACAACAACATCACAAAGATGCCCAAAAAAAAAAAAAGGAAGAAAGAAAAGAAGAATATTAATAGAGAGTGGTCCATTTTTTTTTTTTAATGGCCGGCCGCACTTGGAATAAAAGCATCTCAATCGAGGGACCATGGAAGAACACATCACAATCCGAGGCCAAGGTTTGTTCCTGGATTCCTGGAATTGTACTACCAAAAAAACATCTACTTGTATCAAAATTGTTTACTGGAGGAGAAGAATAAGATAATAATAACAATACTTCAAACTTAATTCTCGGTGCAAATCCAATTTTCTAAGAAAAAAAAAATGCTACTTATTTCCTATGTAAAAATATGATTGTTCTATATGCTTATATATAAATTAATTAATTTTGATGCGCATCATCATCTCTCTCTCTCTCTCTCTCTCTCTCTCTCTCTCTCTCTCTCTCTCTATATATATATATATATATATATATATATATATATATTGGAATAATCATTAGCATAAAGAGTGGGGCTTAGAAGAATTTAGTTAACATAGATACATCATGTTTATGGTAATGTAAAGTATTGTCCATTCACAATGAATGCATTATAGTAAGGAACCAAAGTTTTGAAAGCTACTTGACAATGTGATATTTTTCAAGTGGTAAGTCTATAGTTTTTCTAAAAATAAGTGTAAGAATGGTAAGTCATCGAGCTAACTATATTGGGATTGATATTCAAATATTTTGTCATTAAGTTATAGTTGAGGATAGGGATTGAAATTTTATATCGTACTAACGTATTAAGCCTTGCTCGATAGAGTATAGGTGTATCGAGCATTACACATAATTTAGGCGTAAAGTCCTCAAAAAATATTAAAAAAATAAAAAATTAGGATAGAATTTTTTAAATTATAAATAAATATACATTTAGTATAAATTTAGTAAAAGTAATATAAATTAGGTAAGAATAATATCACATATTTTTTTTCGGGCTTTGACCAATAACCTTGTGCAAGGTTTGTAATTTCAGTCATCATCCTTATGTTAATATTGAATTATTTACAGAAAAATTATTTGAATTATTATTATTTTTTGTTAAAACATAAACTTTAAGATTTAAATGAATTAAATAATCATATATGTAGATATACCTGATTGTTGATTCTACTACTAAATCGAACGATGGGCCTCCACAGGTGGTGGATGAGGTCCTCGATCGTATGAATCTGCATATTAATATGATATGTTTGTCGGCCTCAATCCTAAAATTGATCCCACGACATAATATATTAATACACCGTATGTCATTGGCGTATCAATATGGTGATGATCGTAAGTCGATTATCATGAATCACATGTGTTTGAGGCAACTCCTGAGGTATATATTGGTGAATGTCAAAGCTTCTACTTTTGCTACTGATTTGCTGCTCTGTACTATATTGTTGCTCGGAAAAGAATGACCAACCATCACCATACTGCTATTGGCCATAAGATTCTCTATAATACGACGGTTATGAATACGATGAGCTTCGTTCTGTGTCTATATCGTGTAAGCTCTATAGTATCTTCTCAAATTCATCCATTGTCTTCCCCTTTCGTGAATAAACTTGATTAATATCTTGTCGAGCTTCATGATCTAAGTCTTGGGTGGCATGTGTAGAATACTGCTTCTCGATCCATGCACCACCCTCAAGTTAAGTAAACGAGACCAATAACTGCTCGACGTCACTACCATTATCGGTCGAGGAACCGTTGTTTTCATTGCTATCATATCTCTGAACCAAGCGAATTGCTGAATGTAATTGTGAAAGTATCTCATCGCCCGATTCTATTCTTTCCAACGGAGTGGTTGATGCTACCACCTCCCTTTTTACCTTTACCTTTGCATGTTGGGTGGATGACTATGACAGTTGGGTGTTTGTAATTCTTTGAGTAGTCTGACTATATGTTATTTGACTCATTCCATCACATTATGATCAAGGGGGATCTTCCACTTATTGGGGATGTGATTTCTCTTCTTCTATACCTCGGTGATCAAACGCGAAGGAAGTTGAAGATCTCCCAAGTCATCAAATAGAGGATCCTCTTGGTTCTCCACCGCTTCAACTCACTCTAACATCGGCTCTGAATCTTCGTTATAAAATTAAAGGTCAATAGGATCAATCTCTAATTCCTCTAGCTCTTTATCCAACTCGGCACACAACAACCTTAGCCGCATATTATAATGGACAAATATTAGTTTCTCTAATCGTCTTTATGAGAGTTTGTTGTGGATCTTTATGTGAATCGATATGAACATTGACCAATTACGTTCGTAACCACCATATGTCGTCGTTTGTAAAAGTACACGAATGATAACCTTCCTTAAATACAGTGCATCCCTTTCAAATTATATCCACCACTTAGACTATAAAAAGATATCAATAATACTTTATTAGTATGATAAATAATTAAAATAAAATATAATTGATAATTAATATGTGTAACTTTTTCTCATCTGGAACCATGTATAATGACACGATACAGTTACAACGTCGAAGAATGAACCAATTGTTTATCAGAATAATCGACCCTCCATAAGAATATGGGTTGTATTAGCAGCATTTGACAAAAGTTTATAAATAATATTTTTTTAGTGCCATTAGTAAATCATTTCACATTTTGAAGGTATATTGATATTGAATTGTAGAGTTTAAAAAAATATACTACATGACATAATTTTATTAGTATACTTTTTATTATATAAAATAATAAATTAAATTATTCAGAATATAAATTTACTTACATTATGAATATCTTGGTTCATAGAAACTTTAGTATGATGATCAATGATCTATACGTATGACCTTAAAATCATTTTTGAATGCTTTCTTAACCTCTTCTCTTGCTAAAATCAATATATACTTAAGAAACAACATCTATGTATCCTTATTTATATCGACTTTGCGGAGAATAATATAAAGTGATTTCACACCTTTTATGATTTTAGATATAATCTCTCAAAATCTAAGGGAAAGAATGGAGATGCATACCTCCTGCCAAGACCTATCATAGAACAAAGGAATTCACCATGCCTCATGCTACTGGTTTGGCCTAATCAAGGATCAGCAGTTCGCTGTCTCATGTTGGTCGACCTCTGGATTTCACTAGCACAACCATATTCTCATTATGCGTCAGGTCATCGGTGCCTCATTCCTTCATCGGTCATATATTGATGCTTTAAAGATGCATGAATCCCAACTCTGAGATTCGAGTCCCTCGTACTAATCAATTAATTGGTTTATGCGTATCCCTAGAATATTTTTCTTCAACTATTATATATTTTTTAATGTATTTTCATTTGCTTGTTGCAGTTTGCTTTGAAATAATTTACGGATCTCTGTCGGAACCCTCTTACATTTTGCAAGATCAAGATACTCGTCGGGAACTTCACCCAAGTTATTCCTTCACTCTTGCTAATATAGTCACAATAAATACATTATCAATGATGATAGTTCATCATCCATCTTTTGGGTATTAACCCATGCATTATCATGTAGCTATTCCTTTGGTATCATGTTCCTATTAAATTTAAAATAACTAAGCTATAAACATGTTGAATTGACCTAATATCGATCAAAAATAATAATATTCGATAATTTAAAAATAATAAAATATAATGTTAATATAATATAAAATTATGATAAAATTATCATTAAATATACTAATCATATGATTAATATAGTTAATTACATATTAATTATCTTCTTTTAATATTATAAATATGTCAAACACCTTTAAAGAAATTGGATTGACCTAAAATCGATCAAATTTTGATTAAATTATTATTAAAATCACTAATCATAGCATTAGATAACCTTAATAGAACCTAATTAAACTTATTTTAACATAATAAATATGTGAAACATATAAAAAATATTAAGTAATTAAATTATGATGAAATCATCATTAAATACACTAATCACATGATTACCAGAGTTAATTATCCACCAATTACTTGTCTTTCAATACTATAAATATGTCAAACAACCTAATAACTATTAAGACATTGAATTGACATAAAATCAATCAATTTTTTTATTAAATTATTACTAAAAAATCACTAATCATAACATTAAATAATTCTAATAAAACCTATTTTGTCATCATAAATATGTGAAATATATAAAAAATATTAAATATATAATTTTGATATAATATAGATCAAATTATGGTGATCATTATTAGATACACGAATCATACGATTAATATAGTTAATTACCCATTAATTATGTATTTTAACAATATAAACATGTCAAACAAACTAGTTTAAAATTATTGAATTGATCCAAAATCGATTAAATTTTGAATAAATGATCATTAAAATCACTAATCACCGCATTAAGTAACTTTAATAAAATCTAGCTAAAACTAGTTTACCATCATAAATATCTATCAATATTTAATATACATGAAACATAAACATTTAATTTATTAAGTATCTAATTTTGAATAAATCAATATTAAACATACTAATCATAACATTAAAAATTTTATTTACTCTCTAATTAAAGAAACAAATATATTCCTCTTGATTGAAAAGTTTTTCCTCTTAATCCTCCTAAATTAGTCTCAATTCAATCCATAAATTATTGCTTTATAGAGTTGAGGAGAATGCAAATGTGATAATAAGAAAGAGAATTAAGAGAATATGAGAAATTTTTTTTTGAGAGAGTGAAATAAAGTAAAATAAGAGGAATAATGAGTAAAAAAACATATGATAAAGGGCTCAAACAGTTAAATTGACCATTGGAATATTATTATGGATTAGTAACATTCGATTTTGATTGAACATAATTGTACCGGTCAATTAAAATTCTATATCGGGTGCTAATAGTCGAAATCGACTATTACAGATCTATACCGAACGAACGGTAACGATCGAAATTTCGATTATTATCGTCTGATAAAATCTCGTATCGTCTGATACAGGGTTATATCAATAGTGTCGCCCGATGGACCGGTATATATCTCCCGATATTGATATTTCAAACTTTAGATAATGATATGTTTTGTCATTATTTCTAATCACACCAATATATACCAACAAAATATTTACTAGTCTTTGTATATAATATCTACGGGGTTATATCAACAAAATGTTTACTAGTATAATTTTGATTTGAGTCTTTTAACCTTTAATTAATATTTTAATATAATCAGATCATAAGGATAAACTTATTGTTTGACTATATATATATATATATATATATATATATATATATATCGTAAAAGCCTCTAACTCAGCAGGTCCAATAGAAACTGTAAGATCTCCATTTTCCAATGTCACGTGATCTGGCCATATCCATTTCCAAGAAATTTACTGTATTGTGGACATAAATTCGAACATTGGATTTCTTTTTGCAAGAAGAAATATCTTCTTTTTCTTTTTCTGTGTTGTCGCCGCCTTAGCTCTATCCAGTGAGAGTACAGCTGAATGAGAACCCACAAAGCTATATCTAAAAAGCATAGTCGAAGAGATACGTGATGTTATCCACAGGATCTCCATGAAACTTTTGTCGTTTATCTAAGTCCGTACAAGTCGGTGCAGATTAGCCATGCATGACCCAAGTCTCTCTCTCTCTCTCTCTCTCTCTCGTTGCACTGGTAGTTTACGGCGAAGGCAAAGAGGCGCAGCGCCCACCTTCTTCCTTTTACCGCCGATCGGGACAACCGTCGACGTCCACCCACTTCACGGTCTCCCGGAAGCCAGATCGTCACCCGTTTGGTTACCTACAAGGGTGGTGCGGGACCCATGGATTTGGACCAGTAAGGGGACCGGTAGGAAATAGGTACCCACGCGGGCCCCTTGCCACCTGACTTCGTCGGGTCTTCGATCCTCCTCGTGCTCCCCACTTTTGTCCGTTGAAGGTTTTCTCGTCTATAAGTGATGGGCTTCCGCCATCCCGAACTCGAGGACTCCGGATCTGGGTTTAGGGTTGTTTTCGTTGTTGTTGTTGTTGTTGGTGGTGGTGGTGGTGGACAACGGTTCGTGGGGCGAAGGTTCGAGTTCTCATACGGGGATGGCGGAGGGGAACGGCGTGGGGCGGCGGTCGGGGTGCGAGTACTGCGGGGGGGCGGCGGCGACCCTCTTCTGCCGCGCGGACGCGGCTCGACTCTGCGTCGCCTGCGACCACCACGTGCACGCGGCGAACGCGCTATCCGGGAAGCACGTGCGGTCACCGATCTGCGACGAGTGCGGGTCCCAGCCCGCCGCCGCCCGCTGCGTCGTCGACGGCCGCGCCCTCTGCGCCGACTGCGACTGGGACTCCGACGGCGGCGGCGGCCACCATGATCACCCGAAGGTCCCCATCGAGGGCTTCTCCGGTTGCCCCACTGCCCTCGAGCTCGCCGCTTCTTGGGGCTTCGATATCTTTTCAAAGGAGGCGAACCCCCCTCCCCCTTCTCTAAACCCGACGGCGGACCAGTTACTGTCGAATTGGTCGTCCCTGGACCCAATCTTGCCCGTCGATCCGTTGTTCCAGGACATCTACGTGCCCTGCGCCCCCAAGATCCCTGGCGTGGTCAAGCGGCAGAAGAACCACCAAAACCTGAAGCCCCTGTTCCACCAGCTAGTGGAGCTCGCCAAGACGGAGGTGGCGGCCTCGGCGGCGTTCGATCTCAGCCCGAGCACGCCGCATCGGACTTCCGGAGGCCACGAGGAGCTCCAGGAATCACAGCCGATGCCGTACACCGCACTGCTCATGTCGGCACCGACCGAGCTGAACGGAAGCGATCGGCTTGTTGAGGAGGAGGATGTGGAGGAGGATCTCCTGTGGGACTGCAGACTTCCGCATCATCCCGCTCAGGTTTAGTATTCTGTTCATCTCTGTTCACTTTGCACTATCTTCCATGTCACTTTTAGCTGAAATTAGAATACTTGATCTCCATATGTCAAAGAAAACGTCCTATAAAAAAAAAAAAAAATCACCTTTCTAATTTCTGAGACATTACATTATGGAAATGATGATAGGCTGATTTCAGGAGAGTTGCTGACCACTTTGATCTATAACCAGAGTTGTAGACAAGCTATATATCAAGTCTCACAGGCCAACCCCTTGACTTTGTGTCCAAATTTCTTGATCTAAATTAAACAACAACACTATTCAAGGTCAGTAATTGGAGGCCCGAAAGATCTGGTCATATTGTTGGAGGTAGGAGCCACATCCATGCCTAACATTAATCCTGCACCCAATTCCATTTCATTTTATTCTGTTCTTTGCCCAATGATATCCTCCTCCTTTTCGGTTGGTTACCTGTCTGTGATGTTCCACTTTGTTTAGGAAAAATATTTCAAACTCCTTCCCACATACGTAAAGTATCATCGTGTTTGTTTGACGAGGTATTTTGTTGTATTGTATTGCTTAAGGTCTCCCTGAAAGAACCTTATTGGCATCCGGATACAATGTGGTTATATGAGATCTAATATACTGTAAAAGCCAGAGGTGATCTGAAAAGTTATCTAATGGGGGCAACTTAGTGGAGAAAACCCCTATTATATCCGTTTTTTTGTCCGATGGTGCCTCTCATAATCGTTTTTTATTGGATTCGACCATTTATCTTGCTACTCAAATTAGTCATCTGATGGGCTAATAAACTTATTTCTTTCTGCTTTCTTTTCTAGTTTATCCTTATCAATGCTTGCACCACCACATAATATGGAGGTTGCAGTTTTCATGGCTACTCTCTTATAAACTCTGTTTGATAGTGTCCAGATATGGGATTTTAACCTTGGAAGATTGAGAGAGCAGAAGGATTCTTATGATCATGAAATTGCATATGGTACAAACAACGAGGCATGTATGATCAAGAACTACAATGACCTTCGCAAGGAAAATTCGCTGGAGACCACAAAAGCATTGGAAGATATGGGTGATGCAAGATGTCCTTCCTCAAATGATGATATATTGTCAACAAATGTTCGCCACAATCAGTCACAAACTGTGAGCCATCTCGCTGTTTATTTCTTAACACAATATCTTACACATGGTAATACAATATAATAGTGCCACTGCCTGGTCAGGTAATTCTGAGTTTATTCCTGTCATTATCAGATTAGCAATTGTGACAAAAAATGATTCCAGACTTCACAGAATCTATTAATCTTCTAGAAGATAAAACTTCTCTTTTTCTTATTTCCCTTGAATGCTAGGAGTGAGATAAGGTATGGTGCTTTAATTGATTATATGTCATATGGTTCTTACCCTTTGTTTTTCGTTTTACTGCAGCTGAGCACCGATAACACCACCACCAAAAGGAAGCACGGTTCAAGCTGTTCACCAGTTGAAGGACCAACAGCCTCTGGAAACAACACATCATCGACCAGGATTAGACCATTTGTTGCTTTATCACATGAGCATGGATCTGTTGGTGCCAAACAAATTTCATTCAGAGAACAAGGAGAACCTCTAGTCAGAAATGAAATGGTCAAAGAAACAAAGAGACTCGACAGCGAGATGCTAGCCAAAAACAGAGGCAACGCCATGTTGCGCTATAGGGAGAAACGAAAAGCTCGCAGGCATTGATCCACTGTTTTACATTCATACTGCTGCATTTTACTTATATGAGACTGTAATCGTCAAAGAGTTCTCTTGATGTTCTTAGTTATGAATTCTATGCAGGTATGATAAGCACATTCGTTACGAGTCTAGGAAGGTGAGGGCTGACACGAGGAAGCGTTTTAAAGGTCGCTTCGTCAAGTCCACCGAGGCATTAGATGTTGGAAACAATGGCTGAATGGACCCTGAACTAATAAATTAGGTGTAAACACCAGTTGTTTTTTCTTGGTCATGTTCTAGGAGGAATTTTTAGAAATGAGTAATATGCTGTCATCTGCTAATCAAATCTATGTTTCTTTTGATGGAGCTCCCATCCCCAGTGATTCTTACTTCTCTGATGGATTGTTTAAAGATTGAGCCCATCTGGTGTTCTTAGTCAAATTTAACTTTAATCTGGCCTCCATGGGATGTATGATGAATGGTTCTACTTTGTGACATGCTAGTCTTCTGTGCTTCTCCACACATTAAAAATGATTATATATATATATATATATATATATATATATATATATATATATATATATATGTTATATTTGTTTGCTGATGAGTTATTTGCAAAAGGAAGAAGTAGATAGATCCCTTCACTTTTGTGTGATCATATTTGATTTAACTCCTTCAAATTTTAATATACTTTTTCTACCTCCAACATAAGCGTGTTAAAAGCTTATTCAAGTGCATATCGATATAAAAGGTATATTTGATTACTTTACATAAATAAATAATTAAAAGTCGGAAACCCTTAAAATCTTCACACTCTCCTATTAGAAGAAAAAATAATTAAGGCGAAATTAAATACATATCCTTCTTAAATGAATAATTTTCTTATTTTTCCATCTAATTTTGAGTTTAGCATATATATGTTAAACTCTTTATAGGATTTCATATGGTTGAAATAATGATAAAAGCATTAAGAATATTATATATATTTAATATAAATAATTGCAAATATTTATAATTAATAGTAATTAACCTGAGTTGATACTATATAGATGTACGTAGGGGCAAATGCGTCATTATAAGAGACTATGTACATATGCAAAAACACCAATAATAACAACAGAACCCGAACTCTCTCTCCACACCATTCATTGCCTGAGAAGGGCAAAACCCTAACCCCTACCACCTGCGCCGAATCGACCATGAATGCGGCAATTCTTGGTTCTTGATCGGCTCGTCCTTCGCCGGAACTAGAGTTTGCAGGTCAGATTTCCCATGGACTCTCTGGTTCGAGGGTTTTGCTCTCCTTTTCCTTCTTGACGAAATTGTTTGTTCTGTTGACCGCCATTTTCTTCTGTTTATTGTTGTCTTTTCGATTCGTTCATCAAGGGGAACGGGTTTGATTGGGCACGGATGGTGTTTCTTCATAGAATCACCAAATTTGGCATCTTTAGTGGTCTTGGGCTGAGGGTTACTCAAACCATCTTGGCCTGCGATTGTTATAGGATGCAAAGAAGTTGTGCTGATAGATGGCAGTGAAGTCGTTGGTGTGTATTAATTCGGAAAAAGATGGTTGTGGATGATGCGTTTTAGTTGGTTTCTTGGATGGCTTTGCAGATGGCCATCCATTACCACTTGATGATGAGAATTACAATCGTTTAGGGCTTTTGGCCACTGATAACCGTATTTATTTATTTTCGTTGTGCATACTGCACCAATCGGTTACTTTTTGTTGTAATACTGCTTATAGCAACTTGGGAAGTTTCAGACGATCTTTTTGTCATTTTTTTTTCTTGGAAGTCGGAGATTTTTTTCCTGAACGTTAGTCAAAAGTCTACCTGGCTTTTCCTGTTCCTGCTTTTTAATCCGAAGGTCTATGTTAGCCTACATGGAGCTCTTGAAGATAATCTTGCGGTAGAATCTGGGAGGAGTTTTTTGACTGAGATCCTAGATGACATGGATACTTCCATTTGAATTCTCAATGGAACACTCTGATTTATGTCTAGTAAAGTTATCCTTTTTATGCTTTCTCCTACAAATATATGTTCCATACTGGAAAATAAAGTCAATTCTATGAATCTAATCACCATCGTACCTGGTTAAATTTTAGGTGTAATTAATTAGTGACGTATGGTAATATTGTTGTCACTTTGAACAATGTTACTGTGACATTTGAGTTTACCCTCGACACTTTTCAGACACTTCTAAACTGGTATATTTTGGGTTTATTCTCTCTGATAAGTTTGTTCCCAGAAGAACATTGATGCATGGTCAGGATTTGCAATTATATGTTTATGATAAATACATAATATTTTTTTTTTTAAATTTACAGTGCACCTCTAATTTCTTCTTTACATCATCATGTTACCCTGATCTTTTCAACTCATTTTATAGGTTTTCTGGCATATCAAGTTTCTGAACTTGAGATCAATAACAATGAATGGATCATTTAATATGCAGATTTTGGTGGATAAGCTTGCCAAACTTAACAATTCACAGCATAGCATAGAAAGTATCCTTCAGTTGTTTTTTTAAATTAATTTGTCTAATACAAGAAATAATAGTTTTCACTTAATGATAATATTCATATCCATAATGCCTGGAAGTGTTTCTTGTTTATATACAGTGACGGTTGCCATTCTGCTGTTGTGCATGTATTAGTCCTGCAAGTTTCTCATGGGCCCTTAATTTTATAGCCAATGGAAGTTAAAAAGAAGCTGATTACTAAACTAGTTATGCTAGAACTTCCAAAACTCCATGGTGTCTTCATGTGCTTGTACTACATTAAGCAGGAAGTAGGAAATATATGGACTGCATAGACTATGGGGTTAATGAGTGTATATTGGAATTGTAGAAGTACTATATAATCTATTTAGGATAAAGGATAAACTTGATCTCTTAGGAGTTCTTTCTCTGACCAATCTCAAATGGATTAATGGGTTACAAATATTTTGGTCATCCAATGTTTTTAATGGAATTAATTGGATATTCTGTCTTTTTGAAATGCTTTTCAGTGTTCACTTCTATTTGTTGCATGCATCTCCCAGAATTACATATCCTTTCTCTGCAATGTACTTCTCAAGCCATTTTTATTTTTCTGGTTTTGATACCCAAGTGATCCTTTACTTTTTTGGTGAGAAGTCTTTATTCATCATTAGAGACTTCAGACTGTAGACTATGTTTGTTTTTACCATTCATGTACTAATCTTGATATAACATACTTGACTTGGAACAAGCTTTATCATATTGGTGCATCTTCCATAGAAACAAGGCAAAACAAGTTGTGAAAACATGGGACCAGCAATTCCATTGCTCTCCAAGGGATAAGAGAGTATCTTTTCTGTATCTTGCTAATGATATTTTGCAGAACAGCCGGCGGACAGGTTTAGAGTTCATTAATGAATTCTGGAAAGTTCTTCCTGATGCTCTAACTGATGTATTTGATAATGGAGGCGATTTTGGAAGGAAAACTGCGCTAAGATTGGTAAACTAAAATGAATCAATTTTATTGTTCTTGATATTTTTTGTCTTATACTATCATCTAAAACCATGATGCCGTGATCTCATATTATACAACTTTTTATGTTCTTTTTAGTGTCTGGATTGCACATGCATGGGCTTCGGTGATTTTACTTTACATGTTTGAAGATGCACTGCCAGTTGAAACTGCATATTATTAGAATGTTACACTTGTTGTAGCTTGAATTGGGATATTCTAGGCAGTTAATTTACATGCATGCCAATTCTTTGCTTGTTCTTGCATGCCCATGTACCTAAGTAGAAAGTTACATTTTATTTACAGAGGGCTTGAAGTACAGATGTTCTTTAATTCTTTCTTGTCCTAGCATGATTGTTAAATTTCTCCTGGAGTGGAACTTAAACATTGTCAATGTTATTTTAGTGAAATTATTGACAACACAAGAAATTATAATGTCATAGTTATTTGGGGTTGACTACATGAATCTTTTCCCACATTAATCTCTATCTTGGTCTATATCACTAGTCAAACTAAGAGGTCATCGACTCTTATTGTTTTTGATAAGTTTCTTAGGTCTCCCTATATCTCTCCTTCTACCATCAATCCTTGTATCTTCTCTCAGTTACACTTATTTGTTCATAGATATAAACATTTCTTATTCTATTGCTTTTTTTTAAAGACTGCACATATCCATCTCAGCATTATTTCATCTCATCAGTTCACTTTATTATCTGCATTAATTAATAATCCATACAGGTTGACATATGGGAAGAACGTAAAGTTTTTGGTTCCCGTGGACAATTTCTTAAGGAAGAGATATTGGGAAGAAAGCTTGAAAACGGAAATAAATATGGAATCTCCAGTAATTGCAAATTGGTAAGAAACTTTTGTTGTAACTGAAACTGTATAAGCATACCTTGCTGGCTACAAATTTGTTTATGACATCATGTAAGATGTTGACCTTTCATGTTTAAAAGCATTTTCATGTTGGTTATTACAGAAGCAATGTAGTGGTGAACTTCTTCAGAATATCATCTCAAGCTATGATCATCTTCATGATGAAGAAGCTCTATTTAGAAAATGTGAAGGTGCTATCAGCATTGTTGATAAAGTAGAAAAGGAATTTGGTAGTGATGATAAATTAGGTACATGTTACGTCCTTTCTTATCTACTTCAAAATGTTCAAGTTACATCACGTGTGCACTTTTTATATCATTATGCTTGTGTCAGTTGCAGCAGAGTAAATAAATCTGTATGTGATTGAAGGATCAAAGTATATGTACTTCACTGGCTTCAGTTAGCAAATTTTGCTACAGATTAACCAATCTTTTGGTGTCTATATGACATAAATGGTATTGATATTTCCATGAGAGGTTCCTGTTAAACATATATAGTTCGGTCACTTTAAATTCATGTTCTCACTGGTAAGCATACCTTACAAATCTTAAATTTTCCATGTAGAAATTTTCTGTTATAATGCATCTGACACTAGCAATATATTTTATAAGCAAATAAATTACAATATATATTTTCTTGAATTTATAAGAGGCATTGATTCTAAAAGGAAATACCGTATATCACCAATCAATGTAATGAAATACTATAGTCAAAATGGCATACAAAGTTCAATTTTTGAGAGTTTGCAACATTCTATAAAAATATATATCACCAGTCAATGGGATCAGATATTATTGCATGATTATATATCACCAATCAATGTAATGAAATACTAAGTCAAAATTGGCATAGAAAGTTCAATTTTTGAGAGTTTGCAACATTCTATAAAAATATATATCACCAGTCAATGGGATCAGATATTACTGCATGATTATATGGCCACATATGGACATATCAGTTTAATGATACATTATTAAGTAAACTTGTGCCCCTTGTAATGTCCATGAAAGACAGTACGTACCCTGAGAGATAGGGATGCAACTCTGGCAGTTTTTATCTGAAGAGAGGTAACATATCCTGAACCAATATCCTTAAACCTCTGCATGTATCCAATCAACAAGTATCAAGTCTGAGCCCACTGGATGTCAGATTGGTGAACTCATTAGATTCACACCCAATATATGAAGTGGAAGAAAAAATTTATCTGAAACTTTAGCAATGTGAAAAGTTAGGAGTTATTCCTTGCGCAACTATCATCCCAATTTCATATCTATCCCTTGAATAGTAAAGATAAGAATGATATCCTGTTCCCTCTGAACTTTAAAAATTGTATAGCATTAAGTAGTGTATCTGAAAATTATTTTTCTTCTATATTCTTATATGTATAACTTCTGAAAAGGGGTTATACTTGGTAATGTTTTAATTTTATAGGAACATCTTTTATATTTTCACTTTCCGGTGCATAAATCACAGCAGACAAGACAAACTACATGGATGAAAATTGCAGACATGACAAACTACTCGGATGAAAATTGAAAGTTAGAAAAGGAGATCAAGAGGAAATAAGAAGATAATCCATGAGTTCACTGATAAACTGGTGAACAAGTTAGAAAACTTTAAATCTGTTTGTCATTATAAGAATAAAAATACATTTTGAATAAAACACCTTGTATAGACCTTAGGTATGTGACTACAATTTTGGATCACCAGCATTTTGACTTCACACCCCATGTGTGCCTCCTGGTATGATAGGTGCAGCCCAAATTGACAGGGTAACTTTGGTCAATATGACCTTGTGAAGGCTAATGTACATGTTTAAGTTGAAGTATGGCTTATATGCAAACCTGATCTGTAAAATATGCAATTGTTGTTCATATTTAGTGCTACTTTATGGTTCTGGGTTGGACTTTAGACTGGTCATCGTATTGAGATCATTGCTTTTAGCAAACATAGAATCATTACATTTTCTGTAGAAGACCCTGTCTCCGAGTAAATTTTTTCCTGCTACAATCCCTATGTTTCTCACACTCTTCCAGTACCCAGCAAGTGGGCCATGCAGTTCGTAGTGGCACTTGGTGTGGAAACAATGGTCAGTCAGTTGATAAAAAAAAGAGAGAGGGGGGGGGGGGGGGTGGGAGGTGTCCTATAGTTGATGACAATAGGATAAAGAACATGCTGATTTATTTTATTACTCTTTTTTCCTTTATCAGGATATCCTCGCTCTTTCTTTTTTTCCTTCCCCTCTTTTTTGTTCTCATTTATTTTATTTCTTTAATAGAGTAGGATTCTTTTCTTTCTTCTGTGTTAAGATCATCTTAAAATGATCAATCTGATGAATTTTTGACAATTTCACCAGCAATCAATTTCTTGCTTTATCTGTCACTAACAGATAGGATAAAGAACATGCTGATTTATTTTATTACTCTTTTTTCCTTTATCAGTATATCCTCATTCTTTCTTTTTTTCCTTCCCCTCTTTTTTGTTCTCATTTATTTTATTTCTTTAATAGAGTAGGATTCTTTTCTTACTTCTGTGGTAAGATCATCTTAAAATGATCAATCTGATGAATTTTTGACAATTTCACCAGCAATCAATTTCTTGCTTTATCTGTCATTAACAATAATTCTTGTCTTGTTGTTCTGAAGATCATGGTTCGCATTACCAGTGTACTGACTGGTTGTCAGTACAATATGTACTGAACTGTACTAAGCATACCGACACATGGTTCACCGGGGTATACCGATGTACCACTCATACCGGTCCTTTGTCGGACCGATATGTACCGCTCATACCGAGCGGTATGCTTTGGTACGTCAAACCTTGCTGAAGACCATGTTAAGATGGTGCTTTCTTTACTAAAAAAAATCAAGTGTTTTGTCATATTGAACTTCCTATTATGTGTGGTTCACTATATCTGAAAATTTATTTTCGCACGAATGATGGATCAATTTCTTTTAAGCACCATTATCCTTTTTTTTAAACATTTTACAAAAGAATGATAGATATTGTGGAGCATAAACACTTAAAATACATATTGTTTATGTGTTTAACATGGATATCTGTTCAATAATTTATTCTAACTTATGATATATGTCAGAGCATGATGACATATAGGACATATATATAATTATAATTAACTTTTTGACATATGGTATTTACTGTGCATGACATCTACTAGGTCTGATGGATGTGTCACATACTAGGGATGCATATATAAATTGGTGTTTTTACGGAACATGAACTTAGTCCCCATAAAGTTCTGTTAACGGTTTTTTTTTTAAATAGTCAGGTGACTGGGGTCTTGCTTCTTCTGATCATAGATTATCTAAATTAGACAAGTTTAATGTACATATATAATATATAGTAAAACCATAATTTTTATTATGCTTGCATTGTTTTGTGCTATGTATTTAGTATTTGCTACATCAGCTTATCAAGTTATCTCTATCTTGTGTCCATGTCCATGCCGCATCAATAGATTAGTAGCAATCTTCTGCCGCCTGTTGCTTCAATATATTTGGTTTTGTTGTCATTGTAGTGTGCTGCTGAATAATGTCAAATATTGTTCCAGGGCTTGCCTAATATCTATAGATAATTTTTGTATTCAACTTCAATTTTTTTGCTTCCTACATGGAGCTTCTGAACGATTCTGGACAATGGATAGGGAGTAAAAATGAATCTGAAGTTACACGGGAGTTGCAGAAGCAGCATGACATTCTAGGAGAGTGCATAGAGCAATTAAAAGCAGCTGAATTATCCAGAGCAACTTTAGTTACGTATTTAAGAGAGGCACTTCATGAACAGGTGAGGTAGATCACTGGCATATGTCATTTGTACTTCTGACCTATGACAGCTTTCAATTTATTGAAGTTTCTCCATTTAGATATGTATTTCTAATTCAAATTCATTCTGTTTTGGATTGGTTATCAGGAAACTAAAATTGAACAAGTTCGCCATGAACTTCAGGTACTCTTCTTGCACTTTGTCAGTATTGTTTCATGAAATGCTATACTAATGTACTGTTCCTTAATCGATTGAAAAGCATTAATTTAGAGAATGTAGCTTAGCCAAGTTTTCGAGATGATGAATCAGTTGCTTGTGAACACATGATAGCTAGAAATATGACAGATAAATTTAGTGATAGCCTTCCACATACATATTTAGACAAATGGTGCTTGCTGGTCTTACTTGGTAAACGTGATTTTTAAGTTTAATCCATATGACTGCCATATCTGATAGTTCTTTAATTTTGATAAATCAAGCTAGATACAGTGGAAAATTTATGCAATACTTGTTTGTCTGCCCCTCGAATGCAAATCCTATGTTTTCCTTAACATGTTTTTATGCAAATTCCTGAATATCTTGGGTCCAGATTT
This sequence comes from Ensete ventricosum, assembly GCA_029747655.1. Taxonomy (NCBI): domain Eukaryota; kingdom Viridiplantae; phylum Streptophyta; class Magnoliopsida; order Zingiberales; family Musaceae; genus Ensete; species Ensete ventricosum. Next base: position 17,587,471 of record JAQQAF010000006.1, read on the forward strand.
CTGTAGATGAGTTGCCATTTTTTAAGATCCATGATTAGTGGCGTTATACATGAAGGATTGAAAATTTGGAGAGATTCATTTCAGACCATGAAATTAGTTGTATTAACAAGCAGAGTTGACGCAGGTTATATCCCGTGTCTCGTTGGTAGAGTCGTAAGATGGAAGCAGTGTGGAAAATCTTAGTCTTAAACAGATTAATACATGACTATGGAAAAATGAGTTTGTTGTAAGATCAATATAATTGCTGTTGGTGAATAAAAGGGTGAGTCCACCCTAAATAGTTTACATGCAATATATGATATTTGAATGTTGCCCGATAATGATGTTGGTCATCAGTTGAACTGGTACGGTAGCAGTATGTTGGATGGTGAATCAACATATACCATTCAGTATTACTGGAATAAAAAAATACTGAGCTTCACCAAATGTGCCGGTAAATATCTGGTTGTGTGAGCCATTCATAACCATATATAAAACCATGATTACAAATAACTAAAAAAAATTGATTTTTAATTTAAAATAGAAATATGATGATTGTGATGTCTTCTTTATGTTATATCTTCTTTTTCCTCCAGATCAATTTTTTTTAACTTGATGTCCTCAACTTTAGCACTGTGTTCATTAGGCTAAACTACACTTGGAAACCATGGCAATAGTGGTCTGTTAAATCATTTGCTAACTGTAAAAGCCATGTAGAATAAGAGGCATTCTGTGCTGGAGATCAACTCTAGACACTTTTCCTACTGATTCCATATAGAAGCATGTTCTTGTTAAAAAGATAAGTTTTCTGCAACTTTTATAAATGTTATTATTATTATTATTATTTTTGTTTCTTTAGATTCTCAATGAATCTGGTAGGGGCTTGCTAGTGATAGTCCATAGACCAATTCGTAAAGCCTCATTGATTGGGCTACTATTCTGAGTAACCGAGTATCTCCACATACCTTATCCAGTTTTGTCATCATCAGCTGCCTAGGTGTCTAGGAAGTCCATGTACTTCACTGTGCTACCCCACTATCTGGGCACTTGATGCTTTTTAGTGTCAAAGCCAAGCACTTGCCGAGTATTTATATAGGTCTGTCACTGATCTAGGCCCTTAAGCTTGTTTCTGCTTATTATAAATTAGCATTGATAAAGGATGAAAAAGGTTTTACTAAAAAAGAAAAAAATGACAATATTTTTATTATTGTGCAAGGTATTACATCTCATTGTGATACGGGTTTCGACAACCACTCAGACTAGTATGATGTTTTAGTATACGAAATAATACACTGAGTTGTACTTCTCAGGATCATCATGAAAAAGAAAAACTAAATATAAACCAGTACCGACCTATATGATTTTGTGCTGGTCCTTTGGTTAGATCAGTGTATACTAATCGATGTGTAATAATAGTCCATCTGGTCTTTGAATTTGGAATCTTAATTTTGTGTAGTGCAATGTGCTAAAGTAGTTCTTTAATTTGCATGATGATAAGTAACAAAAAAGAATATGTGGATTTATTAAATATGCTTTTGTGCTTCACTTATAGCCATTCTGCATGTCATTGTATCTTATTATTGTAGTAAAGTTAGCCTTTTTTTGGTATTTAGGCATTTAGGCAACTTGGGTTACATCAGACCTAGAAGGAAAATAATCCGTTCTCCCTTCCAACAAGTTATATGTGAAAGTTACGCCAGTTGTCTCTTTGCTTTTCATATGAAAATTGTCAGGCTTTCACGGAAGATTTATTGCACCAGAACACAAATAGACTGATTAGGAAATTACTTGTGACATAACTCTAATTCTTCATTTTTAATAGTTTTGAGAATGATTGAAAATTTATCCTTTGTTAAGATTCCTAAAAAGTATCTTTAAAATAAAGGAATGCGAGATGTTGATCCACTTTGCATTTATCGGGATATGAAGTTCAAATATTAAGTGACATTTGAATCAATTTTATTGGAAGTGAAGCCTTGCATCATGAATTTAGCTGGAGGGATTTGTGTCATTGTCCTTCTTAGGTCTCACTGTGAAATGCGAGCTAGCTAAAGGATCTGAAGCAACATGAGGGAGGATCCTTCCTGATTGCTAAGCAAAATGTCCCATGAGTCAAACTATCCATTTTTGTTTCAGTGGAAAAAAAATCTGGTGTGACCCTGGGAGTACATTAATATCTTCTATAACCCCTCCGGAAGTATGAATATCTTATATATCCCTATTGACTCCGATGTCCTTATTATGCCCCTAAGAGTTGGCCACATGAATGTGTATTTTACTTATGGGGATTTAGATTATCTAATCATAGTTGCCTATTTTTAATTTGGGTTTAGGCAAATGGGTATAAAAGACTTCATAAGTATACAAAAGGGAGGTCTCTAATATTTGCACGCCCATGTATCCTATTTTTCATTTTGGAGGCATATATAGGATATTAGAGCACTTTGCAAAGGTACAATAGAGATGTAATCATAATCTGCACTTGAAAGAGGGGGATACATATATGTACTACATGAGCAAGTATCCTATTTTTCATTTTGGAGGCATATATAGGATATTAGAGCACTTTGCAAAGGTACAATAGAGATGTAATCATAATCTGCACTTGAAAGAGGGGGATACATATATGTACTACATGAGCAAGTATCCTATTTTTCATTTTGGAGGCATATATAGGATATTAGAGCACTTTGCAAAGGTACAATAGAGATGTAATCATAATCTGCACTTGAAAGAGGGGGATACATATATGTACTACATGAGCAAGGTTAGATATAGTTGTCAGTCTGTTACATAATTGCCTTCTTTAAGAATTGTTACTGTCGAAGAATATGTGTTCATTCTAGTTCTCATTATCTATACTCGATGTATCTGTTATTTTTTTTTTGCAGTAAATAATCAGCTAATTCTTGTTGGGAAAATAATCAGCTAATTATTTTTCTCATGTTAGTAAATGTATTTTAGTAAACGAAGTTTGATTCTGCACCATAGGTGAGAAATAAAAAAGTAACATAAAGGACAACTTAAGTTCATATGCAGACCTAAATGTTCATGAAAAGCTTTTCCTATGATTACGCTTTATCATCGAACTCTTACCTACTAGTAGGTCTTCCAAACTAATTCTTGATGTCATAACTAATCATCAGAGTTTTCCAGGCTGCCGAATCACAATACGAGCTAGCAAGTAGCTTATCTGCACAGTGCCATGATGCTCAACCCCCAGCCGAGCTGAGGCAAACAGAGTCATCGTTGGCGTTCTCTGATACGACTCGTGGTGTTATCCCTGAAGCTACCATTAGCTCTGCAGATTCAGCACAAATTACTCCGACCATGGGCACCCAGGAAGAACCTCTCATTACTGACAGTAATTCTTCTCGTACTGAAGCGGAGCAGCGGAAAATAGCAGCTGCTGCAATGGCGGCAAAACTCACGTCATCCGCCTCCTCTGCCCAAATGCTGAGCTTTGTTCTCTCCTCTCTGGCCTCAGAGGGCATCATCGGTCAGCTTGATAGAGAAGATTGTGCACCTGGTAGTAAGAGGCTTAAGACACAACACAGTGTGCCTTCTCATGTGCCGTCGCCGCCGGATTCTCTCCTTCAGCTGCCGATGCCATCTTTTCCACATCCTGAATCACTACAGCCAGCATCTGCAGTGACTCATTCAAGCCCGAGCTTGGAGCCGTCGCCCCTGCTGCCGCACCCATCAACTTCATCGCCACCTACACAACAACCACAACGACCACCACCAACTGCCACTGCCACCACCCAATTTATGCAGACTGCTGCTGGACCTATGTCTTGCATCCCGTACAGTTATGGCTCAGCTCCACCACCTCTCCCAAGCAATCCAATGTTTGGCATGCATTCAAATCCAAGTCCTCTGAGTGCATACTATAGTTTTCAAGGACTGGAGGCCGGCAGTCGTCTTGTACAGCCGCCGTTTCCAGTGGTGCCACCTCCATTGGCACGGCAATAACAGATTTGTGGGTGAAAGCATGTACTAGATTTAACCGATGCATAGAGAGATAGGGAGCTTAGATTACCATGTCATATACACATTACCTGAGATGCTTCTATACGGTTGGTCGTAGACATGTACATTTGGCGATGATGTTGCATACAGCGCAATAGTCTTAAGATTTGCTTCGTTCAACACTGATTTCAGAGATTGAATGACAAAAAAAAAAATGTAGAACGGCGGTTGGTAGAAATCTTATTGGTTGCTGCAGTTTATGTTTGTGATGCCCACCACCACTGATTAAAAATTGTGTTTGGCATTTTCCTCTACTCAAAGCGGCGGCTGTGTTTGGGTGGCCTGAATTCTTGATCAAAGTTTGCTTCATTGAACACTGATTTCAGAAATCGAAGGACAAAAGTAGAAGGGCAGTTGGTAGAAATCTGGTCGATTGCTGCGGTTATTATTAATTTTTTTCCCACTCAAATTGGTTGACCTCAAGTTGAGGATCAACCACACACCTGACTGTGGTATGTGGCTGGTAACCAAAAGAAAGAAAAAAGAAAAAAAAAACTATCATCTCGTTTGAATTCATTTTTCATTTTTCCAATTTTTTAAATTAATTTTTTTTTCTTTATATAAAATAAATGGCGACATTATATGATGGGGTTAACTCCAGCTCGAGCACAGTACAAGTATCGTTGTTTTTTCCTTTCAAAGATGGTCGACGTGGACGAACAAAACCTTTGGTAATATTTTTTTTGTGTAATCATAGCCGGTTTACAAAGCCTTGATTGATGAAACTACTGATGGGTCGCATCAGGCCAGACCACCTCAAACAAAATTCCATTAAGCTTTGACAAATCTAACTTGAAAAATACCTGATTGGATCAATTTCAACCGAGGTTAGCAATCTCATACCTACCTACCAACAAACATATCGATCAATTGTTGATACAATACATACATACCTAACTATACCAAGTATAACAACACACACACAATAAACTATGACAAACATAGCGGCACCTTTATTGGATCACTACGTATAAAACATACCCGAGCGGTACAATATGATATTGCAAACCTTAGTTTCAACAGATTAGAGACCAACTAACACTGACATTAATTAGCAACATAGTTAAACAACAAAGATGATTATTACACACTGTCACCAGGAGTCTCCAAAAGCTAAAGGAAATATTTCCACAAAAGAAACAAAGGATATTGTACAATGACAGTAGAGAACAACATCACACATCTACCACAGACAGCAGATGAGAAAGGCATTTCTATGAAATGGTTAGTTAGATCTCTCTCTACCCATGTCAGCAGTGCTAAGCCAAGCAAGCACAAGTAATGTGCAAATTTGTCCCACCCATCTGACCAATACTACTTATCGCCATCTCCATCAGAATCTTCCTTTGTGTCACCCTCCTCACCATCTTCATCATCGTCATCAGACATACTGTTAATGACATCTTCGATTATGCGCTTCACCTCTGCTTTTCTGTCCATCAGATCCATCTTGAAGTGAGCTCCTGTCCACGATTTGATTTTAAGCGTCAACTATATCATTCTAGCTCGTGATGCAGAATCAGAAAAGATCTACCACAAATAAGCACTAATTCCATCAGATTAACGTCTGGTATTTATATTATTTATATGTTTGTCTTATTGTTGGTTTTACCGTACCTAGCTGTCTCAAAATATCAGCCAAAGTTGCCTGCATCATCCCACACACAATTTGACCTCTTAGTAATATCAAGTGAAAAAGGAAGGGAAGCATCAAGTAACAAGTCTAAAGCTCCTCACAGTATTGAAATCCACTTCTTTCAATATATCACTGACAACAGCATGCAACTCCTCCTTGCTGGGCCCAATCCTAGTTGCCTTGCTTGCCTTGACTTTTCCTAATTTCATGACAAGAAAAGGTACTCATAATAGATAAAGAATGCAGCTAATGGCCAAATAATTAGCAACACTTAAAAGAGTCAAAATGGGCATATCAATAATCTTAGTCAGCATCAGGCAAATGAAATAGAAAATTATTCTTCCATCAATATGCTATTATCCATACATATTAAAACCTCACCATTCACCAGTATACCTTTCTCAGAGTAAGCTCAAGCCAACCACAATAACTTAACACACACTATATCATAATAAACAACATATCACATTTTGGTCTCTGAAACAGATGAATGGCAATTTGAATCAGCAGCAAATATGTCTATTAAATTGAATTAAACAAAAAAATGGCAGTCAAATCAGAGGAAAAAACAAACATACCCCAGTATCTGAAGCTGACTGACGTCATTAGGATTGAGAAAAAATGGGTTAAGATCACTTTGAAAGAAGCACTTCAAAGTAAATATGTATTCTTTTTGAGAGTAAGATCACTTCGAAAGAATATAGGTAAAAAGATAGAAATAAACACTTTAATACTTGTCATGAAATATCTGAAAAAATATCACGTATGAAGTAGTCTTGTGCTGCTTATGAGCAAACTGAGAATTTATGAACAATTCTTGAAAGGTTCCATGCAATCTTTGTTTAGCCAGAATAGAAAAATTAAGGCATACAATAACTATCTAGTATTTATGTGTATAGAACAAAAAGCTACCTTGTTTTTCGTTTGAATCCGACTTGTAAGATCTTTTCTTGCTAGCATTTTCCTTCTTGGCTGGAAGTTTTTCACTTGCTTGGCCTTTCCTTCTGCCCTCCTGTTTGCTTTTGGAGATCGAAGGATGCCCAGAGTCACTATCATCAACAGGAACACTTTTTCTTGGAGAAGAAGTTGACATGGTTTTAGAAACCTTCGCAGAATCCTTTCTAACAGCAGTTTTCTCTTTTGTTGAGGCATTGGAGCCCTGGTCGTTGATCTCCTAGTAAGAACCCATTTTGTTTTCATAGGGTGAACTTGATTCATCTTCACCAGACATACTTAAAGCAGGTTTTGAAGAACTTTAATTGGAAAGGGTGTTTTTAACAGGAGAAACCTTGTTTTTTGCCTTGGAAGGTTCAGATGTCTTCTTTGTTTGCTTAGCAGCAGATCTTTTATTAGTTGCAGCCAACTCCTCTTGCTCTCCATCCTCATCTTCTTCCTCACTGTTATCATGGCCATTCTCTTCCCGTGAATTCCCATCATCTTCATCATCACTTAGTGCTTCCTTTGTGTCGACGGAGGCACCCTCATCATTATCTTCATTCTCGTCTTCAGCTGGCTGCTTGTGACCCGTTCTTTGTTTCTGAACATCCAAAGGTGCTATGTGGAGTTAAATAGTTATGCGGAGAGATGAGTTATGACAAGAAAAACTTGTCGCCAGAATGATCAATAAAATCTGCATGAGAATATTGATTTTACAGAGTCAAAACTTAAGATTATTCAAAAATAAATTGATCAAAAAGATATTAAATTAAGCAAAATTAACATCCAATGGTCTGTTTTGTTCCTCGTACAATTTTCCAGGGATCAAGCAAAGACGCCAAACGAACTGCCTATACAGTTTATCATGCAATATCAAGAACAACAAATCCCAATATTCTAGATTCTCTGTTTGTGTTTAACAATAATTTGATGGTTGGCAGTAGAACTGAAATGAATGACTAAAACTTTAAATGGCTCCAGAGAAACATGTTACTATTGAGAAATGCTGACATTTCAATATAAAAAAGAAAAAGATCAAGCAATACTAGTGTTTGATAAGCATTAGAAGGGATGTCACTTGGCAAAAATTCAGGATTGTTCTAAATGCTTAAAGACAAAGAAGGATACAAGTATACTTGTTCTTAACACTCAAGAAACAATTGTTCCTTTAACATGTTCAATATTCTGCACAAATAAGAAACTAGTAATACTGAACAAACCTTACTGCCTCTTTCTGAAGATGCTTCTCCAGATGTTGCATCACTGCTTCCCTTTGTCCTCCTCCGTTTCTTACCTTTCTAAAAGTAAAGTGACAGTAAGATGTTGTGTGGCACTCTATAGTGATAGCTAAAAGCAAAAAAGAAAGACACTTCAGCTAAGCTCAAAACTTTCACCTTTTCTGTGAGTACTACATCTCTTGTAACACAAGGAGACTCCAAAAATTCTACTAAATTTAATATGACTTCTTCCTGTAAAAAAAAAAAAAAAAATTCAGATAAACTCTCCAAGATAGATGAATGTATGTAACTATTGACTCTAGGAAAAACAATTTCTATTAATTTACCGAGAGCTATTGACTCGAGGAAAAACAATTTCTGTTAATTTACCTTTTTGGTAGAGGGCTTGACAACATGAATATCAAGTAGATCACAGAAATCAAGCAGCCTTTCCTTATTATACTTATCAAGCTTTTCTTTAATTCTTGCCCTCTGCTTTTCCTGAACAATTCAATGCACTTGTCACAAATAAAGGTCCTAACAATAAACTTAGCATTTCCCCACTAGTGGCATCCTTGTAAATATACTTCAGACCAAGATTCATTGTACCGTGGCATATCGCCTGGTATGGATGGTACATACCAATATGTCGGTATGCCCCACCATACCATGTGTTGGTACGTCGATATGTACCGTACTGATGACCAGTACACCAATACAGACCAATAAAGCAAACCATGCTTCAGACAAATATCAAAGCACTCTAATCACAATATTTACACAAAGCATAGTTCTCCCATTTCAATGAAGCAATTTAAACACATGGTCGAAGTTCATCCATAACTTTCAAACATGAAGCCAAGGTAGAAACAAGAGTATTTGTTCAAAATGGATGGGCAGGTGTTGCAGCACTAGGTTGGCTTGCCACTTCTAATAGACACCTTGATGCAACAATCAGTCAACCACAAAATAAACAACAAATTACTAACAAATGATGGTTGTATGGATAATTTCATATGAAATACAAAATAAACAAACCAAAACCTTAACCATCCAAGACAGCACAAATTGTTCAAGAGCAATTTTATGATGGTAATAACCATATAATATGCATACTAGTGTTCAAAAGTTACTGGTAGCAGTGCATGAAAGATAAACAAGAAATTGTCAATGTGAAAAACGATAAAAAATATGAACCAATTGTTTTCCTCCACTGAGGAAACCTTCTTTGCTTCAAATTCTCACGGCATGATATAGCAAAAACATAGTGTTTTTTCTTGGGATGTAAATCATCTAAATTGAAATTTTTTTATCATGCGTGTACTTCGTTAGTGTCAAAAGTGAGAAATATTGATCATACTGGATTCCTTTAACTCAAGTAGAATAAATGGAAGAGCAAACCATCAAGTTTAGAGTAGCAACAGATCTATCAATAGACATAAATCTCTCTTGAAATGGAATCCACAGAATATCACCTTTCTTTGTTAAAACTAATAGCTTCTTCTAAATAAAGTTCAATTTGGTCTCTACATATCGTCTACTAAGATCCATCTAAATGCAGAACTCTATTCACTTCACACAATGGAAAAGCAGCAGAAAAGCTCATCACACTGTCTTCCACATGAAGCCTTATACCTTGAAAGAAAAAAAAAAGTGATCAAAACACAATCTTTTGTTTTGTGGGAATCCATGTTAATAGAAATTTTGATGGGCAAGTACAGGTATCCAACTAATTTTTATCATAATTTGCAAGATCAGTATTAAGAATGGGAACAACTAGAGACAATATATGCTTTGGTTTCTTTGTTCTTGGTTCAGTTTCAATCTGCACATCAGAAACCCAAAGGATTTGGCTCTGTTCATTATTTCAATGATAATCAAACAAGCCCAAATCAAATACAACCTCAATGACAATACCGAATGTTGGCAAACTAGATGTTATCAATGAACATATTATCAACATGGTAAAAATTGAAAGATTAACAGTAAGCAGAACAAGATACCTCATTCTCGCTCCAAACAAATCCAGAGAACTGAAGAATATTTCTCCTAAGGAAACGTGCCTGAACAAGAAAGCTATTATTATAGATAAAATTAGACCGCCACATGTAAAGAAGTACTCCAGTAATAACAAGATCTTACATTTGATTTCCTTCCAAAAAGAACTGTGTGAAGAGCTTGGAGGTTCTCATCAACTTTTCGCTTTGACAACTTGAAAGAAACTACAGCATTTGGCAGGATCAGTGGAAATTTAAGGAGAGGCTGCTGCTAAGGGTAACATATTAAAAGCTACACCCCTGGTAACCATATAATAATTATATCCTCATCTTATATTTTACCTAACATTCCCTCTCCTTATATTCTCATTGTGCCCTCTAAAAGTGTTTCCACCACTTTTCCTTTCAAGGTATAAGGACTTGATGCTGGAGACATAGTGTGGTGAGAATTTCTGCTGCTTTTCCACTGTAAAGGGATAGAGTTGTGCATGAATATACTATTTAGATGGATCTTGGTAGATGATATGCAGAGACTAAATTGAACTTTACTTTAGAAGTTAACAAGTTTACACAATGAAAGATGAGAACCTAAGGATTCCATATTCCCATTCTGCCCGTTTGTTTGATTATGTTCATCCTCCCCTATAACATGTAATGAATTTATCAAGAGATGGCCTAACCATGTTCTTCCTGCTATATAGTATATACTACCTGTTCCATCAACAGAACTGGATGACTTTAGTAAGTCCATCACAAGTGGTGTGGGACTATAATTATTTTTTGAATGATATGATTTGTATCGTTCACATGTAAATCATGCAGAGGTGTGAAACCTTCATGACTTCCTCCATAAGTCAGAATTTAGCTGAATAGTTATCTTTTTCTTCCTCTTTCTTTCTGTTCTATTCTCAAATAAAAATCTTCTTCACAAACTTGACCTACATACGTATCATTTTCTATCACACTTTATTTTAATTTGAAGAGAGGGAGAATAAATGAATTATGTGGAAGGAGACCATGAGTCCAAAGTTGTCAGATCTTTAGACCATTACAAAAATCTGGAGAATCCCTATGATATAGAAAAACAAAGTTATTTGTTCCAAACTTCAACATAGAGTCGGCAACACTATTCAACTTATCAAAATGTGAAAATTTATAAGAACTAAAACTTAAGAGAAAGAATAGCAAATCAACGACCAAAGCTCTCAACCTCCAAGAAATCAGACAGTGATTCACAATAATTATGACAAAGAGTACCTTGTGTTTTGTTGCATAATAAATTTTAAATTATCCAAAGCTTAAACTTTTTGATTCCCCTTCAAATCTAGTCTAACATGCAAAGAATGTTAAACTTATAAGTTAAAAGACATCTCTCTGATTTACCATTCTACCATGAGCAATGTCCTTTTCAATCCTCCATATATTGAATAAAAAATCCTAATACTTTTAAGTTTAAACCTTTCTCATCATCTCTTTAATTTATTGTTTAGCATTAAAACTCAACATAACTTATCCTAGCTCAATTTCACTTAATTTAACTTACATAGAAAAATTTACGTTCATATATTTTGCATGTCAAATAGATTGGAAAAGAATTTCTAAATCATGTGCTTCAGGTTTAAGTATGACATAGAAGATACTTGTACTAACACACAAACACACACACACATATATGTTTGACATATCCAAATCATTTATATTAAGAAAATGAAACTAAAACATATAGGAACACTGTCCAAAGCATAATCTAAATAAATGAGTTAAGACAAACAATAGGAATGTGTCAGAGATCAACCAGTCTGATACTGTACACCTGCGCCATGGAAATGAGAAAATGAATAAAAAAGACACCTAGCAAGTGCTTCATGCACTGCTCACTGCAAACCAAGGCTCCTGAAGATCTAGTTCCAACGAAAGTCACTTTTAACAAGACAAGGACTTGATGCCAAAATCATTCACCAAATTTAACAAGAAAAACCTGGGCAAAAAAGATGTCATGTCCAGCAATCCAATTGACAATACATTGAGAACAGCTATTTTTTATGGGAAGTCCCAAAAAAAAATCCATGAGCTTGTTATCGACTTTAGTCAATTCTGATATTCCAAACAATAATTTCAAACAGTGATTCAATGTGAATAGCAACCAAGAATTTTGTGGGCTTAGCCTGGGATTTTAAAAACCGAGTGAGACAAAGGTTCCTACGTGTCAATCGAGACTCAAGTTGAGATATTGAGCACTGGATCAAACCAGTCTTAGTTCTTAATGAGCTTATAATAAATATCAAATCTACTTTGGTTGCCTCCCTTACCATTCAGGATTGACTCTATTCAAACAATATGTTCTACCCATCAATTATAGGCTAGCAATAGCTACTTTTCACAGTGTCTCTGTTCCCCTTTGTGTATTCTGTTTTAGACTCTAACAATCATTTCTACTTTGGTTGCAAAATCATGTAGTTGGAGGAGAGCTGAGCATAGAGCATCACCATCTATCACTCTAAGACATCCACATTTAATTAACAAGAATTCCAACAATGATTAATCTACAACATACCGTATCTATCTTGGTTAACCCTAGTAGTCGCCAGAACCAAGTTTATCTAATTCCCCTTTGTTCTTCATTATGACCTCATACTATTTATAGTAATCAAAGGTCCAAAAGCAACAAAGTTGGTTGAGCTTCGAGTTTCTCTACCTATATATCAAGGCCCTCTCATCACTGTTATTGTAATGAGAAAACTCCTGGCTTCCAACCCTGCTGAATCCATTCAAACCTACACCAACTTAAATGCTAATGTAAGTTCACATTTTTCTTCTTGGTCCTGCTTGATATTATCTTTTTAGGTCGCAGGACAGGTAGAATGGATTTACGAATAAAGGGGTTGTCCAACCAGGTTGTTCCTTGGTTGGACCACGGACCAACAACCAAACAGTTCTAAAATGGATCCAGTGTAGGCAACCACAAGGTGAAACTGACATTTTCTTGTCAAGCACAAGCATAACACCTATGATTAAATCGAAGTAAAGCAGGGTTCAAGCATAATTGAAAAGGAAAAAAAAAAAATCAACCAAAATAGGTATGAATTATATATCTTACAAACAAAATTATCTCCAAGGACACAATCTAATATGTTGCAATTGTGATGTATGAGCTACTGCAGTGTAAGTATTTTGATGTCCAATCAATAACTAATTTAACCAAGTCATGACCGACATGGGAGCTACGAATATGTTTAGACAGATTAGAACAACTTGATCCAAGCACGGTGCATCTAGTGCCTAACAGTATGCATAAGATTTATCAAGTGATCTTTCATGAGAAAATGATGAAAAGAAGAAGAACATATAGCTCGAGGGGGGGGGGGGGGGTGTCAGCCAGTACCATTCGGTATGTCTTTCAGCTTATCTCCAGAACCCTGAAGTCCACAGCAAAAACACAGCTTTCTTAGAGGCAAAAGAGGTTAGCTTTCAGGATTCATATCCTGAATAGAAAAGAAAACGGTAGGAAGCCAGATCGAGTTCGTTCACACAAATTACTTCACCTAACCTGCTTGAAAGACGGAGTCTTTGGCACCGGAGCCTTCGGAAGAGCCATCTCCGAGAACCTCTCGACGGTCTTCCGCTCCCTCGACGGCCTCTCCACAGGGGTGGCCCCTTCCCCCGCCACTGACCGCTGCTTCCTCTCCGTCTTGGGCGTCCCCTCCTGTCCGTCTCCACTCTTCGCCGCCTTGGGTCTCCTCCCACGCTTCCGCTTCTCCACCACTACTTTCTCGGTCGGCCCATGACCGCCCCCCTTGGTCTGCTCCTCCTCTTCCTTGCTCTCCTCTTCTCCGGCCTCAGCCCGCACCGCCGGCAAGACACCCCCCTGCTCCTCCTCCAGCTCCGCCTCTCCGGTGGGAGGCCCGTCCCCGGCTTTCTTAGTCTCCTCCGCTGCGGCGGAGTCCATCGGAGCAGCAAAGCTAACCCTAGCAAAGAAACCTAACCGAGCGAGAGCGAGAGCGAGACAGAGAGACTTAACGGTGGCCAGTGGGAAACGAGCGAGGGTTTATGGACGGACGGTGAAATATGCTGATCAGCCGTAACATAAGTCACCGAAACCTGAACTCCTCCAACCAACCAAATCGTACCGTTCCGTGGGACCCACACGTCTCGGCTGCAATCCACGGCTGTTGCTGACTGAGCCCTGTCTGGTAACGACATCGAATGTATCCGGGGATTCGGATCTGTATACACATTTGACGAGTGGCGGATGACGGTCGACCACCGGATTTCAAATTTCACGCCCAACCCAAATCGAACACCACAAAATTTCTCAATTAGGGTTAATCGATCGAAAACCGGATGGAGTCTTCTAGTTTGCTCTCCCCCAAATCGGGTTTCGATGGTGCGATCACCGCGATAGTTTTAGTGATGACAGTTGTGAAATTTAGCAGTAGGAAGGAATCAGGTCGTCGATTCGTTGCATATTTGTCCAACTGGTGACTAATTAGGGGATTAAGAATATATGTAGTATTTCCAAGATTAAACTGTGATTTAATTAATTACACATCCATTCCAAACTGTTGATGCTATCCTCACTGCAGACGGGCGACACGCGCCACTTGATCCAACCCTCGTAAGCTTGACAGCAAACCCGTGCATGCACTCACAAATCCCATGGAGACCACAATGAACAAACAAACACTTCGATAGAAGAAAGGCCATAAGGATTGATTACATACATGGAGGAGTGTACAAGTAAACAGCACGATCGGTAATACCTCTCTCTCTCTCTCTCTCTCTCTCTCACGACAAGACTGCGGCCTCCTCAGTGCACCTCCTCTTCCATCTGCATCTCCTCCAGTGGTGGAGTGGCATATATATATATATATATCCAGCAGTGAGATTATCGATGGCACGAGTGGAAGGAGAAAGAGAAAGGAGATTTGTGGGGGACTTTTTACCTTGTTCGGAGAAGGATGAGATCCCATCAGCTTAACCCCATGCTTCCTGAGCTGCTCCCCCACAAACCTCTCGTAGATGAAGGATGCACCCCTGAACTGTGGAAGCACCAGCCATGCCACAAAAGCCACCTTGATTTGGTGCCATACGGGAATCCTTGGTTCGATGCAATACCCAATGAACACAACCGCTCGAGAGATCGAGAGAGAGAGAGAGAGAGAGAGAGTTACCAAGCCAAGATGGGCTCAGCCACCATCTCCGTGAGAGTGAGGAAGGAGTACAAGATCCAGTACGCCAGCCACTGCTCGTCGTCCAGCTTCGAAGGGCTCTCGATCGCGCAAACCGAAGCGTATCTGCACGCCAACAACATCAAAAAGACCATGGCAAGAAACGAAAAAGGGTTTGTTTGGACTCGGAACTTACAGTGGATACAGAAGCATGAGCGTCGGCCTGCATGATGAAAACAACAAAGAAGACCAGTTGATAACTTGAAACGAAGTCCATCGACTACAGATCGAAACGAAGAACAAGAAGAAGAGGAGATGATAGATACCCTGCGAGGGAGTTGAGGTAGGTGAGGAAAGTCCAGAAATGACCCATCTCCTGGAGACTTGTTACGCTGGTGGGGGGGGGGGGGGGGGTTCAGTCGGCAACTGGAAGAAGACTGACCTGACCGACCGAGGATGTATGGAAAGGAAAGAGGAGGGAGAGGTGGCAGCAGCATCCGAGTAAGGAAGGGTGTAGGAGGATTCTTAACTGGGATGTGGCAGCTTCTGCTTGTCCTCTGCTGACCACATCGCCAAGAATTCCTCGGAAGGTGTTCCTTCTGTCTGTTTGTTTGTGACGGAGGAGGGCACGTTGGCAGAGGAGGAGTCCGGCGGCCAAATATAGCGTTGCGGATGAAGAAGTAAAACTTGGAGAGGAGGAGCTCGCGAGATCGGTGTTTCATTCCATGTCCTTTCGACTCTTTAGAAGAATGAATGAATAGGAATCGATGTTCTTCGTAGAGGAGGCGGCTTTAGAACAGTCGTGTCGTTGGGAGAGCTTTGGTCCCACCGAGATTGCACGCTGGCTGATGGAACATGTCACTAACCTGTCTCATCGCTTTGGTACAATGAAAACGAGTGGCATCAAAAATAACCCCAAAGAATCTATATATATATATATATATATTGGGAAGAAAAAAACGTAATACTTCGTTCATTTAAAAAAGTACTTTCAGATTAGAATAAATATTTCTAAAGTATTTAAATTATTTTATAACTTTATGCTTCATTGCTGTAGGCATATATATATATATATAGGATATTAATTATGATTAAAAATTCATTAGATCCGACATTAATAACTTGAATTTAAATACAATTAAATTTTAAATATGAGACGATAAATATGATTATGTATATAAATTTATTATTATTAACTTAAATTTTAAATTTTTTTTTTTTTCTTCTCACAGAAAAGAGTAAAAATCTATTAACCCAAAAAATGATCACAGTTTATTATGCTCATAATATCGGCACACAAAAACTGGCGGCCCTATTTAAATCTAGAAATCATTAGGATGCAAGTTAAAGTCTGGTCAGCAAAAGATAAAAAAAAACTTGAGCCTTCAGTCAAATACACAATATAGGAACAACAATATCTGTGTCAGTGGTTAAATGGGGAGTCAAAGCCTGTGACAGCAAATAGGTAGGGATAAAAGTACCTTTCATTAGATAATATATGACAAAAAGATATTTGCCACTGACCAACTCCAGCAAGAAACAGATCCTGCTACAAGAAATTGGGAAAAGCTTTGCGGAAACAACAATTCATGACAGCGGGGATATATGGCACAAAAAAAACAAAAAAAGAAGCTAGATTTCCGTCCATGACAGGATTTCATGGACTGTGGATTACAACACCCACCTCAAATGTTATAGTACTAGATTTGACTTTTTATCTACCAAACAACACAAGAGGAGGCACATAAGATTTGCTCACGGGCATCCACAAGGGTTAATATGAGTTTCAAGTTTGCTTGACAGAGCCAATGACTACTAGCATCAAGACTAGGCCCATGTAACTTGGTAAATCATCACTCCCAACTCTGAATTGATTGAAATGCAACCGACAAAATTTTAGAATACAAAGAAAGAGCATACTTTCCTGCTGAATGTCCTATAATTTTTTTTTAACCAATTAAGTCTTCGATTATCAACCATTTTCAAGCGATGCAATCACTTCATGATATGGCAAGCAAGAAACAAGACCACCGTCAGTCAGTCAGTCAGTCGTATAGCATCAGTAATCGATAACAAATTTCCATGCACTTCTTAAACTTGTCGCCTTGATATTTCCTTTTTTTGAGTAGTCACAAGCAACCAAAGAAAAAGGGAAAGAAACTGTAAAATTTGTACCCAATTTAGCAAAAGATCCCAAGGAATAAACATCCAGAGGCAATCAGATCAAATTCCACTATGCCAAATCTCTAAATCTTGCATTATCAGCTGTCTGCAGACAGTGGGTACATTCATTAAACCTCTCTCTTCTGTCCTAAAGTCCAGCTCAAGCTGTTCAAATAAAAGAGAGGTAGAAAATTAGCACACAGAAGTAGGTGACAATATATGTCTAGAAAATTGGCAAAATTTTCTTAGAAAAAAAAGAAAAATAACAAAGCTGTGATAAACAATCAAATTCATGATACAACCACATCAACAATAACAATAGCAACGGTACAATATGCCATAGCATCTTGACTATTTTGGGTTGGTGGATCTTTTCTTGCTACTGAGCTTTATATAAGGGAATATCCATACTTAAATTGAGAATTCGAATCTCTTTTCTTTTTAGTTTTTTAGTAAATTTACTTGGGCATTCTTTTACCTTTCCCGTGTCATTAAATTCAAATCGACTAACCTTGTCTAACCATGACCACCTCTAGTTTTTTTCTTTTTCCTTAAAACATATACATATCCTCTTGAAATAGTTACAGCTCATTTTGTCCTCTATCAAACCATAATTAATTTGAATCTAAACATTAACTCACAATACAACATTCGATGGATTTTGATAAACCACCAGACTAAGTCGAGTCTCTAAACCATTTCTCCAGCTCATAAACAAGACATGGGAAGATGGCACTGCTTAATAACAATCCAAGGTGCATACTTAAGAAAGAATCATGAGGCAATCTCCATGTTTTAGTCAACAAGGACTCGACTTTTCCAATATGAGCATTTAATAACACAATCACTTGTTCATTCTTTACCCTTATCTCTAAGTTTTCCTATTAAAGACAGGAAAGAATAACCTCAATCAAGTATTCACATATTAGCAGCATCATATAAACTCTATAAACAACGAGAACAATTTCACATCTCATTGTCTTGTCAAAATCATAAATCAAAGTATGTGATAAATTTTAAAGTTTTCTTTATCTTCATCCAAGCATCAGAAATGTTGATGCTCTTGCCCTACATCACGAGCACTAGACAAATGGGATGTTAAAAAAATGATATTATATTTCCTGCCGAAAGAAGTTTATTAGACACACAAATCTTTATATGGGAACAAGCACTTACGTCATAAATCCGCAAGTGTTTTTAATTTCTACAATTCAACTTAAAACCATTTCAAAAATTACAAGTTGAGCTATTATTATAAAGCCACAGAAAAAAGATGACACACAAAATTTGGCCAATTATGTTTCTAGAACAAAAATTCTAAGACTATGGCATGTTCAAATATATATATGATTTTGGCTATTCACATGGATAGTAACAAATACTATATTGTTTAAATAATATCATTCTTCAGGACAATGTTAACAATCAATGTCAAAGCCTGGTTTTATTTTGATAATACAAGTATCATGTTACAGAAAGTCAAAGCATAAATACAAAGAATCATGCCCACTTTTATGTTCCAGCTTCCAATCACTCACTGACTTTTTCAATAGATGAAAATCTTAAAGTGAGCTAAGTTACTAGTGACGACTCGAAAAAATGAGCTAGTACAGCATAAAAGATGACAAACATAAGAAGCTAAAACTTAACAACAATATTTCGAGAATTTGCATGCTTTTAAATGAATGATAAGACTTGAGAGAATTCCTCAAGCAAAAGTATGATACGGACTCAAGGAGATTAGATAGATCTCACTACCGAAAACAGCCCAAAGCCAAAACCATATAAATTAGCTGCAACCTTAAAAACATTTTGAACTAGCAAATACACAAAAAAATATTAGTACTACATAATATCACAATTCACACATGGTATCAATTTTATGACTCAATCTGGAGAAGTTTGGTTCTACTGTTTGTGATAGTTACAATCAAGAGAGAGCAGAGCAATCTCTGTTAAATCAATCGCCCCCCTCACTCGTTTGGTCTGCTTCTCACCACATTTACCCATAATAATAGATACATCTACCATGATGGTTATCTAAATAATATCGTTTCATGAACATAAAAATTATAAAGTCAAGGAGCCATAGTTTGGCTGTAGACAGAATTCAAATAATATTGAGGATCAAAATCATAAAAGCTACATGTATCGGAGTAAGAAGCCTTCAAATCAACACTTAAGAACTTCCATGGCAACATTTTATCTAGATTGATTACCTTTTTCCTCACCAGAATCTTTGAGGGATATAAAACATAAACACATTTTAAAAACTATTTGTTGCATTATGAGTTCAGTATCTTAGCTCAAAATTTTAAATTTTGCCCTTTGTTGTGATACAAAGATTCCATTATCAACAATCTTGGAAATAAAATCCTCAAGCCCAAAGAACTAGTTTGCACTGGCAAACTACCTGCCAACTGAATAACCAAATCAAAACTTATGGCTGCTAGAAAGAAAAATAACACACCCGGTCACCTGATTATTGTTCATTCACAAGTGAGTCATACAAATTATCCACAATCTCATTTGTGTAAAAAATGACATCCAAAAGTAATATATTTGAAAACAACCAGAAAAGATTTAGAAGTATATATCATCTTAACCAAAATTCTTCAACATTGCTTGATACACTTCAACATTATGATCAGTGCTCAAACTATTGACACAAAACATAGAAAAGATTTGATTTTGTTTTCTGCTTTGACTAGCGAAACCTGAGGACAGAAACTGATATGTTTGTTTTATTTGAGATCCGGAATATAACTTGCTGGTCCTGTGGTCCGGGAATAACCTGCATTATGAATCTAAATATATTTTTAAAACCTTATATTATGAACTTTAGAATGCTGCTAGAATTGAGTTAACCTCTTAGACTAAACATTATTTGGCAGCATTTGTATCTTTTTTTTTTGGTTCAATAATGTCAATACTGTTATTGCATACATGGTTTTGTTATCTCAAACTTCTCATCTTCATTTTCCATGCACAGTTAATGTAATGAAATCTTCTTCAATGAGTTTCATATTATTTACTCATTAATCTTAATTAAACTGAGTTTGGAAATCTGAAACTGATACATTTGGTATCACCACATGCTGTTGGCTAGAATTGGCACTATGACATGACTTATCATTTATAACATCCTTAAAAACAAATTTAGATACCAGCACACAGATGAACCACAGGAACCTCTTGGAAGGTTGAATAACACAACCAGATAACATAAGAAGACAACAATAATAGTGTCTCTTCAAATATAAAAAATGGAATGAATTGTCTACCAATTCAACATGAAGAAGCCATTGGGGAACAAATTTACCATCAATAAGGAAATAAACTTATGATACAGGTAACACAGAAAAAAGAGAAATAATGCAATTTCTTCACCTAAGAGTACAAAAGAAAGTAGTGAAGAAATAGGAAATTCATGGAATATATAGAGCTCATGCACAAGTCAACTGGCTAAGTACAATAAACATAGGATGATAGGTATCACCTTACCAATATTAGAGGGCACTAATTTTCCAAACGAAACAATAGTAAAAGCTTGGTAAACAATCTTAATCTCTGGAATCTGGATTCGACAAATCTTGAAAGCCTCGGTTACCCCTCAGTTGCAGACAAAATTATGGTCAGAGATGAATAGAAAGCATCTATCACTAGTAACGGCAAAGAAATCTTCCACCAACTTTGTCCCGAACACCAACCAAAAAACTTTTGATACTATACAAATATGGGAACTAAACGTCTAAATGCTCTTGGGGTTAAATGATTCTGCAAGTTTAACAAATACCAACTGCTAGCAACTATTTGACTGCCTATTCAACAGCCTCTGCAGCCACTTCTGCTTTGTTTTCATTTATCTGAAGAAGCTCTAAAGGAGTTGCTGCCGGGTCCAGCTCAAAGAAACCCTTAGGAGCATTTTTAGCTTCTTCACCAGTCAGTAAATACGAAGGCACTTGATGTGAAAACCGAAACATCTCTTCTTTTGGTATTCTCTTTAACTCCATAGGATCCAAGTGACGACAGAATATTGTTCTAAATCCAGACACTTTCACTAAAGGGATTACAGACACGCCCCGTTCCTCACTATAGTCTTCAAGTACTTCTACCATATCATACTTATAAATAATATCATCAGCAGTATGTTCATTCCATTCTGGAGACCAGTTTCTATAAAGAGCCCACGTTTCACCTTTTCTCGGAACAATTTTGATGACACCACGGGGACCCTTTTCCCACCTGACCTTGTGAGAGAAAATATTAATTGTGTCATTTACCTCATATCGTCCTATCCTGAAATCACCACAGGTTTTTGGAAAACCAGATGCAACCCAATTCAAAGGCCCAAACTCACTATTGGTCCTTGAAGTGAGAAAACTCATGCGCACTTTAAAAGGTTCCAAAGAAATAACTTGCTGAACCAGAGCATAATACCGAGGCATACCATCCTCATCATCATAAGTGGCCCAAATTTGATCACTTTCAAAAGATCGCTCTGAACGGTCATTATCAAAATCATGAAAATCTGGATCAGGAACAACTATTGACACCGGTTCATTATACTCGTTATCTGAATCAGAAGGTTGGACATTGGCTGAGTTCTTCACAGTAGCAAACTGTTCACTATCACTCATAGACTCAACCAATCTGTCTTGATTAGTGGCATTGCCATGAACAACATTGTTTACCTCTTCATTGTCAGTTTCACTCAATTTTTGTTTCTTTTTCACATTTTCTTTTGCATCTATTGTTTCAGTGGCAGCAGATTTCCAATCTTCTAACTTCTTATGTATTGCTAACTTGGTCATCTCAATCAACGTACTTCGAATATCTATGTGAGGAAACTCCCTACCTAAGTTGTTATGTCTCTCACCCATTCGGAACTTGTAGAAGTTTCCATTAACCCCGCTTGTCCTATTTGTTTCAAATGCACCAAATTGGTCTGCCGAAGCTGCTGCACTATCACTTGTAGTGTCTTTGCCAACACCTCGTGCTCTCTTTGTAGGTAATGTGTCATTTGGCCCTACATTAATAATTCCACATGCACTAGCATTCCTCTTTAGGTTACTATGTTTCCTGTGAAGAGTCTCTTCCCTTCTAGCCGCTGCTTGTGCCTCTTCACGCTCTTTTCTAACCTTCTCATAGGTCTGATGGACAACATTTGCAGCTTGGGCAGCTGCAGCTGATGAGGCAGTGGCACTTGCAACTCCTGCAGTTCTACAAAAAGGAACCCACTGGAAGTTTTGGTCATTCAAAGAACCCAGATTTGCTCCATTCTGGATCCCTGAAGATCCCATGCCTGGAAGGGTCGAGTTGCTTCTCCCCAGACCAGGGGCATTTTTCCTTGTTGAATTGCGATTAGAGCTCGGTTGACACTGCTGAGATGCGGACCAAGGGCCCGAAGAACTAAATCCATTGGCAGAACTCTTTGTTTCTTTAGCCAGGAAAGGCTCATGACAATTTGGACAAAGAAGATTATGATTAAGATACACCCTGAGATACTCATATTGCATTTTGCACTTATTACAAGATGTCCAAAATGTTTCAGGAATTGGTGGCTCAGATGAAGAGTGGGCAACCGCTGGAGTCACATTAGTGCTATTCTTCACAGAATGCGCCTTTGATGCAGCACTGTTGGCAGATTTGTGAAACCCATTAGCATTACTAGAAAATTTGTTATTTTTGTTTGGTCGGGAAGTCTTTTGCGAGAACACTTTAATACATCTCTTCTGGTCATAGAGTGTTCTCCTAGACTTATCAGATAGGACACTCCATGCCTCAGAAATGAGCTGAAAAGCACCTTCAGCACCAACAGATTTGTTCTTGTCAGGATGAAGCTGGAGAGCCAACTTCCTGTACTGTTTCTTCACTGTATCTTCATCTGCTGAAGCACTGACACAGAGAATCGCATACCAATCCTTCTCCCCGTAAACTTTTTCTTCCGAGGCAACGTGAACATCTAGGGTTGATATCATCTGGCTGATCCCCTCAAGCGCTGGAAAGAGATTTTGGGCCTTCATAGCGAATTTTCTGGCACCCTTTAGATCCTTTTCCAAGAACTTCCTCTCAGCAATCTCTTTTGCTCTAAGGGCCTCATCCTTGTTGCACTCCATTCTCCAATCTTCTTCCAACAATCAGAAATAAAACTTGATGTACAGCACAGCAGCAGCTCTCAGAATACCTTCAATACAGGAAACAAATAATTCGCCTCAATCCTAATAACAGAACGAAAGGCAACCAAAACTCAAGATTCTCAAATATATCGGGGTTCAGACGATGAAAATAATAGCAAGAAAGAATCACAAGTTCAAGCCTGAATGCATACAACAGATCCTTTCCCAAAGCAGACGTAAAAAGTAAAGCAATCACCAGCGAAACA
This sequence comes from Ensete ventricosum, assembly GCA_029747655.1. Classification (NCBI taxonomy): domain Eukaryota; kingdom Viridiplantae; phylum Streptophyta; class Magnoliopsida; order Zingiberales; family Musaceae; genus Ensete; species Ensete ventricosum. Next base: position 17,610,984 of record JAQQAF010000006.1, read on the forward strand.
AAACCAAAGCTCCAACATATTTCATCAATCCATTCCCACTAAAAACGACATGCATGAACTCGAATTTAATGGTATTGAAAAAAGATAAAGATCTCGACTACAAAGACGTCAACAATGGGGCAAGAACGAGACCGGAATGATCTCACAGCTTCAAAACACCATACTAGCTTCAATGCAGAAGAACGAGAAAACACATCAACGGGACAAAGAAAAAGAAAGCACGAACAACAAATCGCACGAAAGGAGATTAGGTTTACCAACGCGAAAAAACTCAATTCCGGGAGAAGGAACCTCGAAACCCTAGACGGCGCGATCTCCGGCCACCGGGCGGGGCCGGCGGCGAGATCAGATCCGCCAGAAAGCGCGAAGGGGTGGGGTGGGGGGTGGAGGAGACGGAGAGACTACCAATTTGGAGGAAATCGAGGGGATTGGCGGGGATTTGAAGCTCTTACATCACCGATTTGGGTTTCCCCCCAAATCAGAAATGAGGAGCCCCAAAATACGAAATGAGAACCCCTCTCAAGCATACACAAACCTCCCAAATACCAAAATACCCAAAAGGGGGAGAGGGGTCACTTTTGGGTGTCCGGCCACCATCATTTATAGCAAAAAAAATTTAACCCTAACCCTAGTTCTAACCCAACCACACTTCAATAAAATATATACGATAAAATAAACCCTAACTAGAGCTGAGGAAAATAAAATCCCAACCCCTAACCCTATATAGGGGTCCCACAGTCTATTTTTATTCACTTCGGAGAAAGGATAATTAAGCATGTCATTTGTCTTTAATCTTTAATGCATGTTGATATAAAAGAATAGAGTTCATAATCATCATGGTTAGGATTATTTTCACATTTACTCCTCCTCTTCATTTATTCAACATGAAATATGATTATGAGAAGTATTAGTTTTGCAATTTGAAATTGGAGGTGGAGGTGAAGTTTTTATCATACAATAAAAAATCATGTTCCAAAAGTATATTTTACAGATCAAGTATGAAACAAAGTACATATATTTCATTTTCCTCTTAAATGCTTCATTTGATGATCAGATGACATATTCTTCCAACAACATTGAGACATGCAGAGGGAGGTGAGATGGGGTTTATGACTAAGGCTAAGCACTAGAGTTAGATTGGTTGACTTCCTTGGTTAAATTAACTAGGATACAATTAAAAGACATATAAGTTTAGTTAGGTTAACTTGAGTTAGGTCAGAGGAGTTATATTGGACCACTTGAAAAGATACCCCCATCTCTATTAAACTAGTAAAATAACTACTCCTAGAGAATTAAATCCCTTCATTTTCTTGTTTCTGCAACCCTCCAAGCTTTTTCTCATCATGAATTACTAGTTTTATTGATCTAACATAGACTATAATTGATGAGATTTAAAAAACAGAAAAGAAGGGGAATGGAAATTAGGGGATGCAGGAGGTTCCCAACATTGGCATTATATATATGAATATTATACAAGCAAAAACAATAAATGTAAAAACAGATGTGCATGAGCCTTGAAAAATGTTCATGCACCACAATCTTATATACTTGAACATTAGTTTCTTATATCCTTAGCATGTAATCTTGAAGATATAACAGGTGCATTTTCCTTATAATGATAATAGAGATAGGAGGATTAGCCACCATAAAGCTTATTGCTATCATCAAAATAAAGTATATGATGATTTTTTACTTATCCATCATCAAATCATTGATGTTACCATTCTAGTTATTTCAGGCTATTTTTTCCAAAAGAACAAAATGAAAGTACAGCTAACAACTAAAAGAATTTTCAAGAAGCCCATCAGACATGAAATCAAACTCAAAATTACTCCATCAAAATACTCCCTTGATTACTATATATGGTCACATCACACTTGATCATAATTAGGGCAGAAAATGAATGCCAAGTTGAGCCAAAAGCAATTATCGCCCAATCATTATGTTTAATTTTATAACAGGAACGGAAAGACAAACTCTGTAAAAAAAAAATTGTCAATAAAAGGAAACAGATACAAAGTATACAATAGAAGACATTTATACACTCTCAAGCAACTCCTCTGAGTTATCATTTGCTGTAGTTATAAGAGTATTTGGAGTTGATCGTGATGTATTTATGATGCTGATCTTTTCAAGTAAGCCATTACTCCGATACCAGCAATTAGCTGCACCTGCTGCAACCAAACTGTATGCAGCTGCCCATGCATCCGTATCTGCACACTCGATGGAGATCTCCTGATCCATGACCCTTCTTCTGGCGACCCAAACCCGAGTAATCCAAATGCAACCTTAAACTCTGCAAAATCGAAGAGCTTACCTTAAGCATCCAATCCATTCCATTATCATCTTCAACCATTGTAATGTTCAGTACTAACTGAATGCAACACAGTGTTGTTTGAACTCTTGGATATAACTTCACTATACTTCAATCTGAATACCAACGGACGGCTACTAGTCCTTGGATCAGTATTCCCTAACATCTTTCAACATAACTATTTCAATTGGTTTCCATTATTTTGTCCTTAATGAACACATATATCTTCGTGCAACTTCAACTGTACTTGACCAACAGTAAGAGTGATATGAAAGACGAGTTCTGAGAACTAAAACATGTAGAAATCCACCAATGTCAAACAAGACATACCAACCAGTCTTATACGATACCTTCCAACCAGATTGTCTAGCATGGTCCACTGCTGCTACAAGGTCACTATCTGATGCAACGATAACCTTGTCATGATCCTCGTCTTCGTACTGAGCAAATCATCAAGACATCATGTTGACAAATATGTAACTAGCTAAAGGTATGTGAATTCAATAGTTAAACAGCTAGATAATTACCAGTATCTGTGGAAGATGATTTCTATCGACATCATAACCAACCCTCTGGAGTATACAAGTTATAAGATCTGCCAAGCTGTGTGTCTCTGCACCATGAAACTAAAAAGTGATTAGTTCTAAAACCAAACTACTCCCCTGAAATTTTGATCAGGGTACATACCACAATTAAATCTATGCATTCTCTGCTGTTTATCCTCAAGCTTAAAGCCAAAACTAGTTGATAAGTCTGAAAGTGGACAAAAGGCTGATGTATCTTTCTGTATCTGCAGTAACTTGTGTAGATCCTTCACTGAAATGCTACTATGCTGAGATACGGATGCTATTGATGAACAAAGAGTTCAGTGACTGCAATAAGATTACAGTAAGAAACCTTTGAGAATCATCATCATGATACAAAGGTTGTAGGGACAATGCAAAATCCAAAAAGTTCTGCATCATGGAACTTGCTGTTTCAATTCCACCACCTGTCCTGCTTCCCTCCTACATATCCAATACAGAACATTGTCATGTGGCATCAGTGATAAATGACACTGGTTGCATGATCCAATACATCCAATTACCCAGTTCATGACACATTTATTTTTATTTTTTGTAACATCTTCTCACAACAGGCAATTGTAATGTGACTGAGGCCATCAGAGTTGCAAATTTTGAAGTTAGTTCTCAGAACACTTATTTTTTCAAGCTCAGTAATTATACTTGAAAATGATGCTGGCATGCTGTCTAAAGTAGCTTGAAAAGATCAAGCGGATCCAAACACGGAATAGCTCAAGAGAGGTACCAAATGATTTACAGCAGCTATTGCAGCATGAACAATACGAATAACATCAACAACTGCAACAATGTCCCGATCTGTTTTAAGGCATAAACTATATAAGTAACAATCAGGAGAACATTTTCCATTTCTCATGGGTAAGCATACCTCTATCTACAACAGGTAGATGCAAAAATTTCCTGTCGTGCATTGTATGGAGAGCATCAACAATTGGTGTATCCATTGTCCCACACTCTGGAATTGGAGTCATGACCTGAATGTTAAAATTAAAGGAAAAAAAAGTTAGGCATATCTCTTCAGCAGAATTTTAGACATAAGGTGAGGTCTTGAAGAATCAAATTGAGAAAAATAAGATATTGAAAAACAAAGGCATGACTAAATAATTTGTTACCACAACAAATCAGGTTTGCTCACCTCTAAACAACCTCAAATTAGTGAAAGTCGCCGGCCTATTAAGTATGTAACATATGTTACTGTCTGTTCTTTACCAGCATAGAAATTGGTGTGAAATGGTGTGAAGTGTTATATATAACTCGCACTTGTTCAGCTCCACATTTTAAAGGTGAATAGCTGGCTTCAAAATGAATCTAGATTAAAATAATTTTATTCCAAATAGGAATGATAAATTAAACCATTTGCAAACAACATAATTCAAATATATAATTTGGGCATCTTATATAACAAGATGTGATGAAAAAAAAATCAACCCATTCTTAAAATATCCAAATAACTAAAAAAATTCTATTTCTTTTTCTAATTCTGTTGAATCAAAGTAATATTTCATATATACAGAAGAGAACATGATTATGCTACAGTGCATAAAAGAATTGGAGTTGCAAACAGGATCCACAATGTGATATGATCCAATACGTTTAGCACGTACAGGACGATGCTATACTTAATCCATGAATACATGGTTAATATTAGAGTAAGGACGAGTACTCTAAACCACTATTTTTTGCTACAAAATTTCATAAGTCATTTCTTACTCGTACTTTTTTGTCCAAGGTATTATTTGGTTGCCAGAGTATTATAGAACTGTTCTTCTTGGTAAATCTCTTTTTTGTTGTTTAATTAATAGGAAACATTATAGAGAATGAATTTTCAGACTTCTATGAAAAGTTTGGATTTCATTTTATATATTTTTATCCAGAAAACCAAAGAGAACTTCTTCCTATGGCTTTTCAACATATAATTCCAAAAAGAGACTCACTTTGTATTTTTTTTTTCATAAATTTCAAATGCAAGAAAAAAAATTTAAATGACACTTTTTTTTTTTTCATTTCCTGCAACCAAACAACTCCAAGAAAAGAATTCTTTGGTTGTAAATTTTCTTCCACCTTTTTCCTTGCAACAAAAGTGGTCCCATGCAGAAAAGAATGTCCAGAAAAACAATGTCAACAGAAACTTAGGGGACGAGCAATAACAAGAAAAAGCATGTATCCGATGAGATACCATTTTTCACAGGAGTCAATTCTGGAGAAACATTCTTGCAATTACTCGCATTAAAATACCTCATGAACAGATCAACAAAGCAAAAAAGAGCTTAGCAAAGGACATAACTAAATAAGGGCTACGGACATAAGATTAAGAAGCATACGTAAAAATCCCCTGAAGTTTATTTTCAATTGTTACAACTGCTGAAATTTTTTTCAGCTCAAGCATTTTCTTTGTTGCAGTTAACACTGAATCAGTTGCTGAGACTGTAAAAAACCTAGGAAAAGGTTCCACCATCAGCAAATTGAAAAATTGTTGGTTGTTCATAAGCAATATTTTGGTCAGCTACTAGCAAGCAAAATAGTCATATCTTACGATGCATGTCTGCAAATTCCAAAACAGAATATTACCTACTTCGAGTTCTCTTGAATGATGGTTGATAAACATGGCCTAAAAATCCACTCTTGAGGAGTTTCAATAAATGTCGCAAGACCTAGAGAGCACAAATCTTAAAATTCTTATGAGTTCAACTGATTAATTAGTTGCCAAGCAATAATCATTTTTCAGAGATTTTGAATTGTGTAATGAAAAGTTGAAAACTATAATGTTTTTAAGCAAAATAAATAATGCTACAATCGTAATAGAACAAGATTTCTTTTTAGAGCATAAGTATCCAATTAGAGTATATATCTAATCCACCAACCATAAAAAGATGAGCCCCAATGCTTTTCCACCCCTTGAACAGCAGCTGCAATGGCCTTTCCATTTACAGCTTCCCTTTCCATGCGTGCAATTGCATCATATAGACATGTTGCTATGTCAAGCAAGCCAATGACTTCACCATTTTCTACAATGGGCAAATGTCTAAACTTTCCTGAAAGTTGTAGGAGGAAGTTATATTGAAAAAAAATTTGATATAAAAGGGATAGAAATGCCTCAAATGTTTCATAATACAAGCCTTGTACCATTTTCTGCAAAGCTTCAACCGCCAATGTGGCCGAAAGCACAAAAATGGATTTTGAGTCATCACTTTTGAAACTTGAGTTTCTTGAAGCTTTAGTTATTGAGCAACAACTCTTGTGGTTATATCCTTATAACAGAGAAAAAAGAACAAAAAACATAAACAGCATTATGGTCTCCAACACTCCAACTTTGTTCTTATAAAAAGTTCATGCATAATGCAGACGAAACCTTGTCTGTTAGGATCCCACAAAGCAATGCATTTGAATCTGTTAACAACACAGCATCAACCCTCTGTGCAGCCATCCTACGGCAGGCTTCATGCCCAGTTGAATTTTCAGGTAGTGTTAAGGACTTTGACAATCGTATTCCCCTTACATTTCTATCTCCAATCAGAATCCTGCCAAAAGGGATAAAATATAAGATATTTAATACCATAGCTGCAGTATTTTTCACTTGCAGATAGCATGTCAAACTAACCTATAGAAGTCGCTAAAACAGAAACCAGCAACATGAACACAGATTAAGTAGCAGTGGTGACACGATGAAAGCTTGCCAACCTTACGTTACGATATAATTGTTCAAGCAAACATTATATTACATTTAGCTCACATCAGTGCAGTGACCGTGATAGAAGAACGATCAACTTTTGGGGTTCATCCCGGAAGGCAAAACTGTATAGACCCCAGAGCGGACAAATTCGAGCCGATGTGCTCACGCTGATAAAGACAAATGATGACTTATCATTGACAAAGTTAAGCTGAATTAGACAAAGAGACCTAAACAATTTAATGCTAGGGCGAAAGCACCCTAATTTCCTTCATTACACATCAAGTTCCACAAGTTCATTAAACATCGAGCAGTTTTATCCTCTAAATCTCCGTTGTTCAACCCAAAGATATATCACAAAACCAGGCACAAAATCAACCTTTACCTATTGAAGATTATAAGAAGACGAAGCCAATGAGATAGGCCAAATGAATCGAGCAAGGGAATTACCGACAAGAAAAAGGGACAAGAAACACACGGGGAGCGAGTTATAGAAGTCCGCCCGACGGCATCAGCGCTGCCGTTATCCGGTGCCTTCTTCCTACCGGATACGCTCCTTCGCGACGACCTGCCGCCGCAATGGCCGTCCATGATTCTATCCGACGATGAACGACGCCCCTTCCGCCGCCGCTACTATATCTCAGACGATCGCCGCTATGTCTCTCCAGGCTTCCTCCTCTTCCCGGCGATTACAAGCTTCCATAGAACCTACAATTTTATAATTGGGCGAATTACTTGAAAATTTCTTTTTTTTTTCTTTCTTGTTTTAAGTTTCCACAAAAAAAATAAATAAATAAATAAATATATATATATATATATTTAATTTGAATAAAATAATAAAAATAAAAGTACCCAAAATAATCAGTTTTATATTTTTCGTAAAAATTTCTATCAATTCTTAACTATTTACTATCATAATACATGTACATGTCATATAGTAAACTATATGTCATATCAAAATTGTTGGTAAATTTTTTAGTTAAAAAACTAAATTATGAGAAGATCACGTCCACTAGAAGAAATGAACGAAAAAGTTGATGTAAATTACACCTTCATATTATATATAAATGTCGAAAAAGAATGAGAGGGTGTTCGACATTAAAGAATGTATGTTTGCCTTTTCTTTGGATTCAATAAATTATTTTACAAATCTAATCATGATTGTATTTGATCATTGGAGTCCTTATCCTGTCGGGTGATGTGACTATTATCGAAAACAAAATATTCTCCTAGACAAATTTTTAAATAATTATACTGAATCTGTAATCTAGCCATATTTAATTGTTAAATTATTTATTATATCATTGGTAAATGAATTAGAAAATATGAAATCAAAATATTTTTTATTTTTTGTCGACCTGAAAACTAAGATATTCTTAATATTTTCATATTATAAATTTGACTTGTGGAAGGATGCTAATATAAATTAGGATTGGGTTTGGGATACATGCCAAATTAAAATCTAGAGCAAACCGGTCTAAGGGATTAAGCCGGATCGAGGTGAACCGTGGGCCGGTTCTATTGGCTCCTTTTTATGGTTCGACGGGGCTTTCTCCTCGAAGCCTTGTGACAGTCCTAATGAAGACGGAGAACTGCTGCGCGGCCCCGCCCCTGGCGGAAGGAGCCGCAGCAAAGCAGCCGTCCGGCGCAGATCGGACGGCCAGGGGAGCCTCGAAGTACCTCGCCGGCCTCCCGTCCCGTGGCCTCTTCTCCTCCGCCGTGCTCTCCTCCAATCCGGTACTGTTTCCTCCGCCTCATCCTCTTCCATCCCCCGAACCTTTTCTGCTTTTCCCCCTCTCATTCCAGAATTCCTTCCTTTCTTGTTTGTCGGAGTAGTTCGTAAGTAATTTCTGATGAGTTCAGGGCGATTTGTAGGGTGGCATGCGGGTTTACGTGTGTGATCATGAGACCGCGCCACCAGGTTCGTCTTTTGGTCCCCCTCTATTTCCTTGGTTGCATCTCAAAGTTCGAATTTCCCCCCTGTCGCGATCTTATTTCCCCCTGCTATGTGTTTCTATATATCATTTGCCGTGAAAGGTGTCAGCTTTTGAATTTTCTTTGAATGCTGTGAATACAAACTATTTTCCTTATGGTGTCCGATGCTAGCGATGATTTGTGTTCCGTGATCGGTTTAGTCTGGTGTCGAATCCAAATGTTTGCCATCGTGCACACATAGGGAGTGGCTGGGCGATTCTCTGGTTTGTTTCTGATTCCGTATTTCCGGTCAGGGTAAGTTCATTTTCATGCATTATGGAGTTCAATCATGTTTCAATTTGTAGTATAGAACGATCAATTTATGGCCTTTTGAATTTGTAAAGGTTGTTAACTTTCAAATTGCAGAAGAAAATATCAACAGAGGTCGAATGTGAAATAAGATGATATCACATTTGTCTGGAAGTACATTATCTTGATTTTATGATTGTGTATTGAGTAGGTATAGCATTTGAATTTTGAATTGTGTTTCATCTGATTTGGCTGAACAACCACTTCATGTCGTGCTTGTTTTCTCATGTTTTGACTGCTGGTAATTTTAGGTGGTTGTATGACTAAGATTTTCCCTTTTTCTTTTGTTTATTTAGAGGGCCAAGTCATCAAGACAAACACAACAAATATATTGATCAGAGCTCTCCAAATTAACAAACAAAAGAGTGATGCAAAGGATGTAATTGCTAAATCTGCAGCAGATAGCAGCACAGTCAAAAGGTATTATTTGCTCGACAATTTTTTTATACAGATTCATGCTTATACACGAAACACATACATACCCCTTCATTTCTTTTGCTAGATGGTACTTATCTTTAGATTTGTCCCCTCACATGTTGACCGTATTGGTAGAATCCTCATTGAAGTTACTTTCCCATCACAACAGATTTTCATTTATTTGTGGATTCCTATGAATCAGAGTGACAGCTTATTCAGTTTGTGCTGCAAGCCAAATATCATCAAATAAAATTTGCCATACCATGCTAATACTGGAAATTTACAAACACCAATAAGCAATGAGACTGTACTATTCTTTGCTGTGTTTACATCTTTTGACTATTTTATAGTAAAACTGTAAAAGATTGCTGGAAATAAAGGTAAGTTATAGTCTCCAGATGTAAATTCCTGTTTGCAGCATTGCTACAAGTTCTAAAGAACTTAGAGGACAGAATGAATTTCGGTCAACTTGTTTGCATCTTTTATAGATGGAACTGTTATTGGTGCATTTTATGGTATATTGAACTAGCGGAGAGTTGTTATTTTTATTTTTATTTTTTTCTAGATCTGCTGTCACAACTTCGGAGAGAAGGTCTCCACCGAAAAAGATGAAGACTAGTTCTGCTTCTACTAGTCATCGAGGTACTCTACCACAATTTTTTAGTTGCTTAACCATGTGGGATGAAAAAATTAATTAGGTTAGAAAAGTATCTATGTTAAACAGCTTTTGCTAGCAAATTACTTGAATACATTTGCGATTTTGGAAACTAAAAAGGAAAATTCCTTTTATGATTTGTACCTTTGACATAACAAATCAACATGTGAGATAAATAAATAATAATAATACAGACCAATATCCTAAGAACTTCTTAAAACTAATATTTTTAGGCTGTTCTTGTTTTACCTTCCCATTGCCAGAGCTGATGAAGTTTTCTTCTAATAGTAGTGAATCAATGACATTACTTAAATTAATAATATAGAAAATAGCAGGTAGATGGAGTTAATTGGCTTATTGATTATAGCTATTTTGTTATGGTTCTGTTCCATGTTATGGGAATATGCTATCCTGAGCAGTCGTATGTACATACATATGTACATATTTGTGCACCACATTGAATAAATAAAATTTCTATTTAATTTATTAAGACATAGGAACCACAACATGACACATTGCTGGAAGTTAATCCATATTGCAAACTGCTAAGTATGTAAATTAGCAATATAGTTCTTGGGACAGCCTGCCTGATTAGCACTCTGCACTCTGCATTATTTTTAATTATCTGGTACATGGTGCAATGGTGGTTATGGTATCTGTATGTCCTCATTGCATATGTAAGCTAGCCAAGGGATAAGATGGCCTATCACATTGAGTTATGTCCTGCCAGTATTACATGATTACATCATTAATAGGGGGTTAACCAACCAAAAAAGAAATTCTCGGGGATAATTCTTGCAGACAATTCTTGCTGTTGTATGTATGTACAGCGTGCTCAAGCTGTGAAGTAACAAGTTCAAGTGGCAATTGTTTAAAATTCAATCCAGTTATTGCATTGTTAGTAAATAGACAGTACATAAGATTCCAGTTCATGAAACCTTTCCTAGATATCATATAATTCCAATAGTTCAGAATAAGAATTTTCAGGAGTTTCCGACTAGTATTACCAACATGGAAACAAGAAAAGATGACAATCCATCATAATATATGATGATTGACATGGAGCATTATATATATATATATTTTTTTTTTTTATATGGATCTTTAAAGCCATCCTATTCCAGGTTTAATAGCTATGAATTATCCATCTCTGTAGAAACCAATCTTGAAGGGAAGTTATGCACTTCCAATAACTAATCAATCATTAATCTTGATAGGGTATGTAATTCATACCTAAATATTTCTTAATGTATTTGGTTATGACTTTGTTTTCTTAATTGTTTCTAGTCCTTTAATTTAAAGGCACTACTCTTACTATGTGAACATCAAACCGACTAATTCAACTTCTGATTGTTACAATGAAAATGGGAAATCGTTTTGCTGCCGAGAAATTTTGGGTTTTATAGGCAGTTGCAGTTCTGAATTATCTGAGAAGAAACTTCAGATGATGACCGTAGAGATGTTACGTGCACTTTTGAAAGAGAGAGGACTCTCACCAAAAGGGAAAAAGGTAAGGATTAATTGCTGCTGCGTTCCTATTAAAGTTTGTTAGGTACCTTGTCTTGCATGCTCTCATAGGGATCCTTCTTCTCAGACTATGAGAATGCATGTTCTGGTGATCTTTTGATGGATAGTCCTTGGATCATCTCAATTTTTCTGTTTTGGCAAACGAAAGCACTCTCACCTAATTCTCAGTCAGCTGTACTGAAAGAGTATGGGTATTTGTTTGTATTTTGCAGGATGAACTGATCGCACGTTTGAAAGACAAAGCGTAGCGGAAGGAATCAACAAATTTCTACAATGATGTTGCACCAAAATGCAGTACCAGCTACAAGAGCAACGGTAGGAGCATCAAACACTTCAAGATGCCTGTTTGGCCGATGGTGCATTTTCTTTGCTGCCCTGCTGGTGTTCTTTGTTACTTGATCTCGCGTAGAAGTAGCATGACATCAATATGTGACAATTGAGCTGTGTAATCAATATGTACTTGTTATTTTGCATTCAGTCTGATCCGGGCTTAATCAGTTTAGACTGAGGTCGTTGTCTTGGTGTAGAATCCGCTCTCCAAGTTGTGTATGATAAAGAATCAGCTCCGTCCTTTAGTGAACGGTAGTGATCACGTTATTGTTCCTTTCTAGCTGAATCAGATGAAACCTTCTCAATCGTCAACTGAGTAATTTTTCTGATGGTGCAAGTGTCGTTGTTCATGTTTCATCGGCAAATTCTCGAAGAAAAAAGAACTTTCATTTTGAGCCTTTTTTTTTTCTTTCTATGATTAGTGTTTTTCTTTTTTTGCTCCCTCATCAGTACTCATGTTTTCATGTGTTTGTAAAATGCTCACGACAGGAGCGATCAACAATATAATAATATTTTTGAATCGAAACTGAACGAGAACTCGGAACCGAACCGGTGCGGAGAGGTTCAACTCTGGTTCCCAAGTTGAATCGAAACTGAACCGTGGTGGTCAGACTCTTTTGGTTTCAAACTGACTAAAACATGATAAATAAATATAAAAAAAATTCCATCTAGGCTTTTGCCATAGTGGTTAAATTCTTGTTTTCAAAATCTATTAGCTTAGGTTTGACTGAATATTGGTAGAGTTACTTGGTTTGTTTAAAAATTTTACAATTATTTTTTTTATCAAATTTTTTTTAATGTCATTACACTTACATCAATTATTCAGATTTTAGAAACAAAATCATGAATTTTCTTTTCATACTTTAAATTAATTTTAGTTAATAATAATAAAAAAATTGATGATTTGAACCAAAACTGGGAATCTAAACGGGTGGTTCGGTTGATTCTGAAAAAAATGAAACTATGATTAAGACTATCTATCTTGATAATATATATATATATATATATATATATATATATATATATATATATATATATATATATATATTATGCCTCCCAGTAAAATATACCAACAAACCTTTGCCATTTGCATTAAACCGGTCCATTGGATGACTTGTCCACTGGTATATTAGTTATAATATTATCTTAATATATCTCCATAAAAAGTACTTCATCTTTATTAAAAAACAATGTAACGGGAAAAAAAGTCAACTCTTTTCCATCTTATTGTTCATAAACTAATAAGAATATATATATATATATATATAAAAACTCAACCAAGATTGACAAAATAGTTTGTACGGTGTTTGAAGTCAGTGAGAAGTGCAGACACCAAAAATCCTATAATCCTATAGAAACTAATATAAGTGAAACAAAATTAGGTTTTGATGGAGTCCGATCATATAAAATCTAATGAAATGTCTAAGATGGAAGATGCGGTCAACATATCTAAGATGCTAAAGAGAAGAAATGAACTAAACCACAATTGGTTTGGGTGCTAAAGAGAAGAAATGAACGTTGACAAACTAATGAACTAAACCACAAATCTCTTTAGCAGTAGATGAGGTCAAAACGTGTCTGAGCTGCTCAAGAGAAGAAATGAACGTAATGACAGCTCTAAGTTGCGTTTAGTCAACATATCTAACGAACTCGTCAAACTCAGTATTTACGGGATTCTAAAGTATCTATCATATTATATTCTCTAAGATTTAAAAAAAAAAAAAAAAACTGATATGATTTAGTAATAATAACAATAATAATATAAGGAAAAAATAAAAACTCATCATCATCGTCTGAGCATTTGTAATGCTAACATGATTCGAAAAGACTTTATTAAACATAGATTTGACACTTTACGATTGCATTAGGTCTCAATTTACGTTTCAAATTTATGGAACCTTATTAGGTGACTAAGATATATTATGGATATAATTAAAATGGAAATGAATTCCACATATTAGACTCACTCACTTGATGATGAGAGTAATTTTCCTAATTACTTATGTTAGACCATCTCTTTTCATCTATAAATCGATCGGACCTCTTAGGACCGCAATAACAATAACGACAAACGATTATGAGAATACATCGTGATATAATCGAGAGATTATAGATCTTCTTTCAATCTCCCTTTGTCACGTGATCTAGTCAACGAGATATTATACTTCATCTCTCATGTTCTTGTTTTCATAAATCTATCAATCATAGTAATCCAATAAAAAGATAGGAAGACAATAAGAGGTAAATCTAATTCTCTTTGTATATTGATATTATTACAAATCAATTGAAAGTTTTTTCTAAATAGTAACACATATCATAATAATAATCTATGAGATACATATTATGACATTAAAGTCTTTTCATATAACAGATAACCATTTTACTCTAATAACATGCTCAACCCAAAAGAAAAGGAATGAATCTAATAATGAAATCTCTTATATCAAAATATCATGGAACCACAAGCACAGCACCAAACGAGCGTTTTTTTATTTTACATAAATCTCAGCTGCTCAAAGGATTGATTGATAAGGTTATATTTATATATATTTTTATTATGTGTAACATATCAAATTCACTATTGATTCATTATTTTTCTAATCTCTTTCTTCATGATTACTTTTATAATGTCTCTTTATCCTTATTAAATTCTACATATCATAATTATATTTACCCATATGTTTTAGAGAGATTCTAATCCTCCTTTTTAATTAAGTCTAATTCTTTTGACAGCCCCATTACACCTAATTTATTCTTATCACACATTTTAGGTGATGTCTTCGTCTTGAAAAGTATCTCTGAATTGAGGAGCTTGGTGAAAATATTTAATTTTATTCTTCTTGATTTGATATCGAATAAAATGATAACAAACATTTATATAATTGATTCGACTAGGTTCTCAATGTTATCTTTGTAGTCATACCATTCATAATTGACTTCATTGAAGAGCCTTCTTAGCTATATAGCATAGCATATACACATTATTATGGTGCAATTATATATTCCGCTTCATATGTAGATATTGCGACAATAGATTGTTTCTTCAAAGCCATGTCACCTATATAATTATACTTTTTTTTTATCATTATCGAAGTAGTCAAAAAGCAAAAAATTATTATAAAAATAAATTATAGTAGATCGTGAATTATGGTATCTTTGGTGCAGTGTAAAATTCTTTTAGTTGCTTCGTACGTGTCAAATTTGGTTCTTCCATAAGTTGGCTTATCAATTTGGTTCCATATAAAATATCTGATCTTTTAAATATGAGAGTTAGGTATTTCATCATCATCTTGTGCTTGGATCAACTATATCATCATCATCTTGTCTTAAAAGCTTGATGTCATATTTAATCGGTGCTGTCACACCTCCCCGAATATTCACGTTCGAAAGGCGTGATGAACCCATCATAAATCAAAAGTACATTATAATTCATCAATAATTCAAACCTAGGATCCAAACGAAATTTGAGTATACGGATTAAATATTTTTAAATATCAATCACATCTATCCATAAAAACTTATGCAATATATAATCATATACCACATGACTCGATAATCCACAAAACTCAAAGTTAACTTAACAAAAATATTAACCGCTTATAAAGCACTAGTCTCATATAAATCTATACAAATGCAAAACCAATCATTTTCTATAACTTCATATGATTGTAAAACTTAACATTCAAAGATTCCATACTAAGAGGTATTTTAACCTTTTTACGAGATATATCAGTTCATATTTATCTATAATATTTTATTTTATGTAAAATATTCTTATACAACATCTCTCAACAATACTTGTCCAAAATCTACATAGTTTTCCACCGTCTCAGCTCAGTTTTAACTTTTTCTATAAGGGACAAGCTAACCTGTAAAATTTATATAGCAACAGAGTGAGCATATAGAGCTAAACAAGTGACTAACATATCTAAGACAAAGAATGATAGTTTTCAAAACAAACTTCATATCGAATAGTAAGACAAATGTATAAGAGTCCATAGATAGCATCTTGTTAGATATATAATCACAAATCACTTCATTCAAAATATACTTTGATCATAACAGTAGAGGAAGAGTAATTGAAGTATATCATTGGTGTGAAATATCTCGGAATATATCAATGTCGTATGAAACAACTCGGAGCATATCGACAGAATGTGAAATGATTCGGAGCATATCAAATGTGGCATGCAGCATATCAATGGCAAACGAAATATTTCAGAGCTTATCGATGAGAATACAAAATATTTCAAAGTATATCAAAGATGTACAAAGTGTTTCGGAACATATGAAAGGCATATAAAATATTTCATAGCATATCAAAGATACATAGGACATTTCATAACATATCAATCACGTGTGATATATTTTGGAATATATTAATAGCAAATGAAATATTTTAGAACATAACAATGATATTCAAAACATTTAGGAGCATGTAGAAGACGTATGAAATATTTCATAACATATCAATGACAAAGATGTACAAAGTGTTTCGGAACATATGAAAGACATATAAAATATTTCATAGCATATCAAAGATACATAAGACATTTCAGAATATATCAATGAGTGTGAAATATTTTAGAATATATTAATAGCAAATGAAACATTTTAGAACATAACAATGATATTCAAAACATTTAGGAGCATGTAAAAGATGTATGAAATATTTCAGAATATATCAATGGCAAATGAAACATTTAAGAACATAACAATGGCATTCGAAACATTTAGGAGCATTTTATAGAAATATTTCGGAACATATCAATGACAAATGAAATATTTCAGAGCATATCAAAGATGCATAGGACATTTTAGAACATATCAAGTGTGTAAAATATTTCAGAAAATATAAATAGCAAATGAAATATTTTCGAAACATAACAATGATATTCAAAACATTTAGGAGCATGTCAAAGATATATGAAATGTTTTGAAATATATCAATGACAAATGAAACATTTCAGAATATAATAATGATATTCGAAACATTTAGAAGCATGTCAAAGATATATGAAATGTTTCGGAACATATCAATGGCAAATGAAATATTTCAAAACATATCAAAGACGTAAACATTTCGATTGCATATCAAAGGTGTATGAGTTATTTCAGAGTTTATCAAATGAATAAATAAGCAACAGAGGCTCAAATATCATATCAGACATAATATTTATTTCATTCTTATCCAAAGCAAACAAACAAACTCATAAACAATGCTTTGGATATCATATCAAAGACATAGATGGTGGAGTTAGATCAGACAAAATATGATCCATCCATTTCTGGATGACTATAAAACAGAAATCTCCCACGTTTAAGAGCACTATCCACCCACGTCTAGGTGAAGTCATAGGGGGCCAACAGAGCATCGCAGGCTCTGAGCATAACTCCCTTTACCATTTCTGACAAAGGTTCACATTATCCCACAAACACCAAAGTACAAAAGGACATAAGCAATAAAATGACATATATCGGAAGCGCATGCGAAACGACGAAATATACATGTGCCAATATGAAGCAATACGATTTACTAGTATAGTGCATGTGAGACTTAGTCCAGTGGTGGCTCCACACTGTGTTGAGTTCAAAGCACTCCGGAGTTCAAAGAACTTAATCCATAGGCAGCCCTTTCCAAATAGGGTCCCATCACCATGCCCGAATACTAGCTCAAATTATCATAACAAGATAAAAGCAAAGATTTAGATTGCAATAAGAATGGATTGAATACTTGTAATGTTATAACAATTCTGATCAAATCAAGATAAAAGCAAGGATAGAACACTTGCAAGGTTATAATAGCTCAATTTAAAGAAAGAACTCTAGAATGAATTCGATTTTCAAATGGATGAAGCAAGAATAGGCAAAAAATTGACATGATTCATATTTTGGCAGAATTCAGGAGGCACATTGCATAAATTATCTGAACAATTGAATATGCTCCAAATTACTAAAAAATGATATCATCGAAAAGATAAATCAATCTACTTTCAGATAAAATAAGTTTCATATAAATTGAAGTTTCTAACAAAGAGTTACAAATAATTTGATAACCAAAGGTCATAAAACAATAGCTCTATTTTGTAGAATCTATATGATTAAATTCAACAGGAGTCTGGGTAAGTATTTATATTCCAAATCTTTAAATCTATGTATCAAAAAAAAGATCTAGATATCTAGTTTCCAACAAAATATATTTTGCTCAAATCAAAGTTCCCTATTTAGTATCAAAAGGTTAGAAATTACGGTCCCTATTTTGCAGAATCCATAGGGTTAATCGAAACAGCAATCTGGGCAGTCATTTGGACTTCAAATCTTTTAATGTAGGTATTAACAAAAAGATCTATGAATCTATTTTCTAATAAAATAGGTTTTGCGATAATTGGATTTATCAATAGAAAGTTACAAGGAACTTAGTATCAAGAAGTCAGAGATTACAAAGTTTATTTTACAAATTCTTCAGGGTCAAGTAAAATAAGAGTTTAGATAGGCATATGAACTCCAAAATTTTTAATTTTAGTATCAAACGAAAGATATATGAATATATTTTTAGATAAAATAGGTTTTACCTAAATCAGAGTTTAATGCAGAAAGTTATGATAAAAATAAGACAAAAAGATTAGAATTCTTAAATTTCACTGATTCATAAATATACAACTGAATGTGATTAGAACACTAAGATGTAATCAAGGGTGAAGATATTTTATAGGATGGGATTAGAACACTTGTCTTTTGAAGATTTTGATCCCAAATATATAGATTTGATCAAAATCTCGAAACTCTCAAATATATTCTTCTCTTCTTCCTTCTCTTATTCTTCTTTTCTTTCTCAATTGTACATTGTAATAATCTATTTCTTCTCTAATTGATATTTGTTTTAGCTAACATATGAGTTGCTAGGTGACAAGTGTAAGGTGCTTATGTGTCACATATGGAACATGCATAAGTAGCACTATTTTAAACTATATAGTGACATATGTCTGTGTCTTTTTTTTTTTTTAACTTAATGTGAATATTTCATAATTCATCTCAGATTTTTTAAGATTCATATTTAGATCCCTATAATAAACTTTCAATATAAAATTATTTGATAAAAAAATTATTAAACAAATTCTCATATTTATAAATGGATCCTTACAAATATTTTAAAATAAGTAATTATAAATATTTGAAAAATATGGGATATTACAGGTGCGCTAATCGGTTTACAAGTTTCCACCTTGAATCTTTTAAGAACCTGTTTTGCATATCTCTTTTTAAAATAAAAATATTTTTTCCTTGTAAAAATATTTTCTTTTGTAAAATGAGAACCCTTTTTGCATATATATTTTTTTGCATATCCTTTTTTAAAATAAAACCAATGTCAATCATTTCAAATTCTTGGACCATTGTTTGCTTGAATTATTTAAACATAAATGAGCTATTTCGTATATAAAGATAAATTCATTTCCATATAAATAAGATATCTCAATTTTTATTAATCTTCTTATAAAGAGCAATTTTATAAGGGCATTGATCATAATCATTTTACCTCCAGTAGGCATCAATTCTAGTATTCCATGCTCTCTTGTTTTTAAGTCATATAAAATATTCTTTGACTTAAAAACTTTTTCTTTATGCACCCTTTTATGTAAAAAATTTTCTTTAAGAAAAATATTCAAAACTACAGATTTATCATCTATTTGATAGATTGATCAGTTATTTTGTTTGACTCATAAGTAGGGATTTGGAGTTAAATTAAGATGGTAAAACAATTCAAAACTCCATTTGATGTCCTCTAAATATTCATCTCTCAATTCCATACACATTCTTCATTTTAACTCCAAATCCCTACTTATTACACAACCTTTGAATTAATAATTTATAGATCTTGGATTTATTGTGATAATAAAGATGAGCCTGGAGTTCTTGACCTGGAAGTTGAATGTTCATTTTGCTATATATATATATATATATATATATATATATATATTAAATTTATTAGAAGAAAGAATAAATTTATCATAAAATATTGAATGAACTTTTAAAATAATAATTTTACCGGACAACATTACATATTTAAAGATAAACATATTGAATGAACTTTTAACATTTATCTCCATAGCAAATGGCAGAAAAGCTTTTTCATGAACCCAGTGCTGAATTCTGAATTGTCATCAACTATATAAAAAAAAAAAGATTACTTTTCTTCTAGATCCTCTATTTTCCAAATGGACTACCAAACTTTCCATTAGATACTTCTACTAAAATTGTGAAGTTTATTTTCTTATATTCCAAAAGTATTCCAACTCACAAAAGCTGCAGAAGTTAGCTTTAAATGACATGATTAAATAATTAATAATAAATTTCAATTACAAGAAATGAAAAGCGGGGGTTAAAATAACCATACCTAACTTGATCAACTTAAAACAACATAATGCTCCATGGAATAATAGATAAATCTTTCTCAAATTTAGTTGCTCTACACACATTAGTTCGTCAAATTGGGCAAAACTAAAAATATCATTACTTATTTGGATCGAGATTTCTTTTGCCCCATGTAATATGATATCCAAGAGGATGAAGTTATTTTCTCTTGCTGATAATTTGTGATATGATCCTACCAAGTTCTTCACCTGAGTCCTCCTGAACATGATGCCCTGCCTGGACAAATGCATAAAAACAAATTCAGTTCTACCATTACAATATACAAAAGACAAATCAAAATGATCCTATCAAGTTATGACCCAGAGATAATGTTTCTTTTATTTTTTTATTCTGTGCAGAACTTTTATCCTCTTTTTTTTTTTTACCAACTAGTTAGTCTTAAGTATTTTCCTGCCATAACAAAATAGTTCCTAAATTTCCAAATTACAGAATTTAACAAAAAAGAAGCAACTTTCAAAAGCAACATGATATCTACTTGAATAGAAAGAATTTTGTATCCTGCTCTCTAACTCATATTCTTGAAGCTAATTCATGGAAGGCAAACCATTTACCGTGATTGAACTTATACCTATTTCATCTTTTACCTTCTCTGAAGAAAGTTAAAATGTAAGATGCCAAATCATACATATCAAGTATCATGCTCTGTTTACCAAGTCTCGGCAGCACACATATAAGCACCTTTCGTTACTTTAATTAAGATATTTTTGTGAAATCAATAGTTTGTATTAGAAACGAAATCTCATCAACTCAATAACAGAGAGAGAGAGAGAGAGCGAGAGAGAGAGAACCATAGCGAGCTCCACCAGTTTGTGATTTGAAGCCTTGCAAAATTCCTCGACACCATCATAACTTAGCCAACGATCTCTCATACCCCAGCAAATTGTGGTGCGAGTTTTCCATGTCTCACTAGCTAGTGTTGTCCTCATGTCTTCAACATAAGCCTATTGTATACAAATGAATGCCAATCATAACCAACAAATATCAAAGTTTCTTTAGAATGCCTGTAAATTGGTTCATTAATGCAAAAACTCACAATTTCAAACTGCAACGATTTAATGGGGAAAAGGATCCATTTATAGCCCAATTATAAAACATAAAATTGTAACATCTAATTTATTTCATTTATACAAACCAAATACTCATATCGGATGGGCAGGAAGGTTTTGACAGAAAACATAATTTGCTCAAAATAACGTACATATGAAATGATGAAACGACTTTGTGGCAGAATGCACCTGAGATTTTAGTAGGAGAAAGATACATTAAGACAAAGAAACTTGTTTCTGTTGTTAATGTTATGTGAGGTTATGCATGTGTTGGTGCTATTGTTATCACAAAGCCAACCTGCACCCAGCTTCAGGCTTAGGCTCAATGCTAATAGTTATCTATAATAAAATGTGACGTGTGCAATATACTCCAGATGATGCTATCCATCAATGATAAATAAGAAACTAATCTTGAGGTACCAACTGTACCATGGTAACCAGAATTGTTACCCACTAAAAAGCAAAGAAGCACGGACACGGACATGACACGAACACGGCAACACACAATTTTTTAAAAAAAATTAGGACATGGATACAAGGACACATGTACTTATTCGATTATTATGAGTTTTATAGTATTTATAAGTAATTTTATAAACTCAAAATTTTGAACAAATAAATATCATCATACAGGTTAAAACAATTAAAATCATCTAAATGTAAGTATCTAAAATAAAGGTTGAGTACATCAAATATATTTAACAATCTCCAAATAGAATTGATTATGTTTCCTTGTGATGATTGCCAGATTTCTTTTCTTACGAAGCATATGACCCTCACATGAGGGCCAGGAGAATGCAACGTTGCACAGGACTTATCCACCAAAAGCATGTGTCTGTTACATTAAAAATCTCATGCTACATCAAGGATTCATATTGTTACAGACACATCCACCAAAAGCACGTGTCTGTTACGATATGAATCTCATGCTACATCAAGAATTCATATCGTTACAGACACATCCACCAAAAGCATGTGCCTATAATGATATGAAATCTCATGCTACATCAAGGATGTGCCAACACACACTTGGCAAGAGTATCAGTTTGCACTAGTCAAAATAAGATTGGCATGGTTCATCACCCAAGTTATCCTTCCCTGATTTCTAACTCAAATAAAAATCCTGAGCATAAAGACATTAGACTATTTGAGTACTAACAAAATTCCATACTCGAAATTAAAGTTACTGAACAAGAAAAATATAACAAACTAAGAACAAAGATATTGCACCACTTCATACCATAATATCTGACAAGTAATACACTGAACCAAGGGAGGGATACACAGAGATCTACTAGAAACAAGGCTAGTAAAAATATTTGGCAATGAGGTATGCATAAAATAAAACAAATGTGCAAGGTAGGAAAGACAGATGAGAAAAATTAGAAGAATCAAGTCACAATCACATTACTGAGGACAGATCAGTGAAGAATCAGTTCAAGTGGTGTGAAATGAAATACAAAGACACCATCACAACGGCCTAGGTAGATGCTAAAACCTTCAGGAGAAAATTGCACTTTCTCAAAATATGTTGCATGATTGACTAGGTTATCCTAGGAGGTGATCTGTATATTCATGGACAAACAGTTAAAAAGTTGAAATGGCAACAAACGATAGCTACTCCTACAAGGATAATCTACCTTCAGCTCCTTCTTCATGGCTCCACTTAATGCATTTAGAGCAAAACCAGAAGAACCAGAAGTGAGGTATGGCCTTCTGTAAACCATCGCATCTTCTTCTCTCATCATGTATGGTCCACAACTGGTCAATGCCCTATCACTAGCACCGAGAGGATCCTGACAATTAAGAATGAGTAGACAGGCTTTTATCTAATGTCAAAAAGCAAAGAGATGTACAAAGAGTAGACAAACATCACTGGTCCTTCTAACCTGGGAGATAATTAGACCCAACAAAAAGTTGCTGAACAGAGCCAAGGATGAAGGCAGCTTCACATGATTCTCCATCAGCTAAAATAAAGCAAATATATCAACTCCAGCTGTTCAAGATACTCACAAAGGAAAATAACATTAAAAAATTGTATTGCAGTAATAGCATATCCATGAGAAATAATTATTCAGAATGCCAATCTTCAAAGTAGACGATGAATACAATCTTTCAGATATTTTCTTACAGGGGGATTTATTAGTACAAGATCTGTCAGTTTTTCTTGATGACAGCTAGCATATTTAAGAACTACAGGAGAAAAATAGCCCTGCAAATTATATAAAAGAACTCATTATTCTAAAGTCATATTTAAAGAAAAGTATCTGCTTAATACGTCCATGGAACATTAAATTACCTGAACAACTAAGGAAAATTTATCTGGAACAAGGACATCGACAAGCGATCCCAGAGCCGAAACATATTCTGCAGCATATATATACTTCATTGAAGTGAACATATATAGGTTTTTCATTGATAAAAATAAGAAAAAATAATGATTGCCTAAAAATGTTTACCATCCAAAGTATAGTTAAATCCATATCTAGGCTGAGGCTTATCAGAAAAACCAAAACCTGAGCACCAGAAAAAGCCAATTTGCTAGTCAGAGCATTGGATGCAAGGCCAGTTAGAGAACACCACAAACTAGAAACCTTAAACCTAAGTAAAAGAAACACTTTGTTCATAAGCAACAAAGGAAGGTGATACAAAACATGAATATCAACCCTGGTATCTGCAGTATATACAGTGAAGCAGCATACAAGGATGTGAAACACAAAGGACGTATAAGAACTGTTGCTAAATGTTAGGTTACTAAAAGAAGGACAAAATCAAAATTGGGTCAAGAATTTTTATAGAAATTCCATTTTACTAGATGCAGTGGTAATTAGTCGGACCAAGACAAATTACACCATCTGGATACAGACCCTGGGCACTTAGAGGTGGAACCCAAAGGGGAGCAACAAGATCACTTATTCTCAGGATGCTCAGACTTCAGGAAGGTAACTCTTGAGGAACTCAAACAGCATCAACATCCTGTCCCAGTGATCAAACTTGGAAGTTAAATGCAAGCTTGTGTTGAAGGCCATGATGACCCAGTTTGTGATTGGGCTACAGGTAGATGTTTAAGATATGCTCCAACCAGTACCTCAGAAACACAGTCAATTTAAACACCATAGAGTGAAAACTCCTGACTAGCAAAAAAGACAGATAAGACGATCATTTTTTACTCCACACTGGAGACCCCTCCTACAGTTTTTAGCCTAAAGGGTGGAACCACAAAGGCACAAACCTAGGCTAGAGGCCACTTGATAAACTGACGGGATGTAATAGTGGTGCCATGTATGACTAGCAGTTGCTTCTGCCACACATCAGTTTGTTTCATATGCTTCAGTGTGAACATGCCTTGACTTATGATCACTTAGATTATATGTTACACATAGATATTGCAATGGGAAGTTATGTTATTTTTTATAGTATTTGTCAGTCATATCTGCATTGGTTAAGGGTATTAATTGCTTGAGAATCTACAAGTTACTAAAATGCATTACATCAATATGATTTCTACCTCTAATAGGTTTGGAAAATTTAATCCTTACCTTCATGTTTAAAAATCAAGTTCCAGTTGGATATGGAGTGGACTTAATATAATTTTGTAGAGTCCAACGAATGGAAGTGTTTAGGATACTAAAGGTAAAAACAGAAAGTTGACTGTTGTTGTATATGCTGTCAGGAGGAAAAACTAAGCAGATCCTTTGTTATAAAGGTTAAATATATGATAAGCAAGTATAACCTACAACAATAATTCCAAGGGACTTGAATCTGCAGTAGCGTACCAAGCCAATCAAAAGCAATGGCATGATGATCTTCAGAGAGCACAGGAAGAACTTTACGATATGAGTATGCCTGTTAATCATAAATCAAGCTCGTAAAACTCCTAAAAGAAAAGGTTGGTACAGTAAAGTTTTACAAATTTGATAGTTTAATTGCAGCAAAAATGAAAAAATGTTGCTCCTGAAGAAATTAAAAGAAAAAACTGAACAAGATTTTAATTCCAAATGACTATGGATAATTAAACCTACTCAATGGCAATTAATTTTCTACAACAAGAGCCATACATTAGCTAGTAGCAAAATCTATTTTATTTTGTACTTCAGAAAAAAAATCAATTCCTCTTGGACATATGGATATGGTCATTTTCTAATTTTCTGCAGAAGAATACAAGCGTATGATCATTATAATTGGAGCTTGGAAAAGAAAGTGCTGGGTTGAGACTTAAATATTTTAGATTGCTTGCAACATAGTGACTAGAAAAGCAGGAACCAAAAGTCTCTCATGGACAAATTCATGTGCTTTTAAGATGATAGCTTGGATATGGTTTTTTATCATGCTCTGATCATGTCAAGTTGAATGAATTTGGAGCCCCCAATAGAGTTTAAGTTGGACTGGTATAATTAATTTCTATATTTTTAGCCGAATAAAATAAGAATTCATCCTTGTTTTAACATCAATAGTGTTTAAGCTGGAAGGAATTATTGTCTTGTATATTTTTAGCATAGTAAGACAAGTATTCATCCTTGATTTTAATGGCTGCTTTGGAAAGTATTTAGAATCCTATTAAAGTTATTTTCTTATTTATGAGTACTGTTTTGAGTATAGATTAGTTGGAAGATTTATCATGTCTACAAAGATTACAATTTGATTTCACAAATTAGATCTAAAGGATCTAGATGTCTTTTCAATAAGATCTTAGATGGTTATCAGTTTTACTACAAAAAAAAAAAAGTCCAATCACACAAGATTCTAGGAAGCCTATGTAACAGGTAACCCCTTAATATAATAGACTGTGGTTGAAGTTTATGAAAAAACATGATGAAAGAATTTTAACTACGATGTATATGCTGTGAGGCCATTCATCTTCTTCCATAAGGGGCCTGATAAATTCACTGTATATCTTTCTTTGTTCTATCTTATTTTTATAGTTTACTGGTTCTTGTTGAACACAACCTTCATTAATCTCAAACCTGCTTGTGAGCCCCCTTAAACCACACCAGCACTCTTAGTCATATAATTACCATCCTCAATACTCTCTTTACAAGCTATCAGATTTTGTTTAGCTAAGGTGCCATGTCGTTGACTAAGAAGCATAAATATGGTAAACCATCTTCATTTATCATTGTTACCAAACCATAATTGTACGAAAAGGTAGGACAGTCTTGTGAAAGCAACCAGTCCATTGAATAGCATCAATGGTTTTTAAAGGCAAAAGGATATATGAAAGAAATTATAGATGCCTTTTTGACAGAAAAAGTTAACCTGCAGGGTACAGAAAGAAGATCTTTCTCTTGATAACTTTTGTTCTTGAGACACCACCAAAAAAATATTAATAATAAAGTCCATGGCACCCACAAAGCAACCATTATGTCTCTGTCATGGGCCACTGCCAGATAACATCATTCAGATCTCTTAAGAATCTTAAAATTGCAGCAAAATGGAACTTAACACGACTTCAAATTTTGCTGTTCGGAACCATTTCCTAAAGTTACCAATAGCAACTAGCCTGTTGGATGATCTGCACAGTACTTTATTAGACAATCCTTCATGTTACTAAAAGGTCAACTTACAGTTCTTGCTGTCTTTCCTGGGTGTTTTTAGTATCCCTCTTAGAAGATTCTTAGCACTAATTTAAACCTAGGGTATATATTCACTAGGGTATTATGTCACGACCCGGGTTGATGAGCTAACTGTCCTGGTAGATTCAGTTTTGGCCCAATCACTAGCCAAAATGCTCGAGCCGGAAGTTATTAGTAGTACACTCATCAACCCCTATGATACATTTATATGTTCCCACTTTTCCAATGTGGGACTAAGGGGTGTTACACTCTCCCCCAACTCATATACTTGACGTCATCGTCAAGGTCGAACATATCCCAAATCGAACCCTAACATGGTGCATGTGATGCTTCACGCTGTGTCCATCCACAGGTAGCCCTTTCCTACTTGGGT
This sequence comes from Ensete ventricosum, assembly GCA_029747655.1. Lineage (NCBI taxonomy): Eukaryota > Viridiplantae > Streptophyta > Magnoliopsida > Zingiberales > Musaceae > Ensete > Ensete ventricosum. Next base: position 17,638,180 of record JAQQAF010000006.1, read on the forward strand.
CCCTTCACCATGCCCAAATACTAGGTTGGCTCTGATACCAAATGTCACGACCCGGTTTAATGAGCTAACTATCCTGATAGCATCAGTTTACCCCAACCACTGGCCAAAATGCTCAAGCCTAGAGTTACCAGTAATTCACTCATCAACCCTTATAAGGCATTCATATGTTCCCACTTTTCCAATGTGGAACTAAGGGGTATTACACTCTCCCCAACTCATATACTTGACGTCCTCGTCAAGGTCGAACATATCCAAGATCTAACCCTAGCATGGTGCATGTGAGGCTTAGCCCAGTGGTGGCTCCACGCTGTGTCCATCCACAGTTTGATGAGTGTACTACCGGTATCTCCCGGCTCGAGCATTTTGGCTAGTGGTTGGGCCAAACTAAAGCTATCAGGATAGTTAGCTCATCAACCCGGGTCGTGACATATTATGTACATGCAATATAAATCAACTGATGCTTGAAATAAGTCCACATCTATTAAATAATCAAATAGATCAATCAGAATAGAAACTCACCTGTGATGGAAAACCATGAACTAAAATAACTTTAGGGTTCAAGGAACTTCCGGCTTCCACACAAAACCATCTAAGGCAAAAAAAGGCAAGAAACATTTAGAGGTTTAACCAAAGAACTCATTTATTCCAAACTTCACCGAACATGGAGGCGTATGGCCCAAAAATAGCAGGATTCAAGGCTTATACATTTTGATAGCTATCAGACCACACAGATTGCTGAATTCACCTGAATAAGTCTGCTGCAGACTGTGAACCAGCACCCAAAGTAAGACCAAAAACTGGATCCTTTGCTTTCCCTTTTCCGCCATACACAGGATAAGCTTTTACCTAGATATCGAAGCTGAAAATTTGTATTATCATTTGATAACTGTACACCATCACATATAATTACCAAGAACGGACATGTGATCACATATGTAAGGATGGACATGTACTCACACACAACTGTGCAAATGTCGCGAGACCCTATTTTTCAAATAATTTCAATCTTCAAGAAAGCTCGAAAAAAAGTTTGGGCATACCATTCTTCCTTGAGCAAACCATTCATCAGATCGGGTAGGCCCATCCGAGTATTTTCCTGCATCCACTCTCATTCAATCAGAAAATACTTTCAGACAAATCCAAGAACCTCAAACAAAAACCTCCCAAGGAACAGAAACCCAAACCTCCGCTGAAAAAGAACCCATCCCCGGCCGAATCCGGCTCGTCCAAAAAGTAATCCTACAAGCCGCTTGGATTCAATAAACAGTAACAGCTGGATCAGTCCAGGCGAGAGAGGGGATCAGATTCGCGTACCTCGTTATCACCGAAGATGGATCCGCAGCGGAATCCGGACCTCCTGCTGCGGACGGAGGGGACGGGGAGCGACCGAGGAAGAGAGCAGGCGGAGGAGAAGGTGGGTAGGACCGCCATGGCGAGCGGGGAAGGCCGGATAGGGTGGTCGGATTGGGTGGAAGGGATTCATGGATGGGGTTAGGGGTGTGGTACTTCTCGCGTCGTCTTTGGGAGTAATGGAGGGGGAGAGATAGGGTTTCCTTGGCCCTCGCTTCCTTGCCATTTCCAACGTTCGAATTCTGCTTCAATAGCCACAAAAAAACTATTTTTTCATCAAGAAAAGCCCCTATATTTTATAAATTATCAAAAAATAAACTCCAAAATAATGATTTGCTTGAAAACAACAACTCATTATTATTATTATTATTATTATTATTATTATTATTATTATTATTATTTTATGATATACACATTCTTTATTTTTCATTTGATATTTCATCTTTGTCTAATACCCTAAATGCACCTCATCTTCTTTCATCTTCAGGTATTATTGTAATATTTTTTTCCTTTATCTTTGTGAGCCAAGGCGCTATCACTTTTGTCCTGTCATTGTTGTCTTTTGATAAAATCCTAGGATTCTATCGTGGAGGAAGAGGGTAAAAAAGGAGGATAATCGATCTCTTCGAGGGGATCGGGCCTCCTAAATCACTTCGAGGGAATCTACCTCCTAGGATTTTACCTTTTAGCTAAAACTAATACTTCATTCTTTTATTCTCATAAAGAATTTATAACTTTTTTTTATAGGGATCTACCAAAAGTCCCGCTAAACTTCGACTCTTAACTAATTGATAAACTCTTAACTGAAAACTATAACTGACTACATCCTAACCCAAGTTAAAAACCAACTCCAACCAATATATAACTAACTCGATTGGACTCACCTGACTTATAATTGACTCCGACTGAACAGACTAACATGACTCGACTCGATTTAATTATGAATGAATGGACACAACTTAGTTAGGGTCCTAACGGACCCGCCCACTTCAAATCAACATTGTCCTCAAGGCTGAGTAGTATCATATTTCGAGAGCTCTTCAATATTTGTCTCGCATCACAACTCTTTGATCGATTAAGTAGAGTCTCCACTTGGTGTAAGCAATGACTTGATCTTTTCGTGCAATTGTCATTGTAGTCTTCTGAAGAACTCTTTTCATTCGATGGCTAGTGGTAGTACCATGTATTCTTTTGAGGATCACCACTTTGAATTCTTCCTAGGACATCAAAAAGAAATCGATAAATAGTTATTTTACCTTTGAGCACCTATTATCATAAAATTAGGATTCTCCCATTAGCAATCTTATCTTCGAATTTGGCATAGCTTTCGTGATCGGACTCCACATTGTCAATTTTTTATTCCTCCTTAGCTGGTTTTATTGTTAGAAGTTTGTCACAGCTTTCATTATAAGACTCTACATAGTCAATTTTTTATTCCTATTTAGTTGGCTTGACCGTCAAAAGTGGCTCTTCTATGTTGACCACTTTTAAGTCCTCCTTTATTGATTTTTTTTGTTTATCGAAGCTTCTATTCTAGCGAGTTGTTCATATTGATTTTTCATTCATGTACGCTGGCGAATGATATGGCTACTATCATTGTGCAGGGATGACGAGCTTTAACTTCGCACTCAATCTCGGGATTAAGTCCCTTAATAAATTTTCTCACCAATTGTATCTCAGACCAATCTCAGGTTTGGTTTGACAGGTGCTTAAATATGCTTTGGTACCTATGTACTGTAGAAGTCTGACGGATTTTAGCGAGTTGTCCATTACTGTTCTTGTACTCTGACAATCCGAAGCGAATCAGGAGCTCTCTCTTGAACTGTCCCCACGAAGGGACTTCGTGATAGGTCTCGTACAAATCATACCATTGGATCGCATCAACTTTGAGTTGAGTGGGAGCTATCTCCACTATAGATTCCTCCAGAGTCTTATGAAAATGAAAAAACTTTTCAGCACGTGAGATCCAACTGATTGGGTCTTCATCTTCCCATCTAAGAAACTCCTTGTCTGGCCCTTAATCATATTTTTCAGATCCATTCCCTTTGAGATTGAAACCTTCAGTATGCTAATATTTGTTGGGGTTCTCCGATAAACTTATTTTAAATTCGTTGAAGAGTTCTTGTAGTTTATTCTCTGTATGGGCTTCGAAAGCATTAAATCTTGCTTCTAGTAAGTTATTGATCGCCATTACGTAGAAGTGCAGATATGTAATATTAAAATCCTGGTTGTGGTTGCGGGAATAGTGATGATGACAAGTTCCTGATGTTGGTGCGTAGATGAAGGATGGTCGCCGAGGAGATTGGTAGGAGGTTTTGAGGCAGGAAGAAATCACGAGGTAGAGAGGTTGCTGCCCTGTTTTTGTTATTGCATGGGTTGAGGGTGTTGCGGGTTGTGGGCAGCGACTGCTGTAGAGGAGAGTTCGATTGTGGCTGCAATTAAGGAGGAGAAAGATAGCGATAGTAGGGAGGGGCAGTGATTGTCAACGTGGCTGCAGGGGGCAGAAGGGTGGAAATCCGACAGGGGAGGCAGCAGCATCGATGCTCGCTATATGCTATTGAGGTATGGCCGGTGGTAGTGGAAACAGGGAAGGAGGCAGGGGAAGGCAGCAACATGTTGCAAAGGAGGATGGGAAGAGGGTAGCGCGTTAGTGCGGCAAAAGAGAGGGCTCTGGGTCCGACGAGTGGTTGGCGGGCGATAAAGAGGAGGAGAGCAATGGCAGTGTTGCAAGTGGGCAGTGGCAGCAGCGGGTAGAAAAGTCACAGGAAGCATAGGAGATTGGAGGAGAGGGCAGCGGTTGTGGCCGGCGAGGGCTGCAGCTACAATTTTTTTTTAGGAAACGAGGGCAACGGTCGTCGCGGCAGGTGGCAGGCAGCAGTGAAGAAGACCGGCTGGAAGCAACTGCGACAACAAGCGGTGGCCAGCGGCATATCTTCTCTCTTTTTCTTTTCTTTTTCTTTTTTTTGTTTTGTTTTTATGAACACTACAACGAAGATGATTGCAGCAATGTGTGGAAGACCTCGACGTCGATGTAGATGGCAAGGGCGACGGTGAGGATGATGAATAGTAGTAACAAAGTGCCGATGAACGTTGCTCTGATACCAAATGATAGAACCATATGATTCTATTATGGAGGAAGATGGTAGAAAAGGGGGATAATCGATCTCTTCGAGGGGATCGAGCCTCCTAGATCACTTTGATAGGATCTACCTTTCAAGGTTTTATCTTTTGACTAAAAACTAATACTTCATTCCTTTATTTTCATAAAAAATTTACATTTTTTTATATAGGAATCTACCAAGAGTCCCGCTAAACTTCGACTCTTAACTAAATGATAAACTCCTAACTAAAAATAATAACTGACTCCATCCTAATCGAAGATAAAAAATAACTCCAACTAACAGATAACTGACTCGATTAGACTCACCTGACTCATAATTGACTCCGACTAGACATACTAACATAACTCGACTCGATTTAATTATAAATGGATGGATGCGACTTAGTTAGGGTCCTAACAGACTCGCCCACTTCAAATCAGTCTTGTCCTCAAGGTTGAGCAGTATCAGATTTTAGGAGCTCTTTAATATTTGCCTCGCATCATAACTCTTTGATCGATTAAGTAAAGTCTCCACTTTGTCACGAACGGACGTCGCTCAACCGCAACATCTTCACTCCGTGAACCGTTCGTGCTTTTTCTTGCTTGTACATATGTTTGGCATCTTGTTTTGCCTTGAGTTTATGTGTTTTCACCCAAGAAATGTGAGCGAAAGTAGTGTAGAAGGCTGCAGAACGGTCGTTCGCTGCACAGAGCCAAAATAGCCCAAACCAACCCTATTTTTGGGTCTTTTTCGTGTGCCACGGCAACCTTTCTGAGCGGTGCGAAATGTCAGCTATTTCAGCACCTTGGAACCCCCCGGGTGGCACCGAGCTGGATGGGGCTCCGGGTATATGTCGGGCGTAGGCATTCATTAGCAATTGAACTTGACTTACGTCCGATACCTTGGGAACCGTCGTTTGTGGACTTTCGACCGTTCCTACAACCCTCCAAAGTCCTATTTTGCTCTCTCTTTCTTTTCTCAGCTGCCCTCAAGGTGTTCGACAAATTGCTTGTATAGCTTTCCGCTTTGCGAGACGCCGGGACGTGTCCGTCGCTCGCTTCCAAGTTAATCAACTTCTTCTTTGCAGGTCCTACGGGACCTTAAGAGGTTGTCAGAGGGCTGACCCTATGCGGACAGATAACGCTTTGGGCGTTCCATAACTTAGGCAATCCCAGCTAAGTCCAGAACAGTGGGCAAGGTTGCTTCACGACTTAGGCAATTTCAGCTAAGTCTTCGGGAGGGCCGCAAGGGTGCCACACGGCTTAGGCAAATTTAGCTAAGCCCGTGACAGTGTGGTATCAGAGCAGGCAAGCAATTCATACGAACAGCGAAGAAGATTCACAATTTCGCCATGGTGAGACATCGTGGTGAATCGAGCAAGATGGGGCAAGCGGGACCCTTGCTCCAAGCAGCCGCAGGTGGGCTGCAAGTGCAAACTCGCTCGCAAACTGCCGGAGCCGCTCATGAGGAGCACGGTAGTGAACAAGATGAGCGTGAAGTTGGGTATTCTCCTCGAGGGGAGGAGGCGCCATCTGGAGCGCCAACCGGGAAGAAGGGCCACAGAGAGAGACTTACAATGGTGGAAACCCGCCTCGATGTTCTTGAAGCGAGCGTGGAGGAACTCTACCAAGGCCAAGGAAGGCTACTTGGGGTAGAGAGCTCGCAAGAAGAAGCTGAAACTCGGATTGAGAATGTTGAATCAATGATTGATCAACTGACAGAGGACACCAAAGATTCTGTACGACATCTGCATGAAGTTGTGGCGGAACTCACGACAAAGGTGGTGGTGTTAACAAGGACTCTTGATGCGGGAGGGAACAACACCCGCGCTGCGCCACCACAACACTTCAGAGCACCGGAGCCACAGTACTACGGAGGTGCTAGAGATGCCAAAGAGCTTGAAAATTTCTTGTTCAACATGGAACAGTATTTTCGTGCTACAAGGCTCGACTCTGAAGAAACCAAAGTTGCGATAGCAACAATGTATCTGAAGGGGGATGCAAAACTTTGGTGGCGAACCCGTTGGGAAGAGATCCAACAAGGCCAATGTCGAGTGGATACATGGGGAGACTTGAAGCGAGAGTTGAGAACTCAGTTCTTGCCCGAGAACACAGAGTTTGTCGCAAGAAGGAAACTGAGACAACTCTGCCAGAGTACAACAATCCGAGACTATGTGAAGCAATTTTCAGCACTGATGCTGGATATTCGGGACATGTCTGAGAAAGACAAGCTATTCAGCTTCCTCGATGGCTTGAAGCCATGGGCACAACAAGAACTACATCGGAGGAATGTCACCGACGTAGTCGGGGCAATTGCAGCCGCGGAAAGGCTGACTGACTTTGTTTCTTCGGAGGATTCGAGAAAGAAGAAACACTCTTCGGGAAATCGCCCATCTAAACACTCTCGAGCGAAGGAGTCTAGGGGCGAGCAAAAGAAGAAGAATTTCCACAAGGGACCGGGCTCAAGAGGTAGAGTCCCAAAGTCTAGTGGATGCTTCTTGTGTGGAGGACCACACAAAGTGAGGGAGTGCCCACAAAAACAGGCACTCAATGCTTTAACAGCATCGGTTCGATCCCGTAAGTCAGACAAGGGCAAAGCTATCACCCTTAGTTCGAGCAGTTCTGACTCCAGTAGCGACAGTGAGGCGTCGCAAGGACCCAGGATGGGAGCAATGCGTTTGTTGAATACGTTGCGGGGTCAAGTGGGGGAGAACACAAAGGCAAAGCCACTGAAGGTAGGAAATAGCGAGTTGATGTATGTGGACATCAAGCTTAATGGCCAAACAACCCGTGCAATGGTGGACACGGGCGCGACCCACAATTTTATTGCCGATCGTGAAGCTAAGCGACCAGGATTACTCTTGGAGAAGAGCCCAAGTCGTATGAAGGCGGTGAATTCAGAGGCCAAGCGGATCTCCGGACAAGCAAAAGGGATCCCCATCAAGATCGGGACATGGAGCGGGAGCACAAACTTGATGGCAGTGCCACTAGACGGCTTCCAAGTGATTCTCAGAATGGAGTTTATGCACGCAGCGAAGTTGGTGCCGGTACCGTTCCTGAACTTCTTGTGTCTAATGGGAGGTGACGATCCCTGCATGGTTCCAGTTTCTCGGGGAGGAACCAAGGACCTACAATAAATATCGGCTTTACAATTGAAGAAAGGGGTACGAAAATGTGAATCAACATTTGTAGCGGCTATGAAGCTAGAGACACCTGATGGGGAGGTCATTCAGGAACCTGCTGTTGTGGCGAACACCCTGAAGGAGTTCTCGGATGTGATGCCAACAGATTTACCGAAAACTCTACCACCACGCAGAGGCGTGGATCATCGGATTGAGCTGGAGCCGGGAATTAAGCCTCCAGCGAGACCACCATGCCGCATGGCCCCTCCAGAGTTAGCGGAATTGAGGAAGCAGTTAGATGAACTGCTAAGCGGTGGTCTCATCCGCAGTTCCAAAGCACCTTTCGGAGCTCCAGTCCTCTTTCAGAAGAAGCAAGATGGGAGTCTCCGATTATGCATCGATTATCGAGCCCTTAACAAGATGATGGTGAAGAACAAGTACCCTATCCCACTCATCGCGGACTTGTTCGATCAATTGGGCAAGGCAAAGTACTTCTCCAAACTCGACCTTCGGTCGGGGTATTGGCAGGTGCGTATCGCAGAAGGTGATGAGGCAAAGACTACCTGTGTGACCAGGTATGGAGCATTCGAGTTCTTGGTGATGCCTTTCGGCTTAACCAATGCTCCAGCCACATTCTGCACTCTAATGAACGAACTGTTCAAGGAGTATCTGGACAAGTTTGTGGTCGTCTACTTAGACGATATCGTCGTCTATAGCCAAACACTTGAGGAGCATGTGGGACACCTCCGAACAATTTTCAAAGTTCTCAGGGAGAACACCTTGTTCGTGAAGAGGGAAAAGTGTTATTTCGCCCAAACAGAGATTTTATTCTTGGGGCATCGAATTGGCAATGGTTCCATCCGAATGGACCAGTCTAAGGTGCAAGCTGTGGCGGACTGGCGAACACCAAAGAAGGTACCAGAGTTAAGATCCTTCCTTGGGTTCGTCAACTATTATCGGCGCTTCATAGCGGAGTATTCGAAGCGCGCAGCTCCGTTGACGGAGTTGCTAAAGAAGGAGCAGTCCTGGAGATGGTCGGACAAATATGAGGTGGCATTTCAAGACCTGAAGACTGCTGTGTTAGAGGAACCGGTACTCAGATTGTCAGACTATGGAAAGTCATTTGAAGTCCATACAGATGCTTCTGATTTTGCTATTGGAGGAGTTCTTATGCAGGAGGGTCATCCGGTGGCCTATGAGAGTCGCAAGCTTAACGAGACCGAGCGGCGATATTCTGTGCATGAGAAGGAGATGACAGCGGTGGTCCACTGTCTACGAGTGTGGCGACACTACCTTCTGGGAGCACCATTTGTGCTAAGGACAGACAATGTCGCATTGAGTTACTTTCAAACTCAAAAGAAACTCTCCCCAAAGCAAGCACGATGGCAGGACTTCTTGGCTGAGTTCGACATGGTAATGGAGTACAAGCCCGGAAAAGCAAATGTCGTGGCCGATGCATTGAGTCAGAAAGTGGAGCTAGTGAATGCTATACAGTTGGAGGGCGGAGGCCAAGCAAGTCAATTGCGCTCCAACTTCCTTTCTAGGATCAGGGATGGACTGTACCGAGATCCTCAGGCAGTAACCCTGATGCAGCTCATCAAAGAAGGCAAGGCACGACGATTTTGGGTCCAGGAGGGACTCATCTATACCAAGGGGAACAAAGTCTATATTTCGTGAGCGGATAACTTGAGGCGTGAACTCCTGAAATAGTGTCACGATTCCCTTTGGGCTGGACATCTGGGTATCCACCGAACAATGGCTCTCGTGGAGAGGGTCTTCTATTGGCCGAAAATGGGGACAGATGTGGAGGAATATGTTCGAACATGCCTTACTTGTCAACAAGACAAGGTAGAGCAGCAGAAGCCAGTGGGACTTTTGGAGCCGCTGCTCGTACCAGAAAGGCCTTGGGAGAGCATTTCCTTGGACTTCATATTAAGCTTGCCCGCAGTATGGGGACTTGGATCGATACTCGTGGTAGTTGATCGATTTTCGAAGTATGCAACATTCATTGCTGCACCCCTACATTGCTCAGCGGAGGAGGCGGCTAAGTTGATGATGAAGAATGTGATGAAGTTTTGGGGAGTCCCACACAACATCATTAGTGATCGAGATTCTCGGTTCTTGGGACGATTCTGGACCGAGTTGTTCAAGTTGTTGGGATCTAAATTATACTTCTCCACAAGCCTCCACCCCCAAACGGATGGCCAAACAGAAAGAATCAACTCGCTCTTGGAGCGATATCTTCGGCACTACGTAAGTGCCAACCAACGAGATTGGGTGAAGCTGTTGGACATAACCCAATTCTCCTATAACTTGTAGCGGAGCTCTGCATCCAACAAGAGCCCATTTGAGATTATCACGGGACAACAGCCATCAACTCCTCACACCCTGGTTATTGGCTATACAGGGAGTAGCCCATCAGCCTATCACTTTGTAAAGGAATGGCATCGCAATGCAGATATTGCGCGGGCTTACTTGGAGAAGGCGGCTAAGAAAATGAAGAAGTGGGCAGACTTGGGGAGGCGACCACAAGAGTTTAAAGTGGGCGACATGGTGTTGGTGAAGCTCCAACCAGCATCACTCCAGTTCTTTAGGCACAGAGTGCACAAAGGATTGGTGCGTAAATATGAAGGGTCTTTCCCAATCATCAGCAAGGTAGACAATGTCTCATACAAGTTGTAACAGCCTGCATGGTTCAGAATTCATAACGTCTTCCATGCGAGCAACTTGAAAGCCTACCACCCAGATCCGCAAGATGATTCTTGAAATGTTCCAACTCGACTACCCCCCACCAGAGCCTCTTACGAGAAGCGAGTTGAAACTATTCTAGCGGATCGCAAGATAAAGCTACCCAATGGAGCACAACAAATTGAGTATTTGGTGAAGTGGCAAAAGCTTCCTCAAACAGAAGCCAGTTGGGAGCCAGAAGATGCCCTCCGACATGAAGAAGCTCGCGTCAAAGCCTACCAACAAGCGTCGACGAGGGCGTCGACAGTTTAAGTGGGGGAGAATGTCACGAACGGACGTCGCTCAACCGCAACATCTTCACTCCGTGAACCGTTCGTGCTTTTTCTTGCTTGTACATATGTTTGGCAGCTTGTTTTGCCTTGAGTTTATGTGTTTTCACCCAAGAAATGTGAGCGAAAGTAGTGTAGAAGGCTGCAGAACGGTCGTTCGCTGCACAGAGCCAAAACAGCCCAAAACAGCCCTGTTTTTGGGTCTTTTTCGTGTGCCACGGTAACCTTTCTGAGCGGTGCAAAATGTCAGCCATTTCAGCACCTTGGAACCCCCCGGGTGGCACCGGACTGGATGGGGCTCCGGGTATATGTCGGGCGTAGGCGTTCATTAGCAATTGAACTTGACTTGCGTCCGATACCTTGGGAACCGTCGTTTGTGGACTTGCGATCGTTCCTACAACCCTCCAAAGTCCTATTTCGCTCTCTCTTTCTTTTCTCAGCTGCACTCAAGGTGTTCGACAAATTGCTTGTATAACTTTCCGTTTTGCGAGACGCCGGGACATGTCCGTCGCTCGCTTCCAAGTTAATCAACTTCTTCTTTGCAGGTCCTACGGGACCTTAAGAGGTTGTCAGAGGGCTGACCCTGTGCGGACAGATAACGCTTTGGGCGTTCCATAACTTAGGCAATCCCAGCTAAGTCCAGAACAGTGGGCAAGGTTGCTTCACGACTTAGGCAATTTCAACTAAGTCTTCGGGAGGGCCGCAAGGGTGCCGCACGGCTTAGGCAAATTTAGCTAAGCCCGTGACAACTTGGTGTAGGCAACGGTTTGATCTTCTCGTGTAATTACTGTTATAGTCTTCTAAAAAACCCTCTTCATCCGATGGCTAGTGGTAGTATCATGTCTTCTTTTGAGGATCATCACTTGAAGTCTTCTTGGGGCATAAAAAAAAAATTGATAAGTAATTATTTTACTTTTAAGCACCTATTATCACAAATTAGGATTCTCCTATTAGCAATCTTATCTTCGAATTTGGCACAGCCTTCATGATCGGACTCCACATTGTCAATTTTTTATTCCTCCTTAGCTAGTTCAATTGTTAGAAGTTTGTCATAGCCTTCATTATCGGACTCTACATAGTCAATTTTTTACTCCTATTTAGTTGGCTCGACCGTCAAAAGTGGCTCTTCTATATTAACCACTTTAAGTCCTCCTTTATTGATTTTTTCTATTTATTGAACTTTTTGTTCCGACGAGTGTCCATATTGATTTTTCCTTCATATACGCTGGCTAATTATATGGCTGCTATCATGGTGCGAGGATGGCGAGCTTTAACTTCACACCAAATCTCAGGAAGTCCCTTAATAAATTTTCTCACCAATTATATCTCGGACCAATCTCGGGTTTGGTTCGACAGGTGCTTAAATCTGCTCTGGTACCCCTGTACTGTAGAAGTCTGATGAATTTTAACGAGTTGTCCATTAATGTTCTTGTACTCCGATAATCCGAAGTGAATCAGGAGCTCTCTCTTGAACTGTCCCCACAAAGGGACTCCGTGATAGGCCTCGTACAAATAATACCATAGATCGCATTACCTTTAAGTTGAGTGGAAGCTATCTCCACTATGGATTCCTCCGGAGTCCTGTGAAAATGAAAAAACTTTTCAGCACGTGAAATCCAACCGATTGGGTCTTCATCTTCCCATCTAGGAAACTCCTTGTCTTGCCCTCGATTATATTTTTCAGATCTATTCCCTTTGAGATTGAAACTTTCAACATGCTAAGATTTATTGAGGTTCTCCGATAAACTTCTTTTAAATTCGCTGAAGAGTTCTAGTAGTATATTCTATATACGGGCTTCGAAAGCATCAAATCTTGCTTCCAATAAGTTATTGATCACCATTGTGTAGAATTGCAGATATGTAATATTCAAATCCTTGCTGCGGTTGCAGGAATAGTGATGATGACAAGTTCCTAATGTTGGTGCGTGGATGAAAGATGGCTGCCGAGGAGATTGGTAGGAGGGGGGCAATGTTTTGAGGTTGGAAGAAATCATGAGGTAGAGAGGTTGATGCCCTGTTTTTGTTGTTGCATGGGTTGAGGGTGTTGCGGGTTAAGGGCAGCGACTGCTGCAGAGGAGGGTTCGATTGCGGTTGCGATTGAGGAGGAGAAAGGCAGCGATGGCATGGAGGGGCAGCGATTGGCAGCGTGGTTGCAGGGGGCAGAAGGGTGGAAATCCGGTAGGGGAGGTAGCAGCGTCGATGCTAGCTATGCGCTATTGAGGTATGGCGGTGGTAGTGGAAACAAAAGTGAAGGAGGCAGGGGAAGGCAGCAACGTGTTGCAGAGGAGGATGGGAAGAGGGCAGCACATTGGTGCGACAAGGGAGAGGGCGCTGGGTCTGACGAGTGGTTAACGGGCGATGAAGAGGAGGAGAGCAATAGCAGTGTTGCAAGAGGCCAGTGGCAGCAGCGGGTGGAAAAGTCGTAGGAAGCAGAGGAGATTGGATGAGAGGGCAACAGTTGCGACCAGCGAGGGCTGCGGCTATAAATTTTTTTTGGGAAAATGAGGGCAGCGATCGCCACGACGGGTGGCAGGGGCTGGGAGCAGAAGGCAGGTGTAACAGGGGAGTAATGACGCGACTTGGTGCGGGCAGCGAGAGAAGGAAGGGAGATGGCAGGGAGGATAGGAACAGAGGTGGCTGGCGGAGGAAGAGGCGGTTGAGGGAGAGAGCAGCAGCAACGTGAAGCAATGGTAGGTGGCGATGGGGAGGCAAATGTTGCAGTGGCAGGTAGCAGTGAAGAAGACCGGCTGGAAGCGGCTGCGACAGCAAGCCATGGCCAGCATCAGATGAGGGAGGATAGGAAGGTAGCCTTATTTTTCTTCTCTTTTTTTTTTTTTATAAACACTACAACAAAGATGATTGCAATAATGTTTGGAAGACCGCGACGTCGGTGTAGATGGCAAGGGCGACGGTAAGGATGATGAATAATAGCAATAAAAGTGTCGAGGAACGTTGCTCTGATACCAAATGATAGAATCCTATGATTCTATTGTGAAGGAAGAGGGTAGAAAAGGGGGATAATCGATCTCCTCGAAGGGATGGAGCCTCCTAGATCACTTTGAGGAGATCTACCTTATAGGGTTTTGTCTTTTGTTAAAACTAATATTTCATTCTTTTATTTTCATAAAGAATTTACAGCCTTTTTTTATAGAGATCTGTCAAGAGTCCCGCTAAACTTCGACTCGCAACTCTGATAAACTCCTAACTGAAAATAATAACTGACTTTATCCTAACCGATGATAAAGGTCAATTCCAACCCGCTCGTAATTGACTCGATTTGACTCACCTAACTCATAACTGATTCTGACTGAACAGACTAACATGACACGACTCGATTTAATTATGAATGGATGGACCCGACTTAGTTAGGGTTCTAACAACTTTGTCGAAGGATATTTAAAATATTTAAAAATTTAAAAATTAAAAAAAGTACCATTATTTTAAAAAGAAAATTAGTTTTTTGTAAAAATTATCCTTTTAGAATGTAATCAAAAGGTTAGGAGAGAAAAAAATAATAATAAAATCATTTCTAAATGAGGTTTTCGGTGTTATGATCCATCTAGATGAGATGATTTGTTGAGAGAGAAAAAAAAAGGAAGGAGGTGTGGGGGTACACCTAAATATGAGATATTTTTGGGATAGAGATGAGATGATTAGTATTAATGAAATAATACCAAAAGTGGTAATAAAAGAGCTAAGAAGTTTTCATTTAAAAAATAATAATTCAAATGATCATAATTTAACTAATAATATTGTCTTGTAAGAGTTCAAATGGATCATTGTTGTTGTAAGTAATTTTCATATATCTTCTAGAAAATGTTTATATATATATATATATATATATATATATATATATATATATATATATATATATATATATATATATATATATATATATATGTCTCTACAAAATTTTCTACTTTACAAATGAATGAAGCAGTTGCAATTCAGAACAAAGCTACCCAAATCACAATCTTAAAAAACACTACATAATTTAAAGACATTTTCCTGACTAGCATCAAATGCCACAAACAAAAAAGAAAAATGTTAGCCTATGGAAAGATTTTATTTTAAATTAAAAACATAGGTTTAATTCGATTAATATTTCTGTTTGAGATTTTATGAAGCTAATAACATTGCACTTTTAGATTAGCCATCCATCTATTTGATTTTCTGATCTGGTGCCTGTGAAAATATTTCTGTACTTTCAACCCTTAATTATTGCATAGATTATGTTAGCATCAAGAAAAATTCAATTCAATTCATTTGCATTTGAGAACTATTAACAGCAATTCCCAATCACAAAGAACAAGTTTTCCTGTAGGCATTTGGAGACAAAAAAAATATTAAAATCACGCTTAAAAGAATATGAAATATGCTCTTGTACAGTGTCACGATGAGAAAAGGAATAACACAACAAATTGCAAAGAACATGTTCTTGAATTCATTAAAGTACTAATGCACACTGCCACAGAAGAAAATTTGGTTCCAAATAGATCCAAATATCATGGATGTCTTCTTAGAGGATAGTTACAGTTTGCAGGCATCTCTTAAAACTGGTTACTTTTTGCACCATCCAAAGCAACAACTCTGTGAAGAAAAAGAAGAGAGCAAAGGATAGTTAGATCAGCTTGTTTCGTTTCCAATAAAAATTCAAACTGTTGAAACAAAATTGTAATATGTAATTTAGTCATGAACACATGTTAAAGCTGTTGACTGGAAACATCTCCAAAATGTAATTTGTGTCCCTCATATTTGTTTATTAGTAAATTTCTTTTATCATTAAGGTCATCAAAGATTTCATTGTTTCATGAGACAATTAACAAAAAGCTAAAAATAGCAGCTTGGATTAATAACTTTGTAATATCTAAAAGCCACAGTTAAAATGGTTACAGAGATGACCTAGTTTTGAATATCTTGAAAAAGTGACATCTAAGTAGAGAATTTATCGACCCAATAACTAATATGAATTAACCAGAATAGATGCTTCCATTTTCCGGTAAGTTTTAGGACACTAAAGTTCACCAAGAGTAAAACCATCAACAACTTCAGAGAAAGGAAAACACAAGTGTCAAACACCTCTTGTATTACTGCATGTAATTCAAGTACAATAATAAATATTATGAGAAGGAATTTGTAATACCTCGATTAGTCATACAACAGATGTGAGCATGACTAAAATAAACTTATAAGGATCTGATATGTGGATTACTGTCAACTTTAGCTTAAACATTTTGACAAAGCTCGAGTAGGAAAGGACTACCAGTGGATAGAGTCGGAAAATTGCATGGAGTCACCACATCTTGATTTAGTCTTATATCGGAAATGAGCAAGCCTAAAATAAACTTATGAGAGTCTGATAAGTGAACTACTAAAGTTTGTTATCCTATGAGGTTAGGTCGTGACAGGTTATCTTTCACAGCCACAATTCAGACGAAATAAAACAACAAAGTTAGGCAATTGACTTCTAGGAGCTTTTAATTAAGGATTTAGATCCATTATTGAAGCATATAAACAAAGAGTAAGTAGCTTACCAAGGACCCACTCCTATGATGGTTATTGACATAGACTGTATCATTCGTCACCATGGCAGCTGATCCACTCTTTTTTTCCTCCCCCACTTTGTTGAATATGCCAGTATAATTATCAGCTGACGAAGGATCACTTTCATCCCACTCACCAAATCTTGGCACAGATGATCCTTTTTCAGGCTGTTCCAAAACAATACTACATATATTCATGATCGCATGTTGGTCTTTTGCTAATAAAAAAGTTAATCATTAGAAGAAAAGACTTACTGTTTCATCACCTCGACCACCAGTCCTCATTCTCGGTCTACCTGCAATATTTGAAGCAAGCGCATGGCTGCCTTCTGATGAACCCTTGGAAGGAGAAGAAACACCACCTCTAGTTGCAGCTTTCACTTGATAACGGGGATGAAGTGGAGAGCGCTCCACGCTATTCTCAGATCCACCACTTATTCTGCCAGGCCTCCTATCACCAGAATTTGGCTGATTCCCATGTCTATGAATAGGGGATTTTGTGGTGGGTTTATGTGTCACAGAACCATGATGTATAAG
The DNA here is from genome assembly GCA_029747655.1 of Ensete ventricosum. Lineage (NCBI taxonomy): Eukaryota > Viridiplantae > Streptophyta > Magnoliopsida > Zingiberales > Musaceae > Ensete > Ensete ventricosum. Next base: position 17,654,849 of record JAQQAF010000006.1, read on the forward strand.
TGCCTCTGTGTGCTGGCGGGGTTCATCATTGGGATTTGGGGCCTCCAAGTTTGCATTTGATGCTTCAGGGAATTTATGAGGTTTATTTGGAGTCACTACCTTCCCTTCACTTCCCTGGTTGTGAATAGCTTCAATATGTCGTGTGTCAGGAACATTGCCATCACTTTCCACATTGCCAAGTTTGTAAGTATGGGCATGTTGCTATGGTGAAACAAAACAGAACCTTGTGAATTTACAAGAAACAACTTTTTACTCGTAGTGAAAGTCAAACTGTTCATTACGCATGTTACATTGCCAATAAAAGGCACAAGCATCTTCAGTATTTGACATTTGAACAAAAAAGTTACTAAAAAGGCTTCTGAAATAAATTTTACCCATCAAGGGGAAGCAAGCAAGCTAGAACATGCATATCTTAAGATGATCACCTCATAAATCTACAAAGGATATCCAAACAGATAAAAAAGAGGTGATTAAAAGAAGGTTGATTTTGGCTGTTTTATGGGAAAAGAAGATGAATGTGCAAGTGGATGTTCTCCTTTATGATGCAGTTCTGAAATCTAACTCAGGCAAAGATCAGTAGATGAAAATGTTGATACTTGATGTATGACTTTGAATTAGACCATACTCACTCTGGAAGTAACACCAATTAATTAAGAATGACCAATAGGATACAAAAGGTCACACACCAAAGTACTGATCAGGAGAATAACAATTTTTTTCATAATCATTAAAAGAAAATAACTTAGGTTCTTTGTTTCTCTTCATGGAAGACTGAGCACGAAATCTGGAAAGTAGGATGATCAGACAGTATAGATATGAATTATAATAAAAGCTATAACGTCTACATGCTATCAAGGTTTTCATGCAATTAAATGCAAAATTATGCATATAAGTGTTGGCTGCCATTCTCACTCTCACATTCTCTCTACTTTCTCACTCTCTCTCTCTCTCTCCCTCCCTCCCTCCCTCCCTCCCTCCCTATTGTCTCACTATCAGCTTCAGTCACTACCTAAATTCTGATTGGCCAGGATCAGGCTGTGAAAACTTGCCCCTTATTGCTGTTTGCCTCTCCATTGCCTAACTCTGGTGATCTAAAGTCGCCATTGCTCGCATGTAATAGCTGTCAACTGGCAGTCTGCCACGCTTGGAAATAAGTCTGTGGTCAATATTGTTCATCTGCCTAAAGTCAACACCACCCCAGTAATCTCAATTGATATTTTCCTTTTATACACCAAAATAATGGATGGCTGAGAATTTGAAGCTCAACTTTTTTTTTTCCATATTTTTATCCATGGCAGACCCCCGACCTAATAACAATCATGTCAAGTTCAATGGTGAACCTATAGGTCAGCAGATGGGATATTTTTGCTAGCATGATTTTTCAGACAGCTGAGATCTGCCTTGTTGCACCAATTGTCATGAAAGTAATAGGCCATCTTAGGTGCAATGACCAAACATTCATTTGGTAAGTTATGCCTTCACTAATCCACTTGAAATTCTCAAATGATCAAGGAACCGGAGAAATCACAAGCCTTGCCCACAAAGTCATGTCTTCATGTATCTGGTTAATAATGTGATCTTTCCCAGTTCAAATAAGCAGATACAGACCCATCTTTCAAACCCAGAACAAATTTCTGTCCACGATGTCAAAGCTACTTTTGGAACTTTGAAGAACATCTGAAAAATCCTAAATTCATTCTTTCAATTTTCTGCTGCAACTAATCCCAACCAAACAAAATCCAGGAAATACTTTCCATATGTTTGAAAAGAACATTTAACCATATATAGCTTGCAAAAGCTCTACAAACTATTGCTCAAAGAGTTTTGGTTCACTAAAGCGGGATGAAAGATGGAACAGGTAAAAGACACAAGAAATTGACTTTGTAGCCTTGCAACTTCCTCCTATCTCACTAACATCTTTTTTTCTAGAACTAGTTACTCTTTAGAAAGTTATTGATGAAAAAATACAAGACAAATGGCAAAAACCAAAATTTGAAGGTTAAATTTAAAATGTTTATTAGTAAAATCTAGCATTCGTGAGACTGTATGCCGCAACTCATGATTAGACATAGTTTAGCTGTAAGCGAATATGTTCTTTGAGAAAAATGGAATCATAACAAAAGACATTCTAGAAATTTCATATATGTATGGAAGTAACTGCCTATTAAAAGTTTAACCCACAAACATTGGAACCAAGTCTTGAAAGCTTGTTGTGTCGGTAACTACTCGATGGCTGGGCACTACAGAATATTAAGAACTTTTACATTTAATAACAAATTATCAAGAAAGGAAATAATAAAACAATCAACTTCAACAAGCAGTGGAATCAACAGAAGAGACATCAGAATTCCTTTGCTGACTAATGAATTGCGAGAAACAGGGATAAGATCATCACAATAAAGTAGACAATTTGATATGATAACAAGGATAAAGAAAAATAAAAATAAAAACCTACAGTGACCATTACTGTCCAGAGGCTACAACAAGAGCCCAATTATACTCCCACAACCGCAATAAACTACTTGAGAAATGAAAGTAAAATTGGACAAATAAGACATCAAAACCACGAAACAATCACTAAGATCAGAAAGTTCCTTACTTCCCATAGAGTCTGGAGGCAAGATAAAACGAGGAGACGTCAAGTAACAAAGGTACAGGATGAAGTCAAAAGCACTCACCTCCATCTCCACGCCTTGAGGTCTCTCCTTTTCACCAATCTTGGACCCGGGGAGACGGACTGGACTGCCCTAAAGAAAGATCAGAATCGTCTTATGGAAGAGGAAATAAAATTCCGACGGAGATCCGAGTAATAAACGATCGAACAGCTGCTTCGAAAGGGAAGTGGGGTGTTTCCTGGTGGAAGAAGAGACGGGGGAGGAATTGACACGACAAGGCGGCGGACTTGTTTGACCTTTCTTTTCGCATGCCGTCTTCCTCACTCGATCCTTCACAGGAATAATTGGCGGACAACTGTCGTCCCTAATATCTTACCAATGGAAGCTTTGTTTGAAGTAGTGTACATAATTAGGGATGAAGATTGACATCAAATGCTCAATTCTTAAGCTTACTTTAAACCTACAAATATTCAAATATATGATAATAAGAAACATCTAAAAATTCGATTTTGAAGTAGTAATTTTTTTTTAAGCAAATAAAAAAAATCCTACATTGGTGGAGTTGTTCTGAAGCTATTTTTTAGGTTTTATTTTCTTTTAAGATAAATGAAAAAGGTACGATTGAATTTTTTTTAGATTTATTGAAACTAGTTTTCCAGGAAATACAATTATAAACGATGAATGCCGACCATATAATTGAGTTTTTTGATGGAATTTGATAAATACCAATCTGTACGTAACAGTACAATCAGCATTCTGGGTATTAGTTTATTTTTGGATCATGAGAACACTTAAAAAAATGTTGAAATGGTATGATACAGATGTAAAGCTGGACACATCTGACACAATAATGCTGGCATCGGCCAATTTAGGGCGCAACAAAAACAAAACAAAAAACAAAACAAAAAACAAAAAAAAATTGCACAATAAACACATGGGAAGGATGATTATAGATAAGACTAGCTTGCAAGTAATCTAGCAATTGGTGGGCACACATCTGAACCTGTTCTCCATTCTGTTTTGACTTTTTTTGCTCACCATAGATTGAAAATGGAGCCAGGTTTGACTATTTTGCGTCCGACCTAACCAAACCTAGCATTTACGGTTTTGGGATGTTCTGATGGCTGACTTCTGCAGTGACAACAACAATAATAGCATATCAAATGTCCATGTGATAAATGTTCGGTGTCTGAAGAATATTGCTCATTAACAAAATAATACTACTACTACATCTCAACCGATAATGGGCATATTCATAGTCTTTGTCAATTCTCAACTTTGTTAATCCAACCATGTTTTTTTTTTCCTTGAAGCATCACCTTAGATGAATTGCTTCAAAAATTCAGTAGCCACTAGGCGTCCTCTTGTGTTTACGGACAGTTTTAGTTCACTGATCTCCTTGTCGATATCCTGAATCATGAAGGACTAGAGATTAGAATATCACAAAGATAGATGTTATCACCCAAAAGCTATAAAACGAAGAAGTTGTTGTTTCTGTGGATTAGCCACTTGTTAATGTTTTAATTTTCAATTGTTGTAACCTGGTATCATTTCTAAAAGGATGATGAAGAGAATTTTTACCTCCATAAACTGCACGATGAAATCTATAAGCTTGTGCTTGTGCATGTCTTCACAGTGGTAGTTTGTTATGAGAAAACTAATGTCATATCCCTGTAGAAATTTCAAGGTATTAATGAGATAGCATTCGTTATCACAAGTAATTGGACAAATCAAATTGTATAATATAAACAAAAAGTTTAACAGTAGAAGTGGCTGGAGAAGAGTAAGTTCAACATTAGTGAACTAGCCTGAGCAATAAATGAAGTTGAACTACACCAAGATCTAGCAATGGTTTACAGTAAATTCAGACTTTTGGACAGCCAAGTGACCCCAAACTGATTCAGAAGAAACCAGTAAATTAATGGAACTGTGAACCGACCAAAGCAGAAATTTTTTTTATGAATAAACCGGTCGGTTTGCTTTCACTTTGGTCTTCTATATATACTTCAGTATCTGGTTTGGTCCCAATTTGACCTCTTTAGATAGCACGGTCAGTCAAACCAACCAAGCCCCTAACATTAGACTACTTTTAACCTGGAGTGAAGCATTATTTACCATAGAAAACCAGGCCTGTTCATACTTCATAGCAGAACCAACCCCAACAAATATATTGTTTACTCCCCTTAACCCCCTCTGTCATCTGGCGGCAAGCCCTGAATCCCTCAGGGATGCTACCACTGCCCCTTCTCCCTCACCCTAGATTGCCATTTGCTTCTCCCATGGAAGACCTTGGAAAATAAGACGCCCAGTATGGCACACCCACTTTGGCATTTTACTAAAATAATATGATGCATAATCTTCAACAAATATGGTTCTCTGAAGTCTGAACTTTCCTTTACTTGATAAATGTTCAGCCGGGAGCTTTGTGATTCAGGTTGTCATTTATTTACTTTATTTTCCTCCACTAAAATGGCATGTCTAGCCTCAACTATTTCTCATCTTAGCTTTTTATCTATATCCTTTTTGCCATTCGGAATAATTTACTTCAAATCAATGGTGCTTCTAAACAAATAGTTCCTCTCTTTGTTGTCAACTTACATTTTACTGATTTACCTTAATCTTTTAATTTTTTTAGTGATACTGCTGATTTAAGGTATCATTTCTTTAACTATTGATGTCACCACCTTTGAGGTCCTGACCTTCCACCTAAGGGGGTTGGTTACAACTTTCTTTTACCACTGATGAGATAACGAAGAAACCAGAAACCTAGACCATCAAACTAACTAACCATAGCTTTTTGTCAACCAATTAAATTGGTTCAATTGCAGTTCTTGATTTCTAGGACTGATAAAATTGATTCACCTTATTATCACAGTCTGGTTTACTGGACCATTAGCACCATGTGACCATGTTATTGTGGACCTAACAGAAATACTGAAAACATACATGTCCTGCATTGCAAGATCCAACTAAACTACTTGTACATTACTCTAGTTGATGTCAACATGACCATGAGATGAAGAAATAAACAATTGACAGATTCTAAAAGTTAAATAACATCTGGAAACACATAAAAGACGATATAGAAACAAAAGCGTACATCTACTGAATGCGCCTCAGAAAAATATAATACTTTGAAGCAACCAAGAATACAATTAATAACCTGCACTGGCTTTCTTCTCAAAACCTGGAATGACTCTGCCCTCATTGATAAAAACCGAAGGAACTTCTTGGCAAGGATGTTCTCAAGCTCATCTGCCTGCTTCACCTGAACAAGAGAGAGACAGATAAAATTGTGTGAATGCATATGTTCACTTCAGCAGAAATGCTTTCTATTTTTCACACAAAAATATGGAATCTGAAAACATAGAAAAAAATGATCAAGAAGTTAAAAGTGCATAGCTCTGTTATACATTATCAGTAAAATACCTCAACTACATAGCTGCAAATGTTCGTGGACACATCAAATTTATAAATATTTTTAAAGAATAATAGAGTATTCCAAAATCCAATATGATGTCATGTCCAAACTAAAGAAATAAGTTGCTTGAAGATGTCATTTGGGTTTTCTTGTACTGCAATATTTGGAACGACAATCTCTGTCCAAATTCTACGTGTTGATGTGTTAAAATCATTTATATTATGCTTTCCTAAAATGTAATAGCCTATCACTTATCTAGTTCCAGATAGATCCTAAAACTGGTACAACTCAACTCTAATTTTGTAATACTAGTGACAGTTTATTGATGTTCTCATCCAAATATTAACTGCTTTTCAACTAAAACAAGTAACCTGCCATTGTAACATAATTTCGCCCAAATCTCATCAATTTTTCAACTTAAACAATTTCATTTCAGCTCAGAATTCAAAGTTTGGCTAATAAAGAGTTCGACTCATACTATACATTTATAACAGAGGCAGGAAGGCAACAAACTGTCCAGCCAGTTGAACAAAAAGGACCATGTCATTAAATCTCGTTTACTAACCAATCAATTACATACATATGAATGATGTTCAATACTTGCAAAACATACCACTTATCCAGCAAAAAGGGAAAGGAAAGAAAATGTTGTTTGAACTTTGAAGCAAGGTATTAAATCTCGGTCAGTTATGTAATCTACCAGATTAATACAGTACAGATACCACCAGGAAATATACCTATCGTATAATATGAAAAAATAGTTCAAAAAATATCAACTGGTATTGGGCCATCCTTGGGCAGAAGGTATTTGAAAGTTGAAACCATGGTCCGAAGAACAATAAAAGCTCCATGAACTAGCCATCCAACCGTACCTTCAAGCTTATACGAATAGAATTAATTGATGTCTCTATCAAGCACTTCTCTGCCTCATTGCGGCATATTAGTACCTGTAACAGAAATTAAAAAAGAAATAACTGTTCATTTTCTAGATGAACTTAAAAGTTTAAAATTTTTCATCATACTGAAAGAGCAAGATTTATAACTATACAAAAAATCATAAATTTGGCTATGAGACATGACACAAAAGGAAAAAAAAATTATTCCGTCTTTCCAATTAACATTGATTGAAATAGGGAATTATTAGTTAAAATATAAAATTACCAAAGAAATCAAAATAAAAGCATTTATGTCAATAACAATAAAAAAGACAATGTTACCAAGGAAAAGGTTAAACTAATTCTTGTTCTCAATGTATTTTTTCAAAGACTACAAGACCTACCATTTCTCTATATATATGGAAGTTATTTTAGCCAATGATGAATCCATAAAACATTAAACAAAAAAACAACTAAGAGTACAACCTTCAGACCTTGCTATTGTGACAGGAGGTCTTGAACAATATCCTATATGGTAGCTTGTTTGCACATAAGTTAGCAAGTAATCATAACTTATTTAGGTACAATGCTCTGTTCTTGGGGATAAAACATATATAATGAGAAGAAAGGGAGGTGATGGAATTTAAGGAATTAATACTATGGCCAAGATAGAAAAAGACACTGATGAAGCAGATGTAAAAGTTCATACCACGCCTTAATGTTTTTCTTAATATCTAACAACTGATAGACACGCTTAAATGCTGAAATGCCCCATCCCATGTAAAAGTTCATCAAACAACAACCTCCTATGTTTTTGGTAAATAGTTTTTTGCTGAAATACTTCATCTCCAAGGTTAGGATTCACATAAATTTCTTATCACGTTCACATAAATGCCATAAAAGCCAGAAGAGAAGAAACAACCAAGTAGGATTCTTTTCTTGTATCAGTCAAGTAAAATTCATTGTTAACCATTCTGATCGTTGAAGGTTCTACCAATGCAAGAATATGGAACCATGATGTACAATAATACTTTACCGGATTCAATAGGAGTTCTGGACTTGTCCTGCAGAAGGTAAAAGATATATCAGATCTTTCAGAATAATCATATTTTAGGCCGCATTAATCAATTAAAATTACATGATGCATCAGAATTTCTGAACAGAATATCAAACAGATTTTCCAGTCCAAAAATAGATTTCATGACTAGCATCGTAGGCTTTCTCACAAAACATAAGCCGAAAAGAAGAAAAAAAAAGTGATGCAACAAAATCAAGCTTCAAGGATTAATACATTCAATTCAAATCCTAGAATATAGGCTTAGTCCCTTTGAAGATTAATTTTTAACAATTCGCAAGATACTTTTGCTGTATTTATTTATGAGTTATTTTATCTCAACAAAATGAAATATTTGAGGGCTTCGTAACAACCAAATATGAGGACCCTTTTCTTTATAGGAAAAGAGAACTAATGCAGTCTGGATCACCTTATAAATATCAGGATTGATTCAAAATTGAATCCTAGGATCTAGGCTGAACACATAAGAATCTAAGAGTCGCAATCAATCAAAACTACGTTTTTGCCCCTGATTTTTGGGGTACTTCCATTGTTCTTCACCCATTTTTTTTACATAAAGGGAACAAAAACTAGTATAAGGTACTATGAGTTTTTAAAACTGGAATAAGGAACTACAAGTCTATTTTGAGCTTGGGAGAAAAGTAATTACTAGATCAATTCTTGGTTGTTGCTAAAAGCCCCAACATGTCTTAGTTTAGCCACAAGGAGGTGCTGGCAGCCTATTTAGTGGCAATTGTGGCCGACTTTATGAGGTGTAAGGTGCATTTTTACGAAAATATCTTTTGTGCCCAGCAGGCCCTATCTAATCTATTTTTCTTGCTCTTTTATTCTTCCAACTTAAACTATTGCTTGCTCTGTATTAACTTTTCTTTTTATACCCATTGAATCACCTTCATTTACTTTTGCTTGATATCAGATGCTTATTAGTTACCAGCAGACCATTCTGCCTTTGCACAGTAAAGCATTGTGCCATATGAACGAATAGAAAAAATAAAATCAGCTATGAGGACATCCATGTATGTTTATGTATTCAAAAAGATGAATCCAGGTGGCAAATAGACAAGACCAAGACTACAGATATCTAATAAATATCTATTATGATGCATAGGCTATAGTCATTACACGCTAAAATTAGAAACCAAGTTTGTAAACCATTTAACCGATTAACACTTGTCCTGTCAATATCAGATATAAAGATGAAAAAATATGTACAGGAATAGTTAAAGAAAGTTTGAAAGGAGACATAAAACTTAGATGCCAGATTGATACAAATATTTCTTACCAAGCCATATTAAGCTGAATTTCTCACCACCCACTCCCTTAATTTCTACGTAAAAACTATTAAATCAGCTACGTTTAACATGCATAAATTAGTTGCTATGTTATCACTCATTTGATGAATTTTTCACTTTTTTCCATAGGTTTAGCAGTATCTGGCAGCGATAAAGGAAAAAGTTGCCCAGATAGAGGTCATGTTCCGATATGAACATGAAAGGCAACCGATACTTACTTCAGTTCAACTTCTGGCTTGTTATGTCGTTCAACTTCTTGACAAGGGAAATTCTACAAAGAAACCAACAAAATCCACAATAAGTTATAGCTATATGAATTTGTTAAGAACGAACTGAATGAAGAGTAATTATTTTAAACTGAGTTTTAAAGTTAAAACAATGTTTTCCTCATCACAAAGTGATAAAAAAAATAAATAAACGAACTCTTTGAAGAACACATACGCGCTCAGAAAACAAATAGATTCTAACAAACTCTAAATGGTAACAGGACATTCCTCTAAAACAGTAGGCATTCCAAGAACAAAGAGGAATTAACATGGGCATTTAACCAACATAAAATAAGCTCGTCAACAGGCATGAAAGTGAAGTTTGGAATCAGGATAATATAGGCCTCCGTGAACCTTTTTGCTGCCTCCATAGTGTTATATCTTCAGCTGTTAACTCTCCCTCCCACTTTTGGTTAATCATCAGAAAATTGGATCGATTTCGATCATTATCACATCAAATAGTGCAAACATTTTGGACAACTGCTGACTCAAGAACAATCTCCAAGAAGGGACAAATCGCATAATGCGAATCCCAAAATAGCAAGATAATGCTGCAAACTCGATCCCTAATGGACAACAGAAACACGCAAAGCCACTGACACTTTTTTCTACCGACGACTAACAGAAGAAATCAAAGCAATTAAACCTCGCCTCAAACTAATCACAAGGCATGGAGACCATCCGTGGATACCTGGAGACACATCGCCGCTTCCAGGGTGTTGCGGATGCAGGTCAGGTACAATCGAAGGGTGGTCGCCTGCCAATTAGCTCGGAAAGGGTTTCAGAAAGAAAAGGAGAAAAGAAGACAAATTAATGCGAAAGACTACAAAATGAAACGAATTGATGGGGCATCTCGATTGGAGGGAACGCCATGCGAGCGGATCCGCGTACCATTGGGGAGGAGTGGCCGGAGTCGGATCGCTTTCCGCAGCTTCCTCTACGCAGTAAACCACACCGCTGAAGCCAAGCAAGCGAGGCAGCAAAATGTGATAGATTGGTCGGGGGAGTAATTTGAGAAGGTAAAGGCTCTCTTACGTTCAACTCCTTCCGGTCAATATATTTATTTTTTTTATATTTTATATATATATATATATATATATGATCGATATTTTAAAAAAATATTTTTATTTTAGATATTTTGCCAACATTACTCCAAATTTATTTTTTAATCATATTTCTAATTCGAAAAATACTCAAATTACCCCTCCTCATCGATCCCTTTTCTACTACTTCGATTGCCTTTGCTTCATCAAAGCAATCGACCCATAGCTCTTGCATGAGAAAAGAGGAGTGTATATCAAAATGCATATTGACTTGGTCAGGCACTGTTTAACCTTAAATTGGTAAAATATATAATTTTTTTGAGAATGAATGCTCTTTCAATATATGAAAAATAATAATCTCTTAGAAAAATATAAAAATATATAATTTTTTTGAGGTCTTATGTATATCAAAATGCATATTGACTTGGTCAAGTACTGTTTAACCTTAAATTGGTAAATCAATTAATTGAATAGTATTGCTATTAGGTAAGTTTTTTTTGTTATCCAAATTGGATGTTGATTTGGATTGGGTTGTGTCAATTTTTGGTTGTAGCTCGATGATATCAAATTATTTCGGGATCTTGTCAATATACATAATCTTATCTTGAAATATTTTAAGGAAATTATTTTCGTGATTCGAACAGTCTTTCAATTGCAAAAGAACAATCTTATCGTTGTACTTTGATCAACTTTATTTTTTTCTAAACATAAAAAAACATATATCATAGATATTGTTTCAATGTTTGTGATATTGCCGACCAACATTTCACATCATACGAATCTGCTCAGGCAATCCCACTAAATAAATAAATAAAATTGATTTTTCCTCAAAGTAACCTCTAATTTCATCAGTTACATATATATATACAGTAGCTGACATATAACGTCCAAATAAAAGAATGAACAGTCCATAATTGCTCTCTGTTGCTTTGTCTTTGGGATTTATAACAATTAGAAGAAAAAAAAAATTTCTGTAATGCATCATTAAGCATGAAGAGAAGCAAAGGAGGAGAGAGATACTATTGCAACTTTATTATTATTCTGTCTTGTATAGTTACATAATTAAAATATATATATATATTTCTAGTCTTGCGGACCAAATCTTTCTGTACTAAGTTTTGGAATTCTTTTGTGGCAATGGCTTGTGATAAAGGAAAATACTTGGTGCTTGTCCATTAGACACGCAGTCTGTCTTCGTGTTTGTTGAGTGGGCACTTTTGGTTCAGGCCCGTGTGCGCTAGCTCGCCTGCGGTCGTCTCGGCATAGAGGTGGAGCTCGGTAGGATGGGAGGAGCCCTCGGGTCCGGCTCGGGAGGTTGGCTGCTGGCGTGGTGGAGCTCGGGTCGGGTGGGGTTCCCGACGTGACCTCTCCGACAGTCAAGTTAGTTTGGTTGTCGATTTTACGATCCCCCTGCTCCGTAGAGGCGCAAGGGATTTTATAACAACGATTGCGGGTGTTCGTACTTGAGGCCCTTATCCTCCTTATTGCTTACCATACCGTCGTACCTCACCATGCCGTCCATGGTCCTTGCGGCGAGGCACGCGCCGTCCTTCTTGCAATTGGGGATATCGATCTTGCCCACCTTACCCTTGTCAGGTCGGTCGTACAACGGCTGACCCTTCCATGCTTGTGTCAGGCCGACTCCAACACGTCGAGTCGGCCATGTCAGCGGGCTTACTGTCCAAGGGCACGGGGACGTGGCAGCCAGGTCAACATCTGTCATATCATTTCCCCCCTCCCCCCCTAGAAGACCTTCTCGAGGTTCCTGATTAGGGTGCCGAAGATGAGGTCTTGTAATGAGCCGTCGGATGGTAGTGAGGTCAGACTAGTCTCTGACCCGAACGAACATGAGTTGATCCGACCGAGTAGGGGCTCGGGAAGTGATCCGACCGAGCAAGAGCTCGGGAACTGATCCGACTGAGCAAGAGTTGATATGACCGAGCATGAGCTCGGGAGGCTGGGTCCTGAACTCGGGAGTTGATTCGAGCGAGCAAGGGCTCGGGTGGTGATCCAACCGAGCAGGAGTTCAGGAACTGATCTGACTAAGAATGAGTTGATCCGACCGAGCAGGGCTCGGGAAGTGATCCGACCGAGCAGGAGCTCGGGAACTAATCCGACTGAGCAGGAGTTGATCTGACTGAGCAGGAGCCCTGGAGGCTAGGTCATGAACTCGGGAGTTGATTCGATCCAGCAAGGGCTCAGGTGGTGATCCGACCGACCAGGAGCTCAGGAATTGATCCGATTGACTATGAGTTGATCCGATCGAGCAGGGGCTCGGGAGATGATCTGACCGGGCAGGTGTTGATCTGACCGAGCAGGAGCTCGGGAAATGATCTGACCGGGCAGGTGTTGATCTGACCGAGCAAGAGCTCAGGAATTAATCCGACTGAGTATGAGTTGATCCGACCGAGCAGGGGCTCGGGAGATGATCCGACCGGGCATGTGTTGATATGACCGAGCAGGAGCTCGGGAAATGATCTGACCGGGCAGGTGTTGATCTGACCGAGCAGGAGCTCAGGAATTGATCCGACTGAGTATGATTTGATCCGATCGAGCAGGGGCTTGAGAGATTATGGGCCGAGTCACCTACGAGTACGAGTATCGGGTGGCATTGGCCCACTTCCATGCCCTACACCCGGACTCGGAGGTTGAGGAGGACCCCTTCACCATCCATCCCGAGGATGATCTGGTGCCGATGGAGAGGCAGCAAGCGTTCGACGACTCGGACCCGCCCGAGTCATGACTTTGTAATTCAGTCATTTAGTCATTTTGTAATTCAAGTCGGGGAAAGCCTTATTTTGTTCCCGACATCTTTTGTAATCACATTTTCATCAATACAACTCAGAGCATTTCTTTCCACATTATGGGTAAATTTTTCGTAGATTTGAAATGTGCCAAGTTTTGGGTAGCACTCGCCCCTCCGCTATTGCCAGTGTATAAGTCCCTTCTCGGACAACATTCACGACTCGATAAAGACCTTCCCAGTTCGGCGCCAGCTTTCCGCGGGACCGAGTCGGGTCGCTGACCTCGGCTTTCCGTAGCACTAGGTCGCTCGTCTTGATGGGCCGAGGGTGCACTCGACGGTTGTAAATCTTGGTGACAACTCTTCTATAAGCTAGCGTCCGCATATGAGCGTCGGCTTGCTTCTCCTCCAGCAGGTCGAGGTTCTCACGTAGCTGTTGGTTGGATGCCTCTTCGTCGTGAGTTTGGATTCAAAGAGTCAGGAAAACCACCTCAGGAGGTAGTACAGCCTCGGTTCTGAAGGCCAGACTATATGGGGATTCCCCTGTTGGGGTTTTTGGAGTTGTCCGAGATGCCCAGAGTATGCTCGAAAGTTCCTCCACCTAAGTCGTTGGGGCTCCGAAAATCCTTTTCTTCAATCCTTCGAGAATGGCTCGGTTCGTCACCTCGACAAGTCCGTTGGTTTGGGGGTGGGCGACTGAGCTAAATTTCAGTTGGATGCGATAGCTTTGGCAAAATGCCTTGAACTTTACATTATTGAATTACGTTCCATTGTCTGTGATTATGACTTTAGGAAGGTCGAACCTGGTTATGATGTTTTTCCACACGAATCCTTCAACTTGCCTTTCGGTAATGGAGGCCAATGGCTCGGCCTAGAGCCATTTAGTGAATTAATCAACTCCCACTATTAGGAACCTCCGTTGTCTTGAAGCTGGGGGGAAGGGACCGAGGAGGTCCATTCCCCATTGGACGAAAGGCCAAGCGCAGTCGGCGGTTGCGAGCAGTACCATCGGTTGATGTTGGATCCAGGCATGCTTCTGGCATGGCTCACAGCTTTGCACATAGGTCTGAGCATCTTTACGCAGGGTGGGCCAATAATAACCTTGCTTGAGAATCTTGTGCGCCAAGGTCCGAGCACCGATATGGTCTCCACATATGCCTTTGTGGGTCTCGGCTATGGTGGTGCGTGCTTCGGTCGGGTGCAAACACCGTAGCATGGGTCGGCTAAAGCCTCACCAATAGAGTCGACCATCGATAATGCAGTACCACGACTCTGTCCTCCTGATCCGCGGGCAGCTGCCTTGTCCTCGGTGAGGGCTCCTGTTTGCTTGAAACAGATGATTTCGCTGATCCAGCTTCCTTCTTCTTCGTCGATGGATATCACCCATAAATTAACGGAAGGTCCGGGGATTCTCACTATTCCCCCCGGCGGTGTGTCGGTTGCATGAGAGGACGTAAGTCTGGCCAAGGCGTCCGCTTGTGAATTCTCAGCTCGGGGCACTTTGGTGATGATACATCTCTGAAATTGATCTGTCTTCCGTTGTGCCTCAGCCAGGTATTTGACCATCGTCGCTTCCCGAGTCTCGAATTCTCTATTAACCTGGCCTGCCACGAGATGGGAGTCAGTAAATATCTCAATATTTTCTACACCCAGTTCGACAACGACTTTTAAACCGAACAATAATGCCTCATATTTCGCTTCATTGTTTGTGGCCTTGAATTCTAGCTGAAGCGCGTGCTCGTAGGTGTGGCCAGAGGGGTCCTTGAGCATCAAGCCAACGCCTCATCTTTTCGAGTTGGTGGAACCATTAATGTGTAGTGTCTATCTAGGGTTCGAACTCGACGGGGTCTCCGGGGGTGTGAGTTCCGAGAATAAGTCTGTCATCACTTGACCTTTGATCGCCTTTCTTGCCACGTACTCGATGTCGAATTCCCCCAACTCTATCGACCATTTAAGCATCTGACCTGCAACATCAAACTTTGAGAGGATCTGGCACAAGGGTTGGTCGGTTATCACATTAATGGGATGTGTCTGGAAGTATGACCTTAGCTTTCTTGACGCCAGGATCAACGCCAAGGCCAATCTCTCTATGGGAGGGTAGCGGTGCTCGGGACCTGCCAAGACATGGCTGGTGTAGTAGATCAGCTTTTGCCCGGCTTTGTCGAGCGTCACCAAGACCGAGCTGACCGCCAGGTAAAAGCCGAGAGGCTCTCCGTCCTTCACCGATGCCAGCTGGGGCAGGTGTTCGATGTGGCTCTTTAGCTGGCAGAATGCTTCCTCACATTCGGGGGTCCACTTGAAATCCTTTGTCGACTTCAGTGCTCGGAAGAAGGTCGAGCTTTTATCTTCGGCTCGGGAGATGAAGCGGCTCAGCGCCGCTAGTCTGCCTGTAAGTCATTGGACCTCCTTCATTGACCTTGGGGATTGCATTTCCTATATTGTCTTTATCTTGTCGGGATTGCCGTCTATTCCTCGTTGATGCACAATAAAGCCGAGGGGATGTGATGCCGAAGGTATATTTCATCGGGTTGAGCCGCATCTTGTATCTCCTTAGCGTGCGAAATATTTACTATCATGTCATCCACGTAGATCTCCATGTTCCTCCCGACTTAGTCCTTGAACATGCGATTTACCAGCCGTTGGTATGTCGCTCCGGCATTCTTCAGCCCAAATGACATCACTTTGTAGCAATAGGTGTCATTGTGAGTAATGAAGGTCGTATTCTCTTTGTCTCTCGGGGCCATTCGGATTTGATTGTACTCCGAGAAGGCATCCATAAAGGAGAGCAACTGATGTCCCGACGTGGCATCTACCAGCTGGTCGATACGAGGAAGGGGGTAACAGTCTTTCGGGCAAGCTCGATTGAGGTCGGTATAATCAACGCACATTCGTCAATTTCCATTAGCTTTCTTGACAAGTACAACATTGGATAACCAGGTCAGGTACTTCACTTTCTCGATGAGCTCCGCATCCAATAGGTGAGCGACTTCATCTTCCACAGCCTTCTGTCGGTCGAGAGCAAACTTGCACGGACGCTGCTTGACGGGTCGGGTGCCGGGAGTGATGTTGAGCGATCTCCGGGTCGACCCCTAGCATATCCTTTAGAGACCACGCGAAGATATCCTCATTCTTTTACCGGAATTCAACCAGTTGCACTCGTTGGTCCTCCGCGAGCCCCAACTCGATCTTCACCAGCCTGTCCGGGCGACTTGGATCGAGGGGCACCTCCAAAACTTGCTCCGACGGGTGGGGATCCCGAGCGCTATCCTCAGGGCTTTGGGGGTCCACTGCGACCGCTTGGACCTTCAGTTTCTTTGATTATGTTGTTGTCGTTAAATAGCATTGCCTGGATTCTCTTGGGTCACTCCTGACCTCGTCGACCCCTGCTCAGGTCGGAAACTTCATGAGTCGGTGATAGGTCGAGACGACTGCCTTGAGCCGGTTGAATGTCGGATGTCCGATGATGGCGTTGTATGCCGATGGGAGCTTTACCACCATGAATGGCACCATGAGAGTTTTTGACCTCGGTTCTCCTTCGAACGTGACATGAATCATGGCCGCCCCCATAGGAGAGACGAAGTCCCCAGTGAACCCTGTTAAAGTATATGTTAGGGTGACGAGGTCTTTGTCGGTTAGTCCCAATTTCTGAAAGGCAACAAAATATAAAATGTCGGCTGAACTTCCTGTGTCAATCATGACTCTTTTGACACAGGTGTTGGCCATTCGGATTGAGATCACCAATGCATCATCATGGCAGGGGTACTCCTCGCTTCCCGACCTGAATGTGATGTCGAGGTCTTCGTCATGTGCCGACCTCTTTCCGACTTCAGTGCGTGCATAAGCCTTGCATGCCGAGGAGCTGTTACCGCCCAAGGCTAGCCCCCCCCAAGATAATGTCAATTTGCTTTTCGATTGGACCTTTGGGTCGGGGCGATGAATCTCGAGGAGGTCGGCTAGGGGGAAGTGAGGATTGGTCGCGGACATACCAACGCAGGTGCCCGTGTCGGATGAGGTCTACGATTTGATACTGTAGATCACGACATTCTTCCGTGTCGTGGCTGTATTCCCTGTGAAAGCGATAATACATCCTTTTGTTGTGCCTTTCGGAGTGTGACTTCATTGGGTTTGGAGCCTTCAAGAGGCCCTTCTCCCGAATCTGAAAAAAGATTTCTGTTCGAGTCTAGTTGAGGGGGATCGGGGGGTGGGGCCTCGATGGCAACATGCCCGACCTGTCCTCCCTCCTCTTAGGTGACCCTAGGGGGTGTCCTTGGGGTTGTTCTGCTTGGGGGCGTTTCGACTCGTCTCGCTTGCCTGCCACCAACGTCTCGGCGGCTATGTACTGGTGCGCCCGCTATAGCATCTCGGGCACCGTCGTAGGCGGTCGCTCGATCAGCGACCATAAGAACCTCGATGGTTTAAGTTCCGTTAAAAATGCCTGAATGGCTAGGGACGGATGGAGATCAGGGATTCCTTGGACTTGTGAGGTGAATCATTCTACAAACTGGGAGAGGGACTCATCGCTCCCTTGGACCAACCCCAGGAGGGCAGCGGTGATCGATTTTGGGCGTGCACTCGCCAAGAAGTTTAATTTGAACTCTTTCGCCAATAAATCAAACGAAGATATAGAAGCGGGTTTGAGACAAGAATACTAGGTCCTAGCCGGTCCTCTTAGGGTGGTCGGGAGAGCCCGACACATCAGTGCGTCGGACGTGTCATACAGGGCCATTTGAGTGCGGAATGCTGCGATGTGCTCTGTCGGATCGTCGCTGCCATCATAAAGTTCGAGGGTCGAGAGTCTGAAGCTGGTCGGGAGAGGTTTGCCTTGTATCTCGGGAGTGAACGGGGAACCACCTTTTGAGCTTTCTCCGATCTCCCCCTTTGATTTGAGGACCTCCATCTGGACCTCGTCCAGCCACTGATGAACTTGACAGACTTGTTCCCTCAACGAGTCAGCGGAATCAGATGATAGGGTGCCAAAGTCGGGACTGGTTTGAACCGGATCGCAAGAGCGGCTTTGCGATCGAGCTGGTGCGACAGTCGGGGAGGCTGCGTGGGCTTCCGCGGTGGCTCCGCCTCGAGTTGGGTCTCCCGGTTCGGGGCCATAGGTGACTCCGTTTGCGAAAATATCGTCGGGGGAGCCGACTATTGAGTTGTCGACTGTATCAACTTGGGTAGGTATGGTACTATGGTTTGCACTATGTCGGCCAGTGCTTGGACCTGGTTCGTGAGGTCGAGAAAAGCCTCAGCCGTGACGACAAACGGAGCAGGGTTGGATGCAGGTGAGGGAAACCCTGGATCGATCATCATTCTCCAAAATCGGTTCAGAGTCGGCCCTGCTGTGGTGACCTCCTCTGTTGGCTGAGGGTGGTTGGGCTCCGAGTGATGCTCCACATCCGAGTTACCAAACGGACGTTCTTGCGACATGGACCCTCCTTCTAGCGCCAAAATGATAAAGGAAAATCTTTGGTGCCTCCCCAATAGGCGCGGTCTGCCTCCGTGTCTGCTGAGTGGGTACTGTCGGTTCAGGCCCGTGTGCGCTAGCTCACCCGCGGTCGTCTCGACACAGAGGTGGAGCTCGGTAGGATGGGAGAATGGGCGAAACCGAGTACCCCAATCCTCTTAACTCGAGGAGGTGAGCAAAGCTAAGTAACCTTGTCTTCTCAACTACTAAGAGAATGGGTGAAGTTAAGTATCCTAGTTCTCTTACTTATCCGGCAGAGGAGCTTTGCATAAGTTCAGTGACCCTTCAGAGAAAGCTTACAGAAGACAATAGTTGTTAAATCATCACCATTGGTGATCGGTACTACTGAGATTAGATTGTCCGCTTCATTTTCCAATTGAATGTCAATCGAAAGTGGAAGTGATACGAACCTACTTGGAAGTGACAACTAAACATGGAGGAAGGATCAATTGGCAAACATTATGAAGGAAGGACCTTAAAAACTTCAAAGTCTACGATGTGATGCTCGTTAAAGCTCCAACAAGCATCCACCCAGTTCAAGCAACATGAGTATACTACGATACTGGCGCATAATAAGGCAGGTCTTTTCCTTCATCAGTAGGATCTGCGAGAACCAACAATGATCAACACAACTCAGCCAACCCCACACCAGATTCAGCCATTGGTGAGTTGAAGCAGCATGACGGATCAGTGTTCGACTACTCAACAATAACGGCGGAGAGCAGCTGGGAGCCAAAGGGGCATGTTGCAGCTAAAGTAGAAGATTAAAGATTTAGCAAAATACGAGGAGATGCAACGTCTACAGTGGCTTCGACGAGGACGTCGAAGGAATAAGTGGCGGAGAATGTCACGGACAACAATGTAAAAAAGGTGTTTGATGAAATGCTCGTGTTTGTCCGTGTCCTTCGGTTTGTGTATATACCTTGTACAGCAAGTAGCGGGCTTGCAGTAGGCTTAGCAGCCCGAGTTTGGTTTGCTTTATGGCCTATTTTGGCTTGTAAATACAAGTATGTCTTGTAAGCACTTGTGGGGGACTTCGGTCTGTAATGAACCATTATCCTTTATGTGCAACATCGTAATGTCTATGGATGTAATTTGCATATGGTTTTATGAAGTGTTTGTTTGAGCAGTTGCTTATGGATTCTGTGGGAATTGCTTCTTCTGGCCCGTTTTCTCTTTTGTAAGTCTAAGGGACTCTAGAAGATCTCGGGGGAAGACTGACCTTTGCGGACGGATACGCAAGGGTGTCGCACGGCTTAGGCAAAATCAGCTAAGCCCGTGACAATGTGGTATCAGAGCAGGACAAGCACACGTAGAAACACTTGCCATACAAACGTGGGGGACCTAGCTGGGCTGTGTGAAGGACAGCCAGCACGCGCAACCGTTTGGGGGAAAACGGACATTGAGATGTAGGGAAAGGAGTCGCTCAAAGGAGCGGGCATCCAGGTTTGGCATTCAGAGGAATGACCAACCCTTTGCGTGAGAGGCACCACGAGGACAATCAAGCAAAGACGAATGTGTAGCACACAAAGATTGGGATGGTGGAGTTCGAGCTATGGCTCGACATTGGCAACCAAACTTGATGGTGCTCAAGGCAAAGCGGGGCGTTTGGTGATAGATGAGACCGTGCAAAGTGGAAGGTGTTGCGTAACGATCGAAAGAGGTGAGGGGAATTGCTAACTTGAAGGATTCGAAACTCATGCAAGGGCTTGTACACGGATGACGGAGTGTTCGTGGCCATCCTAAGGTGCGATTAGAACTCAGTGCCATGGAGCATCAGAACTTTCTCTTCGACATAAAAGGATACGTCCGTAGGCGGCTGAAATATGCAACAAGTTCAGTACGTTGCTAGACCCTGAAGGGTACAGTGGAGACTGTATTGGCGAAGGGTCGCAATCTAGCAAGTACATTTGCGGGGGCAGAACAATGCACAAGTTGTTCAACAAGACGGAGTAGTCCAAAGGGGATGGTGGTCTCTGAAACTTCCAGTGGGAAGAATGTAAAGAGGAAAGTTGCTCTAATAGGACAGATATCCAGAATGGATAAGTCCTAGTTCTCCAGAGGGAGAATCATGTGCAACAGATCGCACATATTGAGGAAGAGTTTCTCAAGGTAATATCTCCAAAAAGCTCAACGGACCGAGCGAGTGACGAAGAGTCGTCACATGATCTCGAATGAGGTAATGCATTGGTGGATGCATTTCGAGATCAAGTGGGGGAGTAATCCAAGGCAACATCATATGAAGGCACACTTCGAGTTGATATGGAAATCAAACACAATGGAGGGCTGACCCGTGGAATGATGGACGCAAGGGCCACTATCAACTCAATGCAAATCGAGGAGCGGAACGACTTGGGTGGAACTTGGTGAAGTATCCAAGCCGCATGAAGGGAGTCAACATAGAAGATGGAACATGGAGCGGAGGCACAGAGCTTTCCTTAGACGGAGGTCAAGGGCATGAACTCTTGTAGAGGCAAGAGTGGGATCATGTCGTTCCATGAGTTCTTCATTCTGATGGGGCGGACTTATCTTCCATGGTGTCAAAGATGAAGGGAGCTTCGAGACACATACATGCTACCTCAGAGATGCATTTGACGGAGTAACCAAAGTGATTCAACTTACGGAGACAAAGTTGGGATTAAGATACCTTAGCACGGGGCAAGAGGACGCAGAGGCGAGTACTCTTGAAGAATATGTCATAGTGTTGTCATTCGAGTTGTCAGGAACAAGATGTGCATAGCAGAGATTGTGCTAGTAGGGGATAGAGGCCCAGGATCCAGACAATGATACACCAATTCTAGTGAAGTCAGGGGAACTTCATGAGCTACTAGGCGACGGACTGTCCTAGAGCTATGTTTCATCCAGGTGTGACCCAAGAGTGGGTGGACGAAGGTGAATTGTCAAGGGAGCGAACTAAAAATTGAAGATGGTAGAGGCCCTACGATGTGTTGGCAGAGGCCACACGTGGAGAAATCATAGTCCGAGTTCATCACACAAGAATCTGTATGTAATGAAGATGTCACCAGGAGGCGACATGGTGCAGCGGATCGTGGTGGAATAATTCATGGCAATGCAACACAGGCGATCGTGTCCCGTGAGGGACAAGATCATGCGGAGGTATGATAAGGAGTTATTGGGAGCTCCACTTTGGTGTACGACACAACAAGAAGAATGATTATGGATTCAAGTAGTGAATGTCATTGTACCGTAGAGGCGGGTCTTCGTGTGTACATCGAAGCTTGCATTGGATGAAAACCTTAGTCATCAGCATATGGGGTTGTGTACCACCGAGGAAGAAGTCCAAGTGCAAGTACCAGTGAGTCCCATGGAAGGGGACGTGATCATGTGAATGATCAGGAGCTACTGGGAGCTCCACTTCATTGAACAATGCAACGGCAAGAAGAGCTGTGGATTCAATGAGTGAATGTCATAGTACTGCAGAGGCGGGTCTTCCGTGTGTATGCGTCGAAACTTGTATCAGATGAAAGCCTTGGTCATCAGCATATGGGAGCTGTGTACCACCGAGGGAGTAGTCAGATTGCAAGTACCAGTGAGTCCTATGGAGGGGACTTGATTATACTAAGGTATGATCGGGGCAGCCGGAGAGTTGGACTGCTTCAGTGCTCACATTTGCTTAAAGGAGCCCGACAAGTCAGAGGACAAAGCCGAGTAAGCGAACGTTGCTATCAAGGAAGCTAAGGAGAACAGAATTGGCGCGAGCCCTGCAACAAGATGGCGGAGGCCATGCATGAGAGTTGCAGTTTATCTTTCCATCAACCAAGGAGAACTGCTAGGAGGATATAGTGGTATCGAAGCAGGTGGTCCGAAGGGGCGAGGAAGCGACGACGAGTCCAATGGGGCTCAGCTACCCAAAAGCAAAGCGTCGGTTAGAAAGGAGGTGGACTCGGAGGAGCACCACAGTGCCGCAGAGGCGAATCTACCGATCGCAAAGGAAGGGATACAGATGCAAATCAACGGATAGTAGGGCTATGAGCTTGGCAGCACCATGGTACCGCAGAGGCGGGACTTCCGTGAAGTCATCGATCCCTTGCTCTCATGGAGGGAGAGCATTGGTCGTAAAAGGGGCCGAGGAGGTGGAGAATGCAACGGCAAAACTCCAAGTACCAAGACAGGACAGAAGGACAGAGGCCAAGAAATTTCATAAGACCGATGTCGATGAACTTCTCATCAAGATAGTCGAAAATGAGAGACTTCGGATTGATACAGGAGTGCTCGACCAAGGAACGAAGTAGATAATATACGATACTATACCTTCATCACAGCTTGACATTCTTGTCCTCAAATGGAAAGTCAACATTTGTTACCGTTAGGAGTAAGCCAGCTTGACAAATATTTTTGGAAGTACTCCTATGAGCAACTCTCCGGTCATTATAGGGAAACTACTTGTATCATCATCATCATTATCATCTAGAATGTATTGAAAATAATATAACACCAATCATTATGTTTAACAGATCTAGCATACTCCTTTAAAAAAAAAAAAAAAAGCTGAAGATGACTGACAATAAATTTCGTCAAAAAATTTAAATCCAGCTAACTCATCCTCTTGAATTATATAATCTCCTATCTGATTGATGTTGAACAACTGAGATTGAAGTGGGTACCACAACAGTTCTCCTTGTGTCTGCTGGGTTTCATGGAATCCAATGCTATCAATGACCAAAATACCACATGAGAAGAGACTGCAACAGAGAGTGACAATGAGAAGAATGTGGCCCAAACTGTCCCTCCTCCTAATCTTTGGAGGAGATTTTTTATTTTTTTTTGAACTACCAAGGGGTCATATGAAACTGTTCCTCTGTTTTGATTTGGTCTTCTATTTAATTCCATTCTCTCTCTCTCTCTGTACTGTACTGTAAGCTTAGTTAGGGATGACAACCTGCATCAGTCTTGTTGTTGTGGGTCATTCTTTTTTTTGGACATAAAGCTAGCTAGCTAGCTAGCTATTCACACAGTTGGTTGGAACAAAGTTTAGCCCAACAACCAATCACTTTGTTGATCTGAGGCAATCATAAAATGTTAACAGTTTGGCTTTGGATTGTTCTCTTCTCAGAGCTGCAGAAAGTGCTCATCTGATTCATGGTCCACATTACATGACATTGCCAGGTGATGGACCCATGCAATGGTTGGGATTGGTTAATTGTTCCAGTATGAAATATGAAACAGTAAAATAGTAAGTGTTAGGTTGCTTGTGTTCCATTTGTTCTTTGCATCTCTAAATGTTGTTTATTCTTCTATATGGGTGGGGTAGGTAGTGTGACACAAACCATCCTTTGTTTTATTGGAGTGTTCTACATACCATCGTTATGACTGCTGACAAGTTTTAAGCTTCTGATAGAACAGTGGTCCTTTTTTTTTGTTTGTGTGTGTGTGTGTGTGTGTTCTTTCCTGTCATAATTTATGGAAGAATGAGGAAGACAATGTGGTCTGTATTGTATCAGAGGTTAGTTAAAAAGCACCACACCACAACATGAATAAAGAACAGGCAAAACATGTACACAAAATGACATTCTTATCACCATCATTTCAGCAGCATAAATTGTTGTCTTCAATCTTTCACGTTCACAACAATACACACACAGTATTAAAATTGGTCATTCCATCAAACACTGGGCAAATTCACCATCACTTCCATCCATCAATCTTATGTTTGATCTTATATCTAAGATTACCAGAGTGGTGGCGGTGCCGGGGATGGTGGGCGGAGTTGACAGGGAGCGCTAGAAGATGTCGAGGATCTCGAGGATGTTGCCGTTGCAGAGCGGGCAGCTGCCGCGGTTCACCCAGAGCTCCCGGGAGCACAACCGGCAGAAGGTGTGGCCGCAGGGGATGAACGCCGCCCCCTTGTGCCGCACCATGCACACGCAGCACACGTGCAACATGCCTCCCCCGACGTCCTCCGCGCCCGCCGGTTCCTCCTCCGCCAGTGCCGCTGCCTGTGGGGACCCCTCCCCGGCGCTGCTCCACTGTCTGTCTGTCTGCTCCAGCAGCGCCATCAGCGAGACTCTCACTGGGTCCTCCTCCGCCGCCGTAGAGGTCGACCCATGATCGGAGCTTTCTCCATTGCCCGCGGCGCCCGATGGATGCTCTTCCGGCGGTGATGGTGCCGCCACGGTGGCGGAGGCGGCGTCCTCCTCCGTGGCTGCAGGGTTGTTCTCGGTGTCCGAGATAGATGCCGGAACGGGGAGTTGGGAGTTGCGTATGGAAGTTGAGCGGGAGACCGGGCGGGAGAGTCCGGGGTTGGTGTGGACGGAAACGAAAAGCTCGGGGTAGGACATGGGGTTGAACTGGCTACACGACACCGCCCAGGCGGCGCCAGCGCGGCGGAGGCGGAGGTGAAGGCGATCCTTGAACGACTTCCACTTGATGCTGTTGCCGGAACTACGGCCTACCACGACCGCATTTGGCCCCGGTTCCTCACGCATGATGTCGATCAGTGTTCTCCCGCCACCGCCATCCCCGGAGGCAGAGGAGGCTCCCCTCTTCGCGCACGCGGCGACGGCGGAGGAAGGGTGCACCTCGTCCTCGTCTTGGACCTTGAGGAGGTCCCCAAGATTACAGGAGACCACCACAGGCTGCTGCTCGGGGAGCGTTAGGCTCCGCCGGAGCCCCCTTCCTTCCATCAAACCAAATTTCAATCTTCGGCTACAAGAACTCCGAAAAGAAAAAAAAAAAAAACGCGCACTTGGATCGATCTCGGGCCCTGAAATCCCCAAAATCTACCAAGAGAGTGCGCCAGTCGAGGTCAGCGACAAGAAATCAGGATGACAGGATCATCTTTTCCCCTGGGGGGGGGGGAGGAGGATTTCAGGCCGCGATTGGCGGGCATCGGATTCCTTTCTCCAAAACCCAGCTTATGCCGCTACATCCCTCCTATTCATCCCCACGAAAAAGGGAAAGAAGCATGATTAGAACGAGAACAGCAAGAGAGCGAGCGAGCGAGCGAGAATGGGTCGAGGCATACGAGCAGGGAGAGAGACGATCGGCCGTCGTCGAGGG
This sequence comes from Ensete ventricosum, assembly GCA_029747655.1. NCBI lineage: Eukaryota > Viridiplantae > Streptophyta > Magnoliopsida > Zingiberales > Musaceae > Ensete > Ensete ventricosum. The sequence goes on from JAQQAF010000006.1 coordinate 17,680,660, forward strand.
GTGGAGGAGGAGTTGTGAGGATCGGCGCGCCGTTGATGGAACGGGCTCTTCTTTCGTTACGAGCGGAGGAGCGATAGAAGAGGCAGAGGAGATATATCCTACAATTCCCCGTGGACCGTTCGAGCTGTCGGAAACGGAAACGGAAACGGGAACGAGTCTTCCGCCGTTCCCTGAACTGCCTTTCTCAACGGTCGATAGCCTAAATTGCCGTGACGCCCCTAAAAAAGGAATAATGTCGCACCACACTATTATTAATATTCACTCAATTTAGACTCGAAGGAATACAATTAGGCACATATTTATTTATTTATTTATTTTTTACGGTGACCGATAAAAAAAGTGATGTAGCCATACCAATCCATGATTTCATATGAAAAACTATTCAAAGTAGGATTTCTTTATTAGACAAAAATTAATATTTAAAATTTAAATAGAGGTTGAGCATTCTAAAATGATATTGAGATATCTTTATACTTATATGAAATTAAAATATTTAATCCTGTTTCTTCTTACATGATCAATTAAGTAAGTATGTACCATAAAATTTATCACTAAGTATGGACTAACTACTCTTAGTCTACCGTTATTTTCGTCAGTAGAGTCGATGACACGAGGATAAATAGGATTAAATAATTTTATTTTTGAAACATAAAACTAAGGATCCCAATATTATTTTCGAATGTGTACAAATTGAAATGCTAAAAATACTAATTAAATTTTAGAGAAAGATTCGATTTTGTACATTTTACAAGATCATATATATTTTTTATTAATTAAATAATGCATGTGTAATTTTACATGTGATATAAGAAGAAAAATTTTATACAGATAGTTCTCCTTCTCCCATCTTAAATATTAGATTTCCGAAATGATTGACTGATGAACATAAGTCACAAACTAAATAACCCAATAATAATATAGGAGGACTAAACTGGAATGTCATATGAAAGATTTGATGGGGAATGTGACATGACGATCACCAGTCAAGTGGTGGTTATCTCTGTGGTCACAAGCTTGAAGATAACCCTCTTTGCACTCATGGTCTGATACCAAGATCGCACAGAGACAAAAGGAACCAGAAAAATGTAGATAGATTCTCATGTCACAGCAAGCTATACAAGTTCACATGCTCTCCCTCTCCATCACCACAAGCAACCCAAGAAGGTGTACAGGGAAAGCGAGAAGCACCTCAGTGTGACCCAGACTCATGGGGGACCATGAGGTGGAGGGACACCAACTTGTGCTACCATGGCCAGCTCAAACTGCTTGGATGAAATGGAAAGGAACTCCGAGGAGAGTTGAATCCCTTCACAGACTATCCGAGCAGCATATGCTCCACATCAGTGAGAAATCCAATCTCCAAGCCCGCCTCTTTGTCCTCTCCCTGGTAAAGCGCGAAATACTGGGACAAGCTCTTGAACAGCTTCTCAAACCCTGCGCTGCGGTGAATGAGCTCTTGAGCTTTCCGGCGGATTGCATCTCACCATCTCCACCTTCAACACAACTATCGCGCCGAGGGATAAAACTCAATGATTAGGCTTACAAGGTTTCATTCACAATACAAACCAGAAGGAACAATAGAAAGAGGAACGAGAGGAACACATACAGCATGGGCTAGGAGGGGAAGAAAATGAGAGGGATGGTCATGAGCATGTATGTGAGAAGTGAAACCTGGAGTAGCCTTGTTATATTTGGTGTGATGTTGGCTTTGTTAGCAAGCATGAATGGTTTTAGATGTAGAAGTCACCCCAAGTTCGGCGAGACAGAGAAAGGGATAATGAAGTGGTTTGATTTGTTGGTTCAGCATCCAAAAGTGTTCCAACTGTAAGCGCAGTCCGGCTCACCGAATTCCCTTTCACAGGTGACAGCAAGCCTTGAAACTTTTTCCCACTCCTCATTGCCAAGAAGATACTTAATACTTGTTTCCTTTTCTTCCCTGAATACAAAGTACACCAAAATAAAAAAATTCTAAATCAGAAATACAGAACAAGGTCATGACTATTTTGTGATTCATAAAAGGTTTTAAATATCAGTTTTGACAATCTATCAGAACGATATGGTAAGGTTATATCAAATGGTATAGTTCTGTGACACAGAGTAATCTACCAACTTATATTACCCATCATCATTGAGAAAATAATAAAAGAAAGGTAGAGCAAAAGGTATTATGAGGTGTAGGTTACCGATGCTTGGTCAGACTGGTAACTACCAACAGGAACATATCAGTACAACCGATATTTTAAACCATGACATTGTCAAGTGTGCTAAAATGGTGCTTTTGCAGGTAATCCAACAGGTTTCCATGCTACTAAGCATGGAAAGAACGCTACTAATCCAACAGTTTGATTTGTTGGTTCTTTCAAGAGGAAAGAACCTCTTGAAAGGTGTGAAACAGTGGCTTGCAACTTAAGCATGAGTGAAGTCATTATCCCCTTATGGGGTCTTTCCTTCCAAGAGGTTCTTGTATGCTCATTAGTTTGGATAAGAACGGTACATGTCAAAATCACATCAAAAATTGATATCGAATTGTCCATGCCCCAAGGCCACTGACAATTCACAGCATACTGTATACTGCTTTAGGACTAACCACAAGTTAATTCATGAAGGGCCTATGGAAACAACTTCCATGCATCAATGCACCCACGCATCCAATGCATCTGTGTTAAGAAGAGTTTAATTTGTTAATATTCATTCTTTTCTAAATGCAATTTTCTAAAGATTATGAAAAATGGCACAATTACCATGTATGACATAAAGAAGAATCCACAGCAGCATAAAATAGAGAGAGAGGGACAATAAATAAATACCACATTATATTGTCACAAGGCATCAGATCCTTGAAACTTCTAATCTGAGTGTCGGAATAGATTAAAAAAAACTCTGCTTTGATTAAAATAATTAAGCAAGCCCCAGGGACATATGAAGATTAGAAATGCTGCTACAAAAGAGTACATAATCAATACAATTAATTATAAAGAAGATTGATACACATAAAGTTCAACAGACATGTTGTACTAACTATATATGATAGGAGTAATGCTAAACCACCATACTTCCAGTCGTCTCACTACAATCAAACTGTGACTTAATTGTAATTGGCAATTTCCTAGATGTTAAAAGTTTAATACCCAAGCACAGCAAAATACCCACCATTTTGCTTGATACTTTTTGTCTAATTTTGTAGTTCCAAGAATCAGTACTGAAAATGCTGTGCTAAGGAGGCTAATCCTCCAAAAGTAAAATGGCGTTGTCAGGATCGGTAGGCGAAGTCAATGGCTGCTCTAGTACCAGTAATTTCCACAGGAGCCCTTCCCATCTATGCACATCTACAATATATACTTCCCTACATGCAGCTTCGTGGCAGCCTCAATCCAAAGGGAGCACTGGTGATCCCATAAGCTTCTCACTCAAAAGGATTCTTTTTGTTCTCCTTTCACGTCATGAAGAACCAAATGCGCTCGAATGGGATACACCATTTCCTTCGGTCTTCCTATCAAACTCCGATCTTTATTGAGAAACTCGAAACAAAACATAATATTGAAGAAGCAAATCATTGAACGGGAGAGATTAGTTACCGGTTACGGCCACAAGAGGAGGAGGAGGAGGAGGACGACGTCGAGGCGGGCGCGCCGAAGGGAGGAGCCACAATGGCGTGTTCTTCCCGGACGGCAGTTCAACCCGGTGAAGGGGTTCGCGTTAGGGCTTATGTCGTTGTCGGTCTGATTCGAAACGAACCAGAGTGGACTGGGCCGGTCTGGGCCTGACCCAACAATTGAAATGCTTTATTATTATTATTCTTATTTTCCCTCTTTATACATGATTTACATTAAATCATTTTAAAAAAAATCGCTTCAGAATATTTTTGTCAAAATTATATTTCCTAATTATTTATCACATTAGATATATTTTTGTCAAAGGTATGTTTCATCAGATATATTACTTTAATATATTAGGTTATCCTTAAAGAGAATGAACACTTGAGTGGACACTTGTAAGTCAATTTAGCTCCTACAGTAATTGATCATAGGCCTAAAATTAAATTTGTTTTTATTCATGATAAATAAAATAAAATTACTATATATATATATATATATATTATAATTTGTGTTGATTGATTTACCTAAAAACGGGCAAAATAAAAAATATTCCGCGGCTTTTGATCGCGCGGCTGGAGGAAGCCGCAAACGACTGGCTGTCGGAGCGGATGGCTGGCTGGCTGTTGTAGCTGTTGGTTTTTATTCCCCTCCTCACGCTTTGTGGAGGACGGAGTCTCTCTTCTCTCCCCTCCCCTCCCCTCCCCTCCCCCTTCTCTCGCCTCTCTCCCCTTCTTCGCATCGTCTGAGATCGCAGTCGCAATGGGAGTCCCGTCCCCCGCGCTCCCCATCCGCGCCTGATTGATGGCCTCTCGGCCATGGACTACGACGCTGCCACCGCCGCCGGGGTCCACATGCGCGGGGGCGCCAGGGCGGGTCCCGCCGCGCCCATGACGGACGCCGCCTCGTCCCCGTCGCTCCGGCCCACCATCGATGGAGGTCAGGGTGGGTTAGGGCTAGGGTTTGCTGGACCGCTCTCGGCTTCCCCTCTCTTTTGATTCGTCGCTAGGATCGGTTCTTTGTGTGGGAGCCCTGGGATCGGAGGGTCTGGGTGTGGGGTTGGCTGGCTATCCGGGCTTGCCGAATCGAGCTTGGGGGCTGGCGGCGGCTTGTCTTTATAGGAAGCCGCAATGCTCGTCGTCTTGGCCGTGCTGTTTTGTTCCTCTGGTGGCCGTTGTTGCCGTGCTAATTCTTGCATTCTTTTCTGATCTTTCTTTTGGTGTCCATGTTTGGTGTTCTCGAGGCATGCTGTGGATGCAGAATGGTGTTTCGTGTGTGGCATTTCAAGTCCTTTTTATCGCCTTCCTTTTATCGTTCATGAGCTTTGACGATTTATGATTTATTTTTGTGAAGAAAGTGCTTGCATCGCACATTACAATTTCGTTTTTGGCAATTTGTATACCAGCACGTCGTTATCTATATTTTCCGAACCTTAGTCAACCATTTGTTTTTTTTTGCTTTTCTATGGGCTGTAGTTGCCATGATATCCGTTCTAGGTGTCCTCTAATCCTGAGCCTTTGTTGCAACTGCAGAGACAATGTGGCAGATTAGCTTGAGAGAAATTGAATCCATGGAATCTGGACCATATCCAGAGCGTCCAGGAGAGCCAGACTGTACTTATTACCTCAGGACTGGCCTTTGCAGATTTGGGATGACTTGTAGATACAATCATCCTCCAAATAGGCAGATGGTAAGCCCGACTTATCTGACTGTTTCTTATGCACCTTTTCTTCCTGAATACAAATGACATTATGGTGGTTGTTGCCAGTTTTGTCTGTATCCAAGAATGAAAAGTGAGATGGTTCAAAATTATTTTAGTGCCAAAGTCATTACTCGTTGTTTTAAGCTATATGATTCTAGGCACTGCTCCTCTTTGACTTTTTGACATTCCTGCAAGCAAACTCTTCTACACTTGCTCTGTATGTATATATAAGGCCATTTTTTATAAGATGCTGATGCTGTAGTTTATTTTGTACTTTAATAGTGGGTCTATTCATTCATTATGAAATAGATATAGAAGCTTGCACCACACATGAATTCTTATATCCTTTAATGGACTGGCAATTAGGTCCACTTGTTGTGACACTTTTTTGCTTCAACATAGCATTCCACACCAGTTCTCAAGTTTGTGTTTGTTCATTAATATCATGATTTTTAAGCAAAAAGTGCAAAAGACCTCCCTATCATTCAATTTTAACTTTCATCATTGGACGTGGTTTGACTGTTCATGTCTTAGAGAATTAAGTAGCATCAGTTTAGACAGTCCATATCATCATTGTGCTGATCACCCAAAATTTTAAACTATGTTTGGTTGCATTTATTCTCTAGAGCCATTTCTATGATGTCATAATTGGTGCTGATGCATATGATGTGGACCACCCCCACATCTAGGTGAATGAAAGATTGGACGGCATCAAAGAATCATTGTGAGATGTTGTCAGTGTTCATGTTCAGCTTTTTAGTTATGCCAGTTTTTCTAGTACTTAATTGAATTAATAATGTGATATATGATGTTTATTGAATCACCACAAATTTGGATAATTGATTTTGGAATGATATATGTAAAGTTTTTCAGAAACTTAGTGGTGGCAGTAGGTTTGGGTGTAAGGTTCTGCAAGATGCATGTTTAGTAGGATTTGAACAAGGCTATCTTGGTGGACAACAAAATGCTTTTCAATAAGTACAATGTTGTTCAATTTTAAGAGGGTACACGGAGATATTGTTTTAATATCTTGTTTGACTTAGCAACAAAGTGTCAATTAACTGAAAGAAAGGAGAAGAGTATTGAACTCAATGTTAAACAGAAATGTTAATTTTCTTTTTCTCGAACTTATTAGCTGCTTTGTCAGTAGCCCACATCAGTCTCAGTAAGTACATGGATGTCCACATTTAATGTTGATGATGCTTGTTTCTTATTTTTGCTCTGCATTATTGTCAACATCTACTATATATATATTCCTTTGGTTTCTTCCTTTTGGTTTTGTGTTTGGAATATGACCTTATTTTGCACATGATTTGGTTGTAGTCATGGTTTGATTTCATAAAAACCGATAGTCCTTATTAGATCCTATTAATTGTCAGGCTATTGCTGCAGCAAGAATCAAGGGAGGATTTCCTGAAAGAGTTGGGCAACCTGAATGTCAGGTAACAGAAAATGATGCAGGAAAGTTTGGTATAATGAAGATAGAATAATTGGGATGTGACTTCTTGTTGTTCTTGTCTTTGTTGTTGTTGTTGGGACATCATGTGTTTCTTATGTTGATTACTTTGAGTCAGTTTTTTTCTTTTTTGCTTTTGTACCAATGAAAGTAAAGCAAAGCACCAATAACATAAAGAATTTAGTGCAATGCTACTTTCTTTTTGTAAATGAAAGTGTGTTAGAAATCAATCAATTGACGTGCAACCTCTGTTTCAGAACTTCTAAGACTTTGTAAGGGTTTATTTAGTCAACTAGGGTTATATTTGAATTGACATTGTAGATTTTACTTTTTTGTTTTTGGTTTTTGTTACTGCTTAAAATGCATGGAATGATTAAAGCATTCACTGGTCCAAGTTCCTTCCTGACGATAATCGTTGGGAGTGAGTTAGATGTAGGATAGGTTGATTTTATAACTGTTTTTAACTCATCGGTTTCCCTTTAAAAGTTGGTTTTAGGGTATGGAGGCTGTGATATGTTTGAAGCCAAACCAAGTTTTTAGTTTCTTCAGCATGGGTAATGCCATCTAGCTGCCAGGATGGTAAATATTCAGCATCTTGTGCTGAAGCACAAACTTAAAACAACAGAAAAAATGTGAAAAAATGAATTTCGTAAAAGATTTTATTAATCGTTTTTTGGGTTGTGAATGGATATTTAGAGCTTAGTCTGAACCATACTTGAGTAAGATAAAAGAAGGGAGAAAACAAAGGAGTGTTATCCATAGAGCACAAGAGAATGTAAATACTTACCTATTACTATGCTGATTCTCTCTTTGGCATCACCACCTTGCTGATCATTTTCCAACTGCCTAACCTTCTGGTGCTGTGAATATGGGGATCACTGGAGTATCTGAGGGGCAACTTTAGTTGCTATGGGTTGTAAAAGGGTTAGCTTCCTTTCTTTCTTATCCTGTATATAAAAATAGCTTAATAGTACCATGAAAGGAGGGATGAATAACAAAAAGTATGTGTGCTACTGCCTATATCTAAACACAATGCTGCCAAAACTGCATGTATTCACACCAGATTTCTTACAAGTACATACTGTGCAACCCAGTATAGGCTGGCACATCCTAGAACAATGGACCAAATTCTGTTTGACCTTGTCAAATTTGAAATTGGAAAGAATGCAACATCAAATGTGAATTCACCTTTAAAATTTGGTAACGTTCTATGATATTTTGAATTATTGATAGTTTATGGTTTATACATAGAACTTATTTATGGGTAGAACCTCACACATGTAACTGCTCTCTTAGGACAACAGAAAATCTTTTAGCTGTCCGGATCTTGCCATATAGTCTGGAGACAACCAGGTAGCAACACATCTCCAGAGACAACCAGGTAGCAACACATCTCCAGAGACAACCAGGTAGCAAGGCAGTTAGTGTCAATACATAATAACTTCTTGGTTTCTGACTATAGAAATTCCAGCCTAAAAAATTGCTTTATGTAAAGTTAATGCATGGAGACAATATGAAGTTTGTCTAGAACTAAAAGATCGATTGTTTCCTTTAAACCTAATTTCTGCATGTTCTCCTAGTGTTGTGTTTTTGCTTTTCTATGATTTGTTTCATCCTTTATCCTATCACAAGATGTAACCATCCCTCACCATGCGAGAGGGATCATCAATTGTTAACACCTCTCTCTCTCTCTCTCTCTACATATATATATATATATATATATATATATATTGATGGCTGTGTTATGTTATATTTATAAATTAAGGACAATGAGTACAAGTAAAGGCACATATTGTGGTTTCATACCTGGTTGCTGGGTCTAGGTAACGGTGTTGTACCCCTTAAGGAGCTCCCTCGAAACATGACAGATGCCTCATTTTAGGTTTTACTGTGAATTATAAGCTCTAGAAACAATGCTACTTCAACGGACATATGTAGTATTGAACCTAAAATGCAGTACTGGAAGCTTTTATTTATTTATTTCTTTTTTGCCATGTTTGTTTTCTTTTTGGTTGTATGTACTTCATCATTGCTTAATTTCTCAAATCTTTCATTTGAAGCCCCAGAAAATTTCTCATCATCTTCTGCTTTCAGTTTTAGTCTTTATCCAGGATTTCATACTTTATACATTTGAAGTCCTCTTTAAGGAGTCCGCACCAAGTTCCGATGGCAGATTAAATAGTATTTGGTACATGCATTTTCAATCTGCAATATTTTACTTTTTTTGGGGTGGGCTTTGGTGTTACAATTGGATTGCTCCTTCATGTTCTAGCTGGCCATGATTTGAGTTATGGAAACAACCCGCTTGCAAGGGTAAGGTTATTACATTGCCTCTCCCTGGACCTTGCATTGGCTGAGGCCTTGTGTAATGAAGCTACCCTTTTTGACAGAATGCTTTCTTGAAGTTGACATGCATGAAGCATTGTGTTCATATGATTTAACTCGATTATTGCACTTGGAAGTTGGAATCTGTGTCAAATTTGTGCTGCTCAGTGTACATTGGTCCGTCTGACTTTGGTTAATTAAAACTGGAACTTTTTTTTATGTTTGTGTAATCTCTTGTGACAGTACTTCTATATCCTTTTTTCAGTACTATCTGAGGACTGGTACATGCAAATTTGGTGCTACATGTAAATTTCATCATCCTAGAGATAAGGCAGGAATTGCTGGGAGAGTCCAATTAAATGTTTTAGGTTATCCAATTCGTCCGGTTTGTAACTTCTACTTGCTGATATCTTAATGTCATATTTTTAGAAATTCTTATTAATGAATATATAACTGTTTTGTGGATAATGATCATTTTGTTGTAGAATGAGACAGAATGTGCGTATTATATGAGGAATGGAGTATGCAAATTCGGGAGCACTTGCAAATTTAACCATCCACAGCCTTCTAACACAATGGCTAATGTACGTGGTTCTACCGTGTATCCTGGTGTACATTCTCCTACATCCAGTCAGCAGTCTTATCCTGGGGGTTTGACGCCCTTGTCAAGACCTTCTTTTATTCCTAGCCCTCGATGGCAAGGTCTTTCAAGCTATGCCCAAGTGATTGTTCCTCAGGGTTTGGTTCAAGTTCCCAGCTGGAACACATTTTCGGTAAATGCATTTTGGTTTAGGCCCTACTGGCATTCTATAATATGCATGACATAGATGGACATGATTTTTTTGCTTTTCAACATCACTTGGCAAAAGATTCTCTTTTTCTTCATGTCACATAAGTCAACTAGGCAAGGTATATTAGCTGATAAAGAATTTTCAAGAAGCAAATTGTTATTTAGGAGATAAAAATAGGGTTGCACACAAGTAATGCGGCCAGTTCTTTTGCATCATCTCTATTTTCTTTTGTTGCGTTTCTTATGAGGCATGTCTATGTCACTTAGGAGATTGCTTCCGTGTTTGTTTTATTGTGTTGTTTGTACTAAGAGCTATCATCTCCCAATTGTGCTCATCTTATCCACGTTATCAAGAGTATATTTAACATGTTTGCATAGGCCAAATGGCAATTGATGAGGAAGAGGTTCGCAAAATTTTCTTTTTTGACAACCATGTTTCCATGAATTTATGGTGATGTTCTTTTTATTATCTATGGCATTGGTAGTTGCAGTTCTATGTGTTATTGCCTTAGGCGTTAGACCAAGTGAAAGTTTTGGTACTCGAATTTTTTCTATTCCCCCCCTAAATATATAACTAGCCATATCTGTTATTCTGTTAATATTTGTTAGTGTTGTAACTGGTACCATTGTTGTATGTCTCTTTAGGGTCAACTGGGGTCTGGTTCATCTTCAGAGAGTCAGCTGCAACTGCCACGAACTACTCAGTTTTATGGAACATCACGGCAGAATGAAACAATCGCCGGAGTTCAAGGGACGATACCCTCATATCGATCCAGTGCTCTTCCTCTGGGCCAGTATGTATTGGCAAGGGAGAATGTTTTCCCTGAGAGACCTGATCAACCTGAATGCCAATTTTATATGAAGACTGGAGATTGTAAATTTGGTGCAGCCTGCAAGTTCCATCATCCTAGGGAGAGATTACTTCCTCCCCCTAACTGTTTGCTGAGCCCATTAGGTCTTCCTTTACGCGCTGTAAGTTTGTGTCAACCTCGTTATTTCCTTTATTCTTTGATGTGGGATTAAGCATGTTGTAGGCTATCCATAATTAAAGTGAAATCTGACATGGCTGTTCCAGACATTTTCCCTTCCATCATTGTATTTATTTATTTATTTATTTTCATTCAGATTAGCATTTCAGCAAGGTTTCTAAGTTCCAGCTTCCCTTTTTCATGTATTATACTCATGTCCAAATCCTATTCATGTGGGATTAAGCATGTCCAAATTAAGTTCCAGATTCAATATTGTGAACTCTGTTCCTGTTGAGCAGTGTAACCAAGAAACATGTTTCCTTTTAGTTCACTCCAATGCTTGATTCATAAATGGGTCCGACAAAATACTGCTGCAAAGTATATTAAATTATTAAAGATTTTGAATTTGCTTGATTATTTAATGTCCCATAATTAGGTTCTGCAATTCATTAACTCCTAGAGAAGCTGAAACTTGGGGAAGATTACGGTGGAAAAGGCAGCTGCTGAGATGTACAATCTAATCTGTATTCAAGTTAGATGAATGTTGAGGAAGGGTCAGAAAACATGCCATGAAACTAGAGTATTGCCCCCAACTGGGATGGTTGGCCTTCAAGGATTTGCTAATCAGAAACCACAAGTCGAGCTGGTCTCAGCTACGAATAGGATTGCCTCGCATCTCATTTTTTGACTTTGGGAACTTGGTTGTGTATGTGGGGGTGGTGGAGTCATCTGTATCTTGTATCCAGTGTTTTCTTGGTGGGAGTCCAAGGAGCGGGTTTTATTGGCCTGACCTTTTGGCTGAAGATATGGCTGCAGAGGTCTATTCTATTTGGTGGAACAAATAGGATCAAACTATACGGTTGAGAACTTTAGGAGGACTATATACTAATTTGACTGAGACGACTGATTGCAGTTGCATATTTTATTGATAATGGTTGTGAATTAATATTTGGTTGTGTTTCTGTGACAGGGAGAACCCTTGTGCATTTTTTATTCACGATATGGTATCTGCAAATTTGGCCCACATTGCAAATTTGACCATCCTATGGCAACACCCATTGGGCTGTATGCTTACAGTCTTCCAACATCCTCTTCAGCTGATGTGCCGGTTTCAAGAAATTTACTTGTGTCCTCTTCCGGGCCGCCTCCATCATTGGAAGCTGCAACTGGGAAGGCTAGATAGAGATGACTTTCAAATTGGTTGGGTGATGAAAGCAGTTCAGCAAGCATCAGGAAAATTCCTTTTCCTTTCTCATAACCTTATAAGGCAAATCTCTGTAAAATTGAGTTCCCACATCCCTGTGCTGGTGATGTACATACAGTTTGTCATGAAGAACTGAGACTGCTCATCTGAAGATGCGCTTCCTATACTTGTTGTTGTATCATGATGCTGTTCTGTTTCAAGTTTTTTTTTTATAAGAGAGAGAGAGAGAGAGAGAGAGAGAAAAGATTCTCTGTTTATTTCGGAAATGGGTGATGCCTAGGTAGGTAATTCTGTCATACAAGGCCAGTTCCATGTGTGCATTCTGTTCTTTTGGCTTTGCAGCCATTTGTGATGCTTCATTGTATTTTCACCGGAGTTTTGACCTTGTGAACATGCAGGATTTTCTCTTCAGTGTTCAGATCTATCTACTTCCTCATCGGCTGGCTATGATCGTTACATGGTGGCAGCTCAGAAATGATGTTTTCTCGGATGTCATCCTTGATTGTTCATGGAGGCAGTTCAGAAGGTAACATGAGGATGGTGAAGTATCTATCCCTTTTGGTTTTCTCAGATGTATTTTTTTTTTATGGCTGTACATAACCCTCTTTGCTTTCTAGCTTGTTATCTATCTATCTATCTATCTATCATGTTACTTCGTTTAGGTTGATGATGGATGGGTGACACGCTGTTTTGATAACACTCATTTTGCTTCTTCTTTTTTTTTTTGTGTGTTCATTTATGCTTTAGAGGCACTTCCACGATAGTTTCTTCGTGGTGTTTGTCGATAACGAACAGTTAAAAAGTAACGGAGGAACATGTTTTCTCCTTACGGGGATAGAGATTCTCGATGGTGTCACTTATCACAAATATCTGTGACATTTTAAATATTTCGTTGGAAGTAACTGATGGCTTAATTATTAACTGAGAAGGAATATGTGCCATAGCGTGATTAAAGAGAGGCATGCAAAAACATCGAGAAGGATGTTTTGATTTCACCATTTAAGCTCGTTTGAGTAGAAAATATAAAATAATGAGGTCCTATATGAACGTTATGTTTTTTTTTTTATATAGAAAAAATGGAATGCACAAATTACTGGAGAAAATTTTCCGTTCAAGTATTATGAAGAAATTATAAGACATGGATGGATCCAATACAACTCGAGCATTGTAGGAACAAGTAAAGGCACTAATACACACATTTTAGTAGCACATGCGTTATTTAGGTCATATTTCAACAACAAAATCACACTGGAAGTAGGCTTTAGCTACAACTAGAAATTGCATAGCCTACAACCAAAAAAGTTTCATTTTGCAGAAAATAGCCATCCTCAAAACAATGCTGGTTAAGAACAATATCCAGTATCCCACAGTGGAGCGTAAAATTCTTGGAGAACTAGCTCGGGATGGAAGAAAACCTATAGCCCCGTGCACCCTTCCAAGAGTAATATGCGATCCGAGTCTCGTAGAAACCTGTACCAAGATGGAAATAAAAATTCAGTTTCACAATGCTAATAAACCTTCAAAATATTTTTCTGAGGGCTACCGATGTAGATGAAGTCTTATTTTGTTGTATGGTTTTTCAAGTTAGTTATCCTAGCAGGGTTAAAATAAAAAGAACACCCCACTCTTAAGAACAAATAAGAATGAAGCAGAAGTATAATTTGAACCAGTGTCTCTGCCAACTTGGAACAAGGCTTTAAGTTACATATGAAATTATCATGATAATAAATTATTTCCACATGAACTACTCATGTTGAGTGACAATTAAGTTACATTTTACCACTAATGCCAGATGGACCCAGATATATCTACTACATATATATGGTATGCAACCCTTAATTTACCAAAGCTTTAATGTGGTTTTTAAGAAATTTCAAATTTGCAAGTTGCTAGTATGGTAGGAAATTTTTTGGGGGCAATATACAAAAATTAAACATACAATGAAATTCTTTACAGATTTTAAGAAAAAGGACCTTCGACAAAAAAACCAGCGTAATAAAAAGTTAATGACAGCTTAAAGAAGGTTATAGTCGAAAGTCATTATCCAACCTTCAATGAAGGTCTTTCATCGAATAACCTTTAGCACTGAAGAACTAAATGCCCTTCTGAAAGCACAAACCTCTACATAACACCTAATTTCAGGCTTTCTGTCAAAATATTACTACTTTAAACACCCCATACATCCTAGGCGGCACTTCTTAACTTGAGAAAAGAAAGAAAAAAAAAACTTCTAATGTTATGCAGCTGAATGTCTTTTGAACATAGACTTTCTGCCATGAATGAAAGATCAAACTTAACCCAACAGTTCACCAATGAAATTTTTTAATGATCATAATTCTCCTAGTATTCAGTCCGAGTTAAATTATCAGGAGTTAGGTTTGACAGGAATTGACACAAGGAAAGGTACATTAGAAAAGAAATACCTTTACATCTCACTGGCAGATCGATTGCTTCTAGAACATCATGCATGAGTACAAGCAAAAGAAAATAATTGAGATGCAATGAAATAAATATCATAGATTCATGGTGCATACCAGGAAGAAATGCAAGTATACCAAGCGTCAAGAGGCCATATGCTTGGGATTGCTCACCCTCCATATGGCCTGTAAAAATGAAGAATGATAGAATAAGGAGAAGTGTCCCCAGAGCAAGAAGAAAAATCGCAAGGGCGATTGACTTCCATGGAACTCTATCAAGGGCCTTGGGGCTGTAGGCAAAGCGAAGGTCTCCTCCTCCCGGCATTCCATGATCTTCATCTATGTCATCTGCAGCAAGAGGAGAGTATTGTGCATGTCGTCTTGATGCCATAATGCTCCTCCTGCTATATGCTTCCCTTAACTGTTATGACTGCACAAAGCAATACGGAGGAGTAATAATATATATTAGCAGAAGCACAAAGTCAATTAACAGAATCGAAGAAAAGAAAACATGCAAATACACCAACAATTTCTATTTGAAACAACATGAACTATAGAAAAAGATTTTTCTTTTTTATGTAAGGATTTGGATACATATCCACGTTATTGTTCATGTCAATGTGCAAATTGACCTTTTTTCACAGTGAAGTCTGAGATAAAAAAAAAAAAAAAAAAAAAAGCTAACTTAGGACATCAAGGCATAACCATAGTATACTTGTTTTCTGTCAGAAACACAGCAGAATGAAAAAAGCTAACTTACCAAAACCATATGTAACACAAAAAGTAGCTCTCAATCCTCTCGACACTAGCTAGTATAATACTCCTGTAGATACACAGCCAAACGTACTTGATATTGCAATTCTTTTGCATTTTTACCATGCAAGTTCATTAACGCAGACGTTTGTCCAAGGAAAGTGTATACAAACACCTATACGACCAACTAGAGATCGACAGAGGCATATGAAAAAAAGGAACAATTTCATGGATCCTCGCGCTCAAGATTTGAAAGGCCAATAACATTAGACCAAAGAAGCATTTTGAGTGTTAGAACTCATAAAAAAAGTCATAAGAAATCCCACAAAATAATCTTCATTAGCTGGAGTTAGCACCAACAACAATGGCACTTCAAAGATGATAATCCAAAAACATGCATCTTATAGCAGCCAAAAGAAATGCTGCGTGCCAAACAAACCATCAAATAACATGGTTCAAACAACGTCTTCCGGCTCAGGCAATTGACCAAACAGATCCCGTGCCAGGCAATACACACATCGAACATAAAACCGATTCGATCTAGGTTCCTTTTCGTTCTTCACAATTCTAGAAAACCAAAAGTTGCACAAACAAATCATGAGATAAAAGAACAAAGAAGTCACAGAAGCAACATGTAATGGAAGGATCCAAAAACAACGACCAGCAGATCGATCGAAAGGCGGAGCTTACGATCTCGAGAACGAAAATAAAAAACAGATCCGGAGATCTTCTCCGTCCAACAATCGTCTCCGTGTCGAGAAAGACGAAGAGGAGGAGGAGATGGTCGTCGTCGTCGTCGTCGTCTGCCGACCCTATAGAATTGGCATCGGAGCAGTAACGAACTTAACCTAGATATTACCGGGCAAATTTGATGGATCTCCTTCCGAATTGGGTCGGATTTAAGATCCACTTGCCACCAACTACAAGTTAATCCGAACCGAGTCGAATCCAAATTGGGTATGACATGTGAATCGTGCTGGATCGGTTCAATATGGGTCGGGTCGTCAACTGAGTCGGTTCGATAAGAAAAGAAAAAAAAAAACCTGATCCAATCCTCACCAAATTATAGAATCAATTAGACCGGGTCCAATATCTTATGTTTAATGGTATTTATATTCTTATCTGAATACGTAAATATTATCTTAGGTTTTTTTTGTCATTTTAATTTTCAATCTAATCACTGTTTGATTTTTTTTTTTTTTGGAAGTGATAGCTAATATTTTTGTATGATCAATCTCGATCGACAATTGATAAGACGAAATTGTTTTAAACAATTTAAGTTTAATAAGTTTACAAGCAAAAAGCACTGGAGAAGACTGACTTCATATATTATTTTTAGAGTAGTTCCTGTATTATATATATACTACACCAAAATCCATAAATCTTAATAATTATTTTAAAATATTTTCGTTCTAATAATTATTTTAGTACTAAACTAAGACTAATTATTCAAATCCCACACATGATATGTATGACCTATAAAGCATAAATACTGACTCGTATACCATCAGCTCTAAGTATGAGAAAACTATAATGCATATATAATATAATTCCTGAACTGATAAACAATAATTACAAATACCTATCCTGATTAAATATATATAGTATTTCCTTCTAATATTTAAAATAATATATTGACTATATATATATATATATATATATATATATAAAATAACATCCATCTCATATGCCTCTCCTATTAACATATGGGAAAAGAAAACTTAGGTTAATCATCAGTAACTTTATTAGCATCAACTACTCTAATTTAAAAATATCTAATCGTCCTTAATATTTTTATAATGACAATAATTTTTAAAGAAGATATTTGATATCACTTAGAATTTTTTTTGTCAATTAGCCTATGATAATTAGTATAATATATACATATATTATTTTTTATTATATATAGTAAAAAAAAAGTCAAAGAGATATTTTAAAAATGGATTTTTTAAATTTATTTATTTTAGGAGGAATGGTCATTTAATTTTATATATGGACAAATCCTTATATATATATATATATATATATATATAATCTTAATTTTGAGAAATTCACACAAAATACACTTATTTGCATAAAAAAGATTATTTTGACCCATTCTCCATCCTCCTTCTGCGTGCCTCCTCGCCCTCACTATTGACACCTGCAACATAGAAGACAGATAGCTGGCTGGCTCTACGGTATTCAATTCGCTCTTTGTGGCTTTGTAAACTCTCATCATCAGATCCTCCAACCTTATGCTCCTCGCCCCCTTTGCCTGCAATGCAGAGCACACCAATGATGAAAGCACAAGTGAAGAGGGTTAGGATAAATCGAATAGGGGGTAGAGGGGGAGGAGAGTTAAAGGTGTTTGATGAAAGCACAAGTGAAGAGAGTTAGGATAAATCGAATGGGGGGTAGAGGGGGAGGAGAGTTAAGGGTGTTTGCCACAGGCGAGAACAAAGGAGGCAAGATCTGATGAGGAAGATGGTGTGCTTTTGGAGGAGGCGATGGTGGACAGGTGATGATAATATTATCATTATTTATATATATATTTATATATATTTTACAAAAAAAAGTTTTAAAAGTTGAGGCAACAACCAGAAATTTTTCGAAAATAGAGTTTTTTTTTTTAATTGTCTATTATTATTATTAACCTCTTGCTGTGGTACCACGATGGAACTGGTCCATGAGTCGCCTTCACCTGGGGGTGTGATCGAAGAAGAAGAAGGGCTCCTCCGTTCAACTTCCGACGCGAGCGTGCGAGAACAACCCCCAACGCTTCGCTTTCCTCCCACCACCACGAGAAGAGGACACGATTCCGTCACCGATTCGCACATGCACCCACCCAGAAGAGCGAACGACGGTGGTAAATAGGCGAGAAAGATCGGATCTTTCTCCTCTTCCGCCGTTAATCTCTCATCCGAATCTCTCTCCGTGAGAAATCCCGAAATCCTGGGTGCTTTTTGGACCAGAATTGGTGCATCTCCGCCCGTTTTCGGTTCTCTCCTCTCTCTCTCTCTTTCCCCCCCTTCCCCCTTCTTTGGGCCCCAAGGAAATCCGGCCTCTTTTCTTGATTTGGGGCTCGCCTGGTTGGCCGCCGAGTATCCTGGTGCTGGGATAGCCGAGTCGGACAATCGACGCCTTCTGGATCGCTTTCCTGAGGTCTTGGTTTTGCGGGCGCTCCTGGGTTCTCGTCTTTGTCGAGAGGAAATCAGGTCCTTTCTGATCTCCAATTGTGCTTTGGAGGACTGGGATTGGTCACATGGAAGAGGACTGCACTTTAAGGTTTGGGTGGGTTCCTTCTCGACTCTGGTAGACCGGTTCGTCTGCAGTGGCTTTGGTGGTTCCTGGAAGTAGGCAATGCTGTACTAGAACGACCTGATCTGGGTTATTTCTGGTCTTCGTTACTTCCTCATTTGTGTGAGTTTGATTTTGCCACGAGAGGAGAATACCTTGCCGAGTGATTACATAGTGTTGTTGTAGGTAGGTAGGTAGGTAGGTTTATACCCAATTCGAGGGTCTATGTGGTTTTCTTGAGTGATTGATGTGGGTTGGGTCGAGAGCAATGGCGAGGTTCTGAATCTGGAATATGTGTGTGGGGACATGGTGCAGAAGCAGGAGCATGGCTGGTGGTCCGTTCCCTTACCGGAACAACGATACGGGAGAGTAGGATTCCTCGCCAACCGAGGCTCACTGTGCAATGTCTCGCTGCTTCCCATTTCCACCACCAGGATATGAAAAGAAGACGAGTGACCACATAGACTTGCTAGCAGAGGTGCTGAAGTTATAACCTTGCATTAATATGTTTGTTTTAATTTACCTTTATTTTGTTGGCTTGTCATCTTTTGGTTGTGCGCAAGCTGTTTTTGTATCGGCTGAATCTTATTTTTCACTTTTTATAGATAACATGTTGTATGTATGTATCCTGCGTGGCAAAAACTTATGGTTCAGTAAATTATCTGGTTTTGCTTGAGACTATTAATCACAAACTGAAAATTGCATAAACTGGTAAGGACTTTGTAACTAAGACTATATTAATCGCTCTGTTGATTGCCTTATCATATGTCAGTGTGGCAAGTTAAATACTGGATTAGTGCTAATAGTGATGGGGATCTTATTTTATGACACTGAACTAGTACGTTCTTACATTTGTTGTTTTAGATCACCTTAAGTTTTTGTTGGAATGTGTTGGATTTTGGTGGTGCTCCTTTTCCTTCTAAATAACGAGCCAAACATTCTAGGATTTCGATCTTATTTTATGGTGCCAACTTTGGCTCTCATCGCTATTTTTGTCCAACTTTCTAGTGCCATCACAGCAGGAAAGGCTTTTTTTACCTTACCATGTTTAACTAAAAAGCCGCTGAGATCTGTTTTATGTTATGTTCAATTCGTAACTTATGGTGAACAATACGACATCTTGATGTATCATGTTGGTCTTTGTTGTTGAAGTTACTCATCTTTATATGTTTCGTTTAACTTAGCTATATTTTTCATCGAATTAAATACTATGGCATACCAATCTCTCTGTATACACAGCTACTGTCGTATGCCACATAATTATCGAACTCCTCGCTTTTTAATAACTTTTTGGGGTCTGTTTAGAATGTACCATCTGGAACATACTGGTCCTATTAGTTTCCATTACTAGTACTGGTACCAGTACCAGTAGTGAGCTGAAATTTTAAATTTGATTTTTTTCCCTTTTTATTTGTTTTTTTCACCCATCATTTGATTTCATGTTTTTGTTTGTTATTAAGTCTACAATCGTAACTTGTGAAGTTTTACCGTGCTTGAAGCTTATGACGGTAATTTTAAGTCTTATCACACTTAAAACTTCATGTTATCTATGACACAAGCTATTTTTTCAAAATTATATCTTTAGTTGAAAGATGAAACAAGTTTTCATTTTCTCTCTGTCATTTTATTTAGTTCTTGCCATAATTATTCTTTGGATGAATTTGATTTCATTAATTTAAAATTTTAAATCATTAACATTTTCTTCGGAGTACTTGAAGATTTAAAACGTCTTTCTAGTTGAGATTCTCTATTAATAAAGAAGCTTGAGTGAGGTAGGACTAGCTCACACTTAGCACTCCTAATGTGCTGATAGTGCGATGTAGGCTTTTGACTAGTGTTTTGGTTCATTTTGCCAGTTTGAAACTTTGTCTTTAAGTGTTACATCCAAGGTTTGCAATTTCGACCTATACCTCCCGGTACGAGTGGTACATACCGGTCCATCAGGTTACCGGTACACGGACCACCTGCTACCGGGCGGTTCCACCACAAATCGACCGTCGGCAGCCGATTGAAGAAGAAATCAATCGTCGGCGGTCGATTGAGGAAGAAAAAAGGGAAGAAGAAGAAGAGGAAAAGAAGAAAAAAAAGAAGAGGAGAAGAAAGAATACCTCGCCCGCGCGTCGTCCTCGCCTGCTCGCCGTCGCCGCCCGCGGGTCGCCCGCAGCCGCGACTGCTTTTTCTCCCGTGCGGGGAGAAAGATCGAGGCGACGCCGGCCCTTTTATTTTTTTATTAATATTTTAAAATTATATTATATAATATTATATTATAAAAATTATATTATAAAAAATATTATATTATATTTTAATACTGGGCGGTACACACTGTACATACCGCCTGGTACCGATACGGACCGGTAAGTCAAACCTTGGTTACATCTTCTGTAAATATGATTATTAGAGACCGATATGATATGATGCAGATTCACCTATATACATTACTGAAAAAAGCTTAGTTACAGTAAGGATAGGGATATTAAATATGCAACAAATCTGCACTTTTGTTTAGGGGTAAGAAATTATGGACTATTTTTGTAGGTAAAGGTGATAATCGGTGATGTACAATTGAAAATAATTTTGAGTGTATGTTAGGGGGGGAAATATCTACTCTTAGTAAAAAGAATCATAGAGAAGGCAACAAGAAGTATCAATGAGAGAAGAAATTGTCATTTGATGTCACTGACAATTTTGATAGGTGATACAAATAATCTAAATTCATTCACTGATTTTGTTGATCATCTATTGCTCAACATTAAAAATTGAAGTTTCACAAGAATTATCTGCATAATACTTCTAACATCACCCAATATATTCAGCTCAAATATTATTTAAAAGTCTGGTTCTTCGGATATATATTGTAATCAACAATAGAGTTCGGTGTGGGTGTGGATGTGGGAATATTTATATGTATTTTGTAGGAGAGTTCCATTGTTTTTAGTAACTGGAGAAGTAGAGCTTGTATACTCAGTTGGAAGGCAGTCTGGATAAGTAAAGCTTGGATAGTCATGTGATACGGCTTTTGTACTTGGGGTGCTAATCATGACATTTTATGATGTATAGTAAAAAGAGATTTCTTAATGTGCTTACTAGCCCTGTTATCTGGAATCCTTTGCATTTTTACAATAGAGGGCAAGCTTTAACAATGGTGAGATTGCAGCTTTGCACCATGGTGAATAGAGTTTGAGGTATGGAAACAATCTCTGTCTACGTATAGAGACAAGGCTGCATATGTTAGACTCCTCCCAGACCCAGCATCGGCGGGAGTCTGGTTCATTAGATTCATCCAAAACTAAATATCAATTTATGAAAACTATTCTATTTTACTCATATAAGAGGGCAAGCTCTGGTTTCACCATAAGGGTGCTCCTTTTTGACATGGGTAACCACAATTCGAGTCACGGAATTTGTCTTTTTGTTTCCAAAAGTAAGACTATATGTATCATGACGTGAAGCCTTGTATCAGTGGGATCTCATGTATTGAAACTCAAAGCTTTGTGTTGGGGGGGTCTCATGCATTGAGCTCCCTATTATAGCTTTAATTTATAGGAGCACCATGATTGTTTCTGGGAGTCATAATTCCAGGGTTCTGTTTTTGAGGTAGATTTAGAAAATGTTGAAACTGTTTATGTTGTCATTTTGTTAGTTTGATAACTTGATGTCATTTTGTAATGTTGTGTATGAGATTCATACTTCTAAATTTACCTACAAGTGTTTTCTAATGTTCCAAAAATGCAGTCATTTTAAACTTCTGAGGATTTAATAATTTAGGTGCTTTACCTTGATATATGTTCATCTAAAATACTGATGTATCAGAGTTAGTGGGAAGCTTGATGATATAAGCTCCTAGGTGCCAAACGTCTAATTAGTATGGTTGATTAGTTTATGTTGAATATGATATTTTCTTTCTGATGTTTCAGTTGGTTTGATTTAAATTTATATCCTGTTTTTTCCCTATGTGCAGCTTAGTGATTGCTATCTGGATTAACATTATATTGGTTATTGGGGGCGTTCTTTTCTTGGTTCCTTTACTTTTTGGATGTTGTTTTCTAATATATTATGATATCTGGATGATGGCATGCAAAAAAATTTCACTTGGCTGAATTAGCTCTTCATGTTGTTTACATGTTGATAGTTGAGTTCATGTCTTTATATAATGTTGTTAGATAATTTTTAGTGAGGATCTGAAACTTCAAACTTGTTTACCGTTGCTTCTGTGGTCAATTTTGTCAACTTTTAGGATAAACATAAAGAGAAGAAGCGTAAAAAGGAGAAGAAGGACAAAGAAAAGAAAGAAGGTAAAGAAAGAAAAGACACAGATCGGAGTAAAGATAAACACAAGGAAAAGGACCGAAAAGAAAAGCATAAAGACAAGAAAAGAAAGAACAAGGACGAAAACAGGAGATTATATGATAGGGCTGACAAACAGACTGAGTCTCCACATGGAGACTTGCTTGGAGAATGCAGTCGGAAGACTGAGGAAACTAAAACTTCTAAATTCGCTGAAAAATTGGAGAGGAAGATTGAAGATGAAGAGAAAATGGCAGCAAACAGAAAGGCTGAGAACTTCAGTGGTCCAGTTCAAAAAAGCATCGGTAACTTGGCTGCTGCGACTGCAATGGTCAAGGAAAGAGTTGCTGGAGATAAAATCGTTCCCCCCACCATGGGTGCTCTACAAAGGAGAATTGATGGTTTTGAAAGACCAACTGACAAATTTACATTTCCTACTCAAAGGAAAAATGAGGCTTTGGACTCTGCAAATGCCGTACAGAAGGAAAGAAGTGCAAGTGACAAATTGGTTCCAAAACTTGCTAGTACAGGACAAAAAGGAAACGGTCATACAAAATCACCCGTGGAATACCCAGTGGGTTCTGTTCATAAAAGATTTGAGGGTCCATATGCTGCAACTGCAGTGGAAATTGATAACCAAAATAGTAAAAAGGTTGTCTCAAGCTCCAACAGTGATGTGCCAAGAACCATTAATGGGACGGGCCAACCAGCACAAAGCTTTTCTGCATGTAAAAATCTTAATGCTATCGGTCTTGCCACTAAGATGGAGGACGGAGGGCGAGCTAACAAAATCCTTCAAAACCACATCCTTACAGAGCAAAGAAGAGTTGTTGGGTTGGACCAGGCAATGGCGAGGGATGCCAGCAACAAGATTGAGGAGGGGAAAGCGAAGAGCAAGGGGAGGGATGCTGACGATAGGAAAGAGGAAAGACATAGGGACCGGGTTCATGATGAGAAGAAAATCAAAGATAAAGACGAGCACAAGGGGAAAAAGAAAGAGAAGGCGAAAGTAAAGGAGAAAGGTGAACAGAAGGATAAAGAACTAAAAGATCCAAGAGATGGCAGGAAAAAGGATCAGTTAGATAGTCTAGATGTAAAAACTTTAGCACCTCAGACAGACAAGGCAGAGAGTTACCTTACTGATGAAACTCTGAAGAAGAGAAAGGAAATTGGTACAAATGGTTTTTCCAATGGTAAGTCGTCTAATGTGTCTATTCCTTTGTAATCCTGCAAGCGTTCTTAGTTTCTATGGTGTTGTAAACCTCATTTGTTTGGTTTATATAACTACATTTTCCCTGACATTGCAGAGAATAATTTGAGGCCCAACAAATTTCCAAAAAGAGATCCTTCCTATCACCTTCGTGAAGGGAGTGGGAGGACACTGGAATCATCACATGTTGGTGCAGCTTGTTCTTCATTAAAACTCGGAGCCATAAGCAATGTTCTGGTGGAAAAGCCAATAGATAACAAGGAACACAAGATAAATGGCAAAGCGAGAGCTCAGGCATTCTCTGATGGATCGAGGCATCCAGTTGCTGCCGATAGTGGTGCAACTGGTAAAGCTTATACAATTCCCCACCCGGACTCTGTGCATCTTGACAAAATATATTATATTCCCAAAGTGGATGAATGGCCCGAGTACGACGACCAAGAGTGGCTATTCAGCAGCTGTCACCTGCTGCAAAAGCCGAAGACAGCGCTTGGAGGTGATGAGGTACCCCAGGTTTGGTCCGAAGTACTCAGAATCGAGTCAGAGGACGTCGTTGCTTTGCCTTATGTCATACCTTTCTGATATCAGATGTTAAGTGCCTGAGTTACCTTGGAAGATATGGCAGCATGAATAAATAGGTGATTTGTTCTTTTGGTGCCTTCAGTTTCCAGATGCCTGTTATTTCTGCTATTAGCTTCCTCGGCTGAGTAAGGAAAAAAAAGAGAAAGATGGCTCTATACTTTTCAAGACTTGGATAAACTAGCATTCATATGGTTCAAAGTCTGAATTATTTTCAGATACACAAGTGATTCAAGTCGATGACATAGAAGGGAGATATTGCTAGATCATTACAACTGGGGCGCTTCAAACGGTCTTGGAGTGGTCACAAGAGAGCGTGATCTTGTTGCACTGTCCCACAATTTTGTTTGATTTTTGTATCAATGTAAAATGTTTTGGTAATCAGAAATGTACATTGGAGGGGGGAAGAGGAGATGATATTAGAGGTCTACTGTGATTCATCCATGTTACAGTCAGTTGTTATGATGGTTTGGTTGACTTCTCTTTCTCACGCTCTCGGAAAGTTTTGATTTGTCTCATATTCAACCATTTTTCATTATGATGCAGTCAATGATCTTATCATGATGATGAATGGTATATATATATATATATATATATATATATATATATATATATATATATATCAGAAAGAGAATGAATGCTACAATGATTCACACACACACACACACACACACTCATGTGGGGACTCAGGTGTTCGACGTAATGTCCACCAACCAACCATAGCTTCCTTGGCAGTTGTTGAGGACATCTGACCACGATCCTTTCGGCCATCGATGAAGAAGACCTCACGGGGTAAGTCTCCTGCATCCTCTTCGTCTCCTTTCCTCCACAATCTCCACGGCTGCTGCGTCGATCAACCAGTAAGAAGAGCCCGAACAAGTGCGGCGGCCCTTCGATCTCGGCCGCCAATGTGATGCTGCTTTGCACCCTTCCTTGCCATCTGAGGACTCCAACACGATGAGAGGAGCTGCACCCAAAGAACTGGCACACACACACACACCCCAAAACAGTGGCTTCAGCATCGTATCCTGATGAAGAACTCTCATCAATAATGCCATCAAAATGAATATATATATATATTTACATGGCTGTGGAGAAGAGATGAGGTCTCGCTTGTCACCAGATGGAACCTCAAGAACACTAATAATTAGGACAATTCTTCCTTCCAGAGACATTATAAAATTCTGCTGACCAAGTTAGTGCAGGTGATGAATGGGTTTGTGAGATGGACAACGCTGGCTCTCGAGGGAGACTGTAGCTGTACAACTCTCACCGCAGGAGTGAAAAGAAGCTGCATGGAGACCTTTATGTCAGTGATGTGATGATGGTTGGTGGTGAAGTTAGGAAAAGGAAACCATGTTTCTTTTAGATGGTAGCGAGAAGATGATGGAATCAATGGTGCAGGTGGAGAGGATGGAAAAGGGAGGTTGGTGTAAATGCCAATTCAATAATTTTTTTTTTTTTTTTTTTTGATCGTATGCAGGAGATTGGTAGGGGTGCTTGAAGCTATATGGAATTTATACCGGAAGAAAAAATAATTATCCAATAGAAAGGTTGATATAGTTAGTTCCATAATAGTTCCATAAAAAATTTATCTCGTCGTTGTGCAAATAATTTGAATTAAACAACTTTTTGTTCACTCGATCCTACACATCCTTTATTCCTATCAAGAATGGAAAGTATGCCATTTATCTGAAAAGACAAACAGAAGCTCTCACCACTTTGCTTTGTTTGCTTAAAAACTCTTTAAGATGAGTAAATGCTAAAAGAGGTGAATGGCACCTCAATCTGCAGTCCATTTTGTGCTGATGCATTTTAATGCAATATGGATTTTACTTTCCTTGGAATGACAATAAATAAATAAATAAATAAATAAAGGTAGGGTAGGGAGTGCTTAAAAACTTCCCGCTGGATGATGCTTCACCAAAGAGGCTTTGCCACAAAAAAAAAAAAAAAAAAAGACACACTTGGAACACTTGAATTGACACTTAGTTGATTCCATCACTCACATAAATCATTAAACAGCCACCCAAACAGTGCAATGAACACCTTTCTGCCATCACCAAACTTTTGCTGGTTGATAAAAGCATGCCTGTCTCCTCCACAGTTTTCAAAGAAAATAAAGCAGCGCTTTGTCTGAGACAGACAGCCACAGTCTTTTGTACAACCATGCGAAAGGTTATACCATCAGAATCAATGCTGTGGTTGGCACCAAAGAATCTGAAACGAAAAAGTTTGGGATGAAGAATAGAGTCCATCAGGTTTCAATGTGAGGCACATG